>JAODAL010002875.1:0-185366 GCA_025379985.1 Phyllomedusa bahiana
CCGGGGCCCATGGCATCATCCAAATACTTGAAGAGGTCATGTTGCCTTACGCTGATCAGGAAATACCCTTGAAATTGCGTGTTTCAACAAGACAACGAACCTAAACCAGTAAACAAGCAAAATCTTGGATCCATTCCAACAAAACTGAGGTTATGGAGCGGCCGTCCAATCCCCAGACCTGAATCCAATAGAAGACTTTTTTGGTGACATGAAAAATGCTGTTTCTGAGGTAAAGCAAATAAATGCAGATAAATTGTGGGATGTAGTGAAAGCCTCCTGGACTCGAATAACAGGTGACAGGGACCAGAAGTTGGTTGACTCTGTGCAACATAGATGTGAAGCAGTTTTAAAAACTTTGGTTATACAACTAAATATTAGGTGACTGATTCACAGGATGCAATATCCTAACCCCCCCCCCCCAAAAAAAAAGTCCATATCTTGGGTTTGTAAAGACAAATGCAGACGCTGCTATTTTTTATAACAGCCCGATGTTCATCTTTTGTTATTTTCTGTAAAGTACTTACCAATTCTATACATTTCTCATCATGTTTTGATTTAGAAAACCCTAAACCCTGTGCAATGTTCCCAATGCATGGAAATAAAACTATTCTAAAGATTTGGTGCTCCGCTCATGTTTTTGAACACTCTGCTAATATTTTTAACACAACTCTCTGGGTCCAGCTGGGCCGGCAGCTTCAGCAACTATGCGTGTGCAGGATCATTAACACAGGCTGTTATAAGAGTGCAGCTTGTAGGGTTGGTGTTTTTTATTTTTTCTTTCTCTCTGGATAATGGAGGTCGGTTGACCCAGTGAGAGGCCTGGATTTGGCTCTATTGAGAGGTAAGGACCTGAGATCACGTTGTAGGTTCGCGGGTGGATTAAACAATTTTTGATCAAAAATATGTGAACCAAGAATCTCAAAGTTTTTTCATGTATGATAGACAGCATAAATGCTTCTTTAGGGATTTCCATGTATTTTTGCCCTTTTTGCAGTCGTTTTGCCGCTGGTAGTGGTGGGGCGTGTGTGTATATATATATATTATATATATAATATATATATGTGCCGCACCCTGCCAGTGGCACCCAGGTTCGCATAGTGTTTTTTAGAAATGTTTTTTTGTGCAGAAACCCTAGTTGTATTTGGCGTATATTTGCTTTTTTAATCTATATGGGGAGGAAGGGGTGCCTCCATTTTTTGGGTTTTTTGCACCACGCCCACTTTAACAGGCTGTTATAAGAGTGCAGCTTGCAGGTTTGGGGTTTTTTTTATTTTCTTTCTCTCTGGATAATGGAGGTCGGTTGACCCAGTGAGAGGCCTGGATGTGGCTCTATTGAGAGGTAAAGATAGCGTAGGACCACCTGATCTGAAATCACGTTGTAAGTTCGTGGGCGGCTTAAACAATTTTTGATCAAAAATACGTGAACCAAGAATCTCAAAGGTTTTTCATGTATGATATATAGCATAAATGCTTTTTTAGGGATTTCCATGTAATGTATTGCCCTTTTTGCAGCCGTGTGCCACTGGTAGTGGTGTGCGTGTGTGTGTGTGTATATATATATATATATATATATATGTGCCGCAACCCTGCCAGTGGCACCCAGGTTCGCATAGTGTTTTTTCAGAAATGTTGTTTTGCTGTGCAGAACCATACGTTGTATTTGGCGTATATTGCTTTTAATCTATATGGGAGGAAGGGGTGCCTCCATTTTGGTTTTCTGCACCACGCCCACTTTCACAGGCTGTTATAAGAGTGCAGTTTGCAGGTTTGGTGTTTTTTAATTTTCTTTCTCTCTGGATAACGGAGGTCGGTTGACCCAGTGAGAGGCTTGGATTTGGCTCTATTAAGAAGTAAAGATAGCGTAGGACCACCCGAACTGAGATCACGTTGTAAGTTTGTGGGTGGCTTAAACAATTTTTGATCAAAAATATGTGAACCAAGAATCTCAAAGTTTTTTCAGGATCATTAAGGCCACCTGTAACCTCTGTAGGCAAATGGGCTTTAGTACACTGTACAGAGCCTGTATACCTCCATGCCCAATCATCCTATATCCATGCTAAAAGCGGCCACTATAGACGGCAGCCTCCAGTGTAACTGTAACTGTTCCCTAATACCCCTATCCTTTCCTCTGATATTGCAGTCACTTCTATATATCATCATTACAGTTACACAGGAAAAGCTTAATTCAACCACTTCAACAACCTCTACAACAAGAACTACAAGTGCAACAACTACAGCAGCAACAACAACCCCCACTGCGACTACACTTATTACTTCAACATCTACAGCCACTGCCATACCTCCCTTGTGTCCAACTTTTGGAGGGAGAGTTCCAATTTTTCACCCTAATCCCCCTGTCCCTCCTTACTCCTTAAATGTCCCTCTTTTTGACTTGATAGATAAACTAGCAGTAACAAACTTATTATATTCCCCCCTAAAAAGCCTCTCTCGCTCATAACTGCCTATTAGTGTACAGTGCATATATTATTTAATAATTTGTTGCAATTTGGACCATAGAAATGTATCTATTTAGATGATTTTGTGCTAATTTGTAAATAAAACCTGTTGAAGCGTATAGATATACATGATAAAAATGTATTCATCTCAATAAACCATAACTGACCCTCTTTGACATTCCAGAAAGTGGGGAGATATGCAAGTACTACAACAAGAACAACTACTACAACAAGAACTACAACAATTGCAATGACCACAAATAAAGCTACAACAACAACCAGTAACAACAAAATCAACAGCGACAACAACAGAATCAATAACTACAATTCCTGCTTGTTAGAGTACACAGTGTGATGTACGTAGTAAAATACAAAGGGGGCATACAGCGCCCTCCAAAGGTACAATGGTCTCAAGATGTAACATTCCCAGCATACAATGCTCTTTCCTGGATTTTGTATCCTGTAGCCATACTCACCATACAATATCACAGACACTGGCGATCTGCGTCTCATGTGATGGACAATCCGGACGCTTATAAGTAAGGTGCATGCAGTGATTGGTGGTCTATAGCGCCTCTCTACAGTACAGGCCAGTAGTACATGTCCTGTACTGCTCTTACATGTTTTAGTGAGGTGCATGCAGTGATTGGTGGTCTATAGCGCCTCTCTACATACAGTGCGGTACTACATGTCCTGTACTGCCCTTAATGTATTAGTGGGGTGCATGGCAGTGATTTTGGGGGTCTATAGCCCTCTCTACAGTTACAGTGCATACTACAATGTCCTGTACGCTCTACATGTAAATTTGTGTGGTGGCATGCCGTGATTGGTGTCCTATACCCCCTTACAGTACAGTGCAGTACTATGTGTCCCTGTACTGCTCTTAACATGTATTAGTGAGGTGCATGCAGTGATTGCTGGTCTATAGCACCTCTCTACAGCACAGTGCGGTACTACATGTCCTGTATTGCTCTTACATGGACAAGGATGAGCAGTTCTTAAGGGCACCAGGGAGGGTCCCTATTTTCCCGGAACATTTGAATAAAGTCCCCGCCCCCAGAAGCCCTTGTCCTCAAACGAAAATATTTTAACTACCACATTTTTTGATGTCTATGACATTTTTATCTGGTTTACTATTTGCTTAATTTTCTTTAATCCCTTTTGCATTATGTTGGGACATTTTGTGGCTGCAATACCTCTGTGTGGCCGGTGTGGCGCTGTGTGCTCTCATGCTGCAGTACCCCCCTGTGTGGCCGGGGGTGGGCTGTGTTCCTCAGGCTGCATACCCCTTTTGGGCCGTGTGGCGCTGTGTTCTCAGTGCAGTTTCCCCCTTTTGGCCGTGTGGCGCTGTGGCTCCAGGCGCTAAAATTGTGTGGCCGGGGGTGGCCTGTGTGCTCTCAGGGGTTTTCCTTTCCCCTCTCTTTGGCCGGTTGTGGCGCTGTGTTCTCAGGGGTGCGTACCTTGGTGGCCGGGTGGCCTGTGTGCTCTCAGGCTGCAGTACCTCTGTGTGGCCGCTGTGGGTGTGTGTTTTCGGCTCAGTACCCTTTGTGTGGCGGGGTGGCCTGTGTCTCTCAGGCTGCAGTACCCCTTTTTGGCCCCGGTGTGGCGTGTGTGTTCAGGTGCAGTAACTCTGTTGGCCGGGGGTGGGGCGTGTGCTCTCAGGCTGCAGTACCTCTGTTTTGCCCGGTTTGGCGCTGGGTATCCTAGGTTTGCATACCTCTGTGTGGCCCGTGTGGGCCCGTGTATCCAGGCTGCAGTACCTCTTGGGCCCGTGTGGGGCTGTGTTTCAGGGTGCAGTACCTCTGTGTGGCCGGGTGGCCCGTGCTTCAGGCGCAGTACCTCTTTTGGCCGTGTCACTGTGTCTTCTCGGCGCATACCCCGTGTGGCCCGTGTGGGCTGTTCCCCTAGCCCGCAGTACCTCTGTGTGGGGGGTGTGGCCGTGTCTCCGGCTGCGTTCCCCTGGTGGCCGGGGGCGCTGTGTACCCGCGCAGTACCTCTTTTGGCCCGGGGGCCCTGTGTCTTTTCCCGGCTGCAGTACCTCTGTGTGGCCGGTGTGGCGCTGTGTGCTCTCAGGCTGCAGTACCTCTGTGTGACTGGTGTGGTGCTGTGTGCTTGCTGGCTGCAGTACCTCTGTGTGGCCGGTGTGGTGCTGTGTACTCTCAGGCTACAGTACCTCTATTTTGGTGGCCCGGGGGGTGGGGGGTTGTATCCCGGGCGTACTTGTGGGCCTGTGGGCGCGTGTACCCAGGCTGCGGTACCCCCTTGGGCCCGGTGTGGCGCTGTGTTCTCCTCAGGCTGCAGTACCTCTGTGTGGCCGGTGTGGCGCTGTATGCTCTCAGGCTGCAGTACCTCTGTGTGGCCGCTGTGGCGCTGTGTGCTCTCAGGCTGCATCCTTTTTTGGCCGGTGTGGCGCTGTGTGCTCTCAGGCTGCAGTACCTCTGTGTGGCCTGTGTGGCGCTGTGTGCTCTCAGCTGCAAAACCCCGGTGGCGTGTGGCGTTTTGTGTTAGGCGAGTACCTCTGTGTGGGGTTTTGGCGCTGTTGTGCTCTTCCGCTGCGTACCTCTGTGTGGCCGGTGTGGCGCTTGTTTTTCAGGTGCAGTATCTGTGTGGGCCCGTGGCGTGTGTATCCCAGGGTGCGGTAACCTCTCTTCGGCCGGTGTGGGCGTGTACTCCCCAGCTGCGACCCTTCCTTCGGCCGGTGTGGCCTGGTGCTCGCTGGCTCATACCTCTGTTGGCCTGGTGGGGGGCCCCCGGCTGGTACCCCCTTGGGGTTGCGGTTTCCCTTAGGTCGTCCGTGTGGCCCGTGGGCGCGGGGGTACTTCAGGCTGCATTTTCTGTGTGGCCCGGTGTGGGGCTGTGTAAATCCTCAGCCTGCATACCTGCTGTTGGCCCGGTGTGGCTGTGTATCCCCAGCCCGCAGTCCCTTTGTGGCCGGTTGGCGCTGTGTATCCTCGGCCTGAGTACTTTTCCTCGGGCCGATGTGGCGCTTTGTGCTCTCCCTGCAGTACCCTGTGTGGGTGTGGGGCTGTGTACTCCAGGGGGCCCCGTACCCCTGTGTGGCCGGGGGCGTTTTGGTTCCAGGTTTTGGGACCCCCCGTGTGGCCGGGGTGGGGGGGTCCTCAGGCTGCCAAAACTTGGGGTTTGGCCGGGGTGCGCTGTGTATTTCAGGCTGCGGGAACCTTTCGGCCGGTGTGGCGCTGTTTCTCTCAGGCGCATACCCCTGTGTGGGCCGGGGTTTGGGCTGGTACTCCCCCAGGGTCAGTAAAACCCCTTGTGGGCCGTGTGGGGCTGTGTTTCAGGCGCAGTACCCTTTTGTGGCCGGTGTGGGCTGTGGCTTCAGGCGCGTCCCTGTGTGGTGTGGGCTTTTTGTGCTCTCAGCTTTCGTCCCTGGTGGCCCCGGGGTGGCGCTGTGTCTTCAGGGTTGAAGATTTGGGGCCCCTGTGGCGTGTGTGCTCTCAGGCTGCAAATACCTGTGTGTGGCCGGTGGTGGGCCGTGTATCCCCCAGGTTTTCCCCAGACTGTGTGTGGCCCTGTCATGTGCTCTAGGGGTGCAGTCCCCCTGTGTGGCCGGGGTGGTGCTGTGTGCTTAGGTGCATCCCCTGTGTGGCCGGGGGCCTGTGTCTCTCAGGCTGGTACCTTGTGTGGCCGTGTGGCGCTGGTTCTCCCCAGGTGCAGTACCCTTTTTGTGGCCCTTTGTGGCGGTGTATCTAGGCTGCAGTACCCCCCTTTTGTGGCCGGGGTTGGCGCTGTGTCTTTAGGTTTTCGTACCCCGTGTGGGGGTGGGGGCTGTGGGTTTCAGGCTGCAGTACCTCTGTGTGGCCGGTGTGGCGCTGTGTGCTCTCAGGGGTTGGGGGAGTACCCCTTGTGGCCGTTTTGGCACTGTGTGCTCTAAGCTGCAGTACCCTGTGTGGCCCGGTGTGGCCTGGTCTTAGCTGCTTAAACCCCTGGGGGCCCGTGTGGCCTTTTGTGCTCTAGGCTGCGTACTCTGTGTGGCCTTGTGGCGCTGTTCTCTCGGCTGCAGTATCCTGTGTGGCCTGTGTGGGGCGTGTCTCTAAAAGGCTGCGTACCTCTTGTGCTTTTGGGGCTGTGTGCTCTCACTGCATACCTCTGGTTGGGGTGTGTGGGCTGTGTTTAAGCTGCAGTACCTCTGTGTGGCCGGTGTGGCGCTTGTCCCTTTGGCGCGTACCTCTGTGTGGGGGGGCTGTTGCTGCGGGCTCAGTACCTCTGTGTGCTTTGTGGCGCTGTTCTTCAGCTAATACCCCTTGGGTGGGCCGGTGTGGGGGCCCGTGTCTCCCAGCGCAGTACCCTGTGTGGCGTGTGGCGCTGTGTCTTCAGGCTGCGACCTCTGTGTGGCTGTGTGGGCTGTGTGCTCTCAGGTGCAGATCTTTTTTTGGCGGGGTGGCCTGTGTCCTTTAGGGGTGCAGTACCCCGTGTAGTTGTGTGGCGCTGTGTGCTTAGGCTGCAGTCCTCTGGTGACTGGTGTGGCGCTGTGTCTCTCGGGTGCGTACCCTGTGTTTGCCTGCGTGGCCTGGTCTCTCATGCGTACCTCTGTTGGGCGGTGTGGGCGTGTACTCCCCAGCTTGGATACCCCTTTTTTTGGCCTTGGGCCCTTTGTGCTTCCTTGGCATACCCCTGTGTGGGCGTGTGGCGCTGTGTCTCCGGCTGCAGTACCCCTGTGGGTTTTTGGGGGCTGTGTGCTCTTTTGGGGGGGGGGGCTGCAGTACATTTTGTTTGGGTGTGTGCCTGTTCTTCAGGGCGTAAATCTGTGGTGGGGGGGCGTGTGTAATCCAAGGCGCCAGTACCTCTGTGGGCTGTGTGGCGCCCCTACTCTTCGGGTGCAGTAACCCCTGGTGGCCGGGTTTTGGCGCTGTTTAAATTTCAGGGTGCAGTATTGTGTGGCTGGGGTTTTGGGGGGTTTTTGCTCTCGGCTGAAATACCCCTGGTGGCCGGGGTGGGTGTTCCTCGGCTGCAGTCCCCTGGGGTGGCCGTTTTTGGCCTGTGACTCCCTTGCAACCTGTGTGGCCGGTGTGGCGCTGTGTGCTCTCAGGCTGCAGTACCTCTGTGTGGCCGGTGTGGCGCTGTGTGCTCTCAGGCTGCAGTACCTCTGTGTGGCCGGTGTGGCGCTGTGTACTCTCAGGCTGCAGTACCTCTGTGTGGCCGGTGTGGCGCTGTGTGCTCTCAGGCGCGTACCTTGGGGGTGGCCGGGGGTGGCGTGTGTCTCCTCAGCTGCGTCCTCTGTGTGGCCGTGTGGCCCGTGTCTCTCAGGTGCAGTACCCCTGGTGGGCCCCTGTGGCGCTGTGTACTTCTGGGGCAGTACCCCTGTGTGGCCGGGGGGTGGCGCTGGTTTCTTGGCTGCGTACCGTGTTGGCCTTTTTGGCCTGTGGCTCTCGGCTGCAGTACCCCTTTTGTGGGGTGGCGCGTGTTTCTTTAGCTGCGTACTTTGTGTGCCGTGTGGGGCTGTGTTCTCTTTTGCTGAGTTCCTCTGTTGGCCCCTTGGCGCTGTGTCTCTTTGCTGCAGTCCCCTGTGTGGCCGTGTGGCTGTGTCTTCAGCTGCAGTACCCCCCCGTTGGCCGTTTGGGGTTGTGTCTCCGCTGCAGTACCTCTGTGTGGCGCTGTGCGCTGTTTCTCAGCTGCAGACCCCTGTGTGGCGGTTGGCGCTGTGTCTCTTCAGTGCAGTACCTCTGTTGGCCCCCTTGTGCCTGGTCTCTCTGCTGCATACCTTTTGGCGGGGTGGCGCTGTCCCGTCCCGCTCGGGGAGGGGCGCGCCTCAGTTTGGGGTTTTTTTTCCCTTTGGGGGGGTTGTGGCCCAGGATTCTGGGCGCTGCCCGGGATGTGCCCGCCCGGTGCCCGGGGGCCCAGTGTCCGCGGCGAGGGCCGGTGATGCGGGAGCAGCGCTTCCTGTGGTGTCGCCCCCCCGGGCCCCGCAGCTTCTACTTGATACATTGTAACTTTTGAGGGGAAACTTGCAGCCACTTTCCTGCGTTTTTCTTTGGAATTTTTTAAAAAGTTTTTTAAAATTGTTTTTATTTTTTTTAATATTTTATATATATATTTTCACTGTTGGATTTTCTCTGCAATCCTCCGGACATGGCGTCGGGCTGCGGAGCGGTGGGAGCCGCAGTCACCGCAGGGAACATGGCGCTGCCCTGGTACCACCGCGACCTGAGCCGGGCGGCCGCCGAGGAGCTGCTGGCCAAGGCTGGGAGAGACGGCAGCTTCCTGGTGCGAGACAGCGAGAGCGTCACCGGGGCCTACGCCCTCTGCGTCCTGTGAGTATCCGCCCCAGAGGGGCTGTGAATGGCGCAAAGATGGCGGCTGGGGCGGACGCGGCGTTCCCATGGCGACTGCCCCCCCGCATGCCGCAAACTTGTCAAGTTTTTGTTGCAGCTGCAAAACTACATAAAAGCCGTATCGCGCCGATCTTATTCCTGCATAGATCAGCGGGCAGAGGTAGAATTGCCCCTCCAGTATTGCACCTCGCACCCAGGAGCTTACAATCTACAAGCGACCTGGTGTTTGGCTGCCGTGACCCCGATGAGAGGTGAAAAAAAGTACAAAAAACAGAAATGGCGTCAATCTGAGGGAAATCTGAGAAAAAGGGGGCCAACAGTCAGTGCACATGTCTGACCGGGCGTTGCGTGGGGGGGGGAGTGGGGCAGGGGGCCGTTGCGTGGCGGCGGTGGGGGGGGGGCGTTGCGTGGCGGCGAGTGGGGCAGGGGGCCGTTGCGTGGCGGCGAGTGGGGCAGGGGGCGTTTGGTGGGGGAGTGGGCATGGGGTTGGTGGCGGCGGTGGGGAGGGGGGGGCCGTTCGTGCGGCGGTGGGGCAGGGGGGTTGGGGGCGGGGGGAGTGGGGCAGGGGGCGGCGTGGGGCGAAATGGGGGTTGGGTGGGGGGCGAGTGGGGGTTTGGGTGGCGGCGAGTGGGGCCGTTGGGTGGCGGCGAGTGGGGCCGTTGGGTGGCGGCGAGTGGGGCCGTTGCGTGGCGGCGAGTGGGGCCGTTGCGTGGCGGCGAGTGGGGCCGTTGCGCGTGGGGGACTGAGTGGGGGCCGTTGTCGTGGCGGCTGAGTGGGCGTTGCGTGGCGGCGAGTGGGGCCGGGGGCCGTTGCGTGGCGGGCGAGTGGGGCAGGGGGCCGTTGCGCGGCGGCGGGAGTGGGGCAGGGGGGCGGGGGTACGGGGGCGGCGAGTGGGGCAGGGGAGCGTTGGGTGGGGCGGTGGGGCGTTGGGTGGCGGCGGGTGTGGGGCGTTGGGTGGCGGCGAGTGGGGCGTTGGGTGGCGGCGAGTGGGGCGTTGGGTGGCGGCGAGTGGGGCAGGGGGCCGTTGCGTGGCGGCGAGTGGGGCGTTGCGTGGCGGCGAGTGGGGCGTTGCGTGGCGGGCGAGTGGGGCGTTGCGGTGGCGGCGAGTGGGGCGTTGGGTGGCGGCGAGTGGGGCGTTGCGTGGCGGCGAGTGGGGCCGTTGCGTGGCGGCGAGTGGGGCCGTTGCGTGGCGGCGAGTGGGGCCGTTGCGTGGGGGCGAGTGGGGCCGGGGGCCGTTGCGTGGCGGCGAGTGGGGCAGGGGAGCGTTGCGAGGCGGCGGCGAGTGGGGCTGGTGAGCGGTGCTCGGCGGCGGCGAGTGGGGCAGGGGAGCGTTGCGCGGCGGCGGCGAGTGGGGCAGGGGAGCGTTGCGCGGCGGCGGCGAGGGGGGCAGGGTGAGCGTGGCGGCGGTGCGGCGATGGGGGCAGGGGAGTCGGCGCGGCTGGCGGCGAGTGGGGCAGGGGAGCGTTGCGCGGCGGCGGCGAGTGGGGCAGGGGAGCGTTGCGCGGCGAGTGGGGCAGGGGGCCGTTGCACGGCGGCGAGTGGGGCAGGGGGTCGTTGCGCGGCGGCGGCGGCGAGTGGGACCTGGGGGCCGTTGCCCGGCGGCGAGTGGGGCAGGGGGCCGTTGCGAGAAATGCTCCTGCTATAAAGAGTAAGGGGTCAGCGCCACCAAAGCCTTATAGCGCGGGCGCCGATAGTGGTATCTGCCGGCGCAAAGTGGCCCGAACAGTAATCTGATGGAAAATCCTCGCCCCAGTAACTGGAAAATCCTACTCCTCACCCCCCCCCCTAATATCTGGCAAATCCTCGCCCCATTGCTAATTGGAGGGCATTAGATTGGGATCCAGTAGATCCTGTGCCGGGTGTGAATATTTTCGCACACGGGTCATTATTGTGCCAAAGAGGCTCAAAACGCATCAGTGAACGTTCGACGCGGCGGGAACCCAGGCGCCGATCTCTTCAAGGCGCCGCAGACCCATAAGCGGGTCGTTAGTCGCCGTTCATCCCTTTCCGGGGGGTGGGGGGGGGGGGGGGGGGGGGGTAAGAATAACAATTTAAGAGCTTGAAGGGAATTCTGGAATCTTGGCCTCGGGAGGATTTCCATGGGACGCCCCCCACCTCGTCCTGTTTTTGACAACAGGAAGTTGGTGGTCACATGGTTGTCAGAGCTCCGCCTCCTGTCACTCCCTGGTGACACCCCTGACCCCTAGATGTGTTGTTAATGAATTTGTCAACTTTTTTCCCATCACATCTTGTCCTCAGTTGGGCGATAACAGACTTGAGGGGCGATGACCCGCCCAGTGCTGGGGTTTGGGATCTCAGTACAGTCCCCTTTAAGGTGCATTCACACTGCGCAGATCAGATTTTTCTACATTGACTTAAATGGAAGAAAGCAAAATCCACAGGAAATCTTTATCTGCAGATTTTGCCGCTAAAGTCAATGTAGAAAAATCCGCAGCAGATCTGCCCTGATTGAACTGAGCCTCAGGGTGAATGCACGGAGAGGATTTACTCTGCACGTTTCCCATCAGGTTGCGCAGATTTTGGTGTGGATTTTGGTTATTGAATTATTTGGTAGATTACAAAATCCTCACCGCAGCTCTGTTTCCATGTAGAAAGTTTCTGAAATTTATAGTCCACCGTGGATTGTCCATCTGCTTGGAAATTCTGCAACAGATCGTTCCCATTCTGCCGAAATCCCCTTAAAATCCTGCAACAAAATCCGCCCTGTGTGAATGGACCGATCGGGCGGATAAGCACAAGATGGATTTGCTGTAAAGATTTTCCCCTGTAAATCAGCAGGTAAAAATCTGCAACCGATTGCACAGATTTTGATGTGGATTTTAGCACATTGAATTGAGAAGTAAAATCCGCATTAAATCCGTACTGGAAATTGATTTTCATCAGATTTTAATGTCCACAGCTCAGTTTCCGTATGGCAATTTTTTTAAGCGTTTAATCCACCATGTGCAAATCTGCATAGAAAATCCACAGCAGGTTCAGCCGGCGCGCACTCAGCCCAAAAACTATTCGGCTGCAAAATCCACAGCAGATCCTCTGTGTGAGAATGTATCCATTAGGTTAGTGGGCACGTGATTGGCTGTGGAAAGTTTTCACTGTAAATCTGCAGGTAAAAATCTGCAACAGAAAACATTTATCCCATTGATTTTCACAGGATAAAATCCACGATCAAAATTGACGCGCTGTGGAGTTCAAAATCCATACAAAATCCACAGCGGCTCCGCCATCCGTGAGAAAAGTTTCGTAAACGTATAATCCGCCGTGGATTTTCCTTTTTTGCCAATCTGCTTGGAAAATCTGCAGCAGAATCATCTGGTGTGTAGTCACCGCAAAGCCCCAAAAATTCTGCAAAATCCGCAGCAGATCCACCCCGTGTGAACTCTCTGATAGGATGAATGCACATGTGACTGATTGGCTGTGGAAATCTGCAGGTAAATATCTACAAACGATTGTGGTGCGGATTTTACCCCATATGAGTAGTAGAAAATCCACAATAAATCTGCACTGAATTTGAATTTGGCAGATTTTACAACTCGCAGCTTAGTTTCCTTGTGGAAAGTCTCTGAAACGTATAATCCGTTGTTGATTTTTCCGTGTGAAAATCCACAGCAGTTCGCCCTGTGTGCATTCCCCTCGAAATCTGCAAACAATTCTGCAACAAAGTCTGCAGCAGATCCACCATATGAGCATTCGCCCCAAATCCACAACATAATCCGCAGCTGATCCCGCCGTCCTTTTACCCCAAATCTTCAGCAAAATCTGCAGCTGTTCCACCGTGCGTGCATTTACCCCAAATCCGCATCAGATCTGCTGTGCATGCATTTACCCCAAATCCGCATCAGATCCGCCATGCGTGCATTTACCCCAAACCTGGAGCAAAATCCGAAGCAGATCCGCCGTGCATGCATTTACCCCAAATATGCAGCAGATCTGCTGTGCATGCATTTACCCCAAACCCGCCGCAAAATCCGCAATCAGATCGCCGTGGGATGCAAAATTTTCCCAAATCCGCATCAGATCCGCCATGCGTGCATTTACCCCAAATATGCAGCAGATTCGCCGTACGTGCATTTACCCTAAACCCACAACAAGCAGTTCTGCAACATAATCTGCAGCAGATCCACTCCGCATTCCCCCCCCCCTCAAATCCGCAAACCACTCTGTGACAAAATCGGCAGCACCCCAAATCTGCTACAAAATCGTCAGAAGACTTCAAAACATTTAAATCGCAGACGGGTGGCGGAATATATGATTGATTCCAAAATTGTGCGCGCTCCATTGTGACGCAGCACGACGGTGATCTGGACTGGCTGATACCAGAGAGCAGCAGCGGCACGTGGCAAGGCTGCATGTGGACTGTCCCTTTAAGGTTGCGACATCCCGGGTTGGGTGGTGTTTGTTGTCAGCTGAGGTCACATGACCTGGGAGTTTTGTGTCAGGGGTGACCCCCGGGAGGAGCGGGGACTGGCGCCAGCACCGCGGGACGCGCTGGACGATTGCTCTCTGCTTCCTGTAATGTTAACACCAGTCAGTGAGATTTAAAGGGACAGAGCACTATAATCTGGACGCAGCAGAATACACTCTGAACTCAGATATCAGCCAAGACCAGACACTGATTAAACTACTCGTGAATGCACGCATAGTTCTCAGTTGTCAGCAGCTCCGGGCTGCAGGGATGATGTGGGTGACATGGACTGTAGCCCCCTCCGGCCCCCCAGGATCATTACTGCAGTCACATATCTTTGGTGCTGAGACCTTGTAGGTGACTGATCTCCGATCCCTCTATAACACCCCAGTGCTATTCTAATGCCGGACCAATAGGGACACCGGCCCTTTAAGAAGGATCCAGCTGGGACGGGGGATCAGCCATAGGGACTTGTGGGATCTTCTTAGGTTGGGCTCCGGCGGTGAGGATGGTTCGTGATTCCGGTGTCCGGGAGGATCCGCTGCCCTCTGCCAGATCCTGCTGGTCCCAGACGCCCTTTTTTTTGGGTGATCACCTGACTCTGTTATAGAGGGAGCACGAGGCGGCGGCGCATCTGGTATCACATTGTAGAAAAAAGCATGATCTGGACATGTGACTGCCGCTTAGAATGGGACTGTTCATAGGGGCCCCGGGGTGTCCTGTATATGGGGCCCGCAGGGGTATGTGGGTCCGGGGTATCCTGTATGTGGGGCCCACAGGGGTATGTGGGTCCGGGGTATCCTGTATATGGGGCCCCGCAGGGTTTGTGGGCCGGGGTTCCTGTATTTTGGGCCCTGGGGTATGTGGGCGGGGTTCCCGTATTGGGGCCGCAGGGGTATGTGGGTCCGGGGTTTCCTGTATATGGGGCCCGCAGGGGTATGTGGGTCCGGGGTGTCCTGCATGTGGGGCCCGCAGGGGTATGTGGGTCCGGGGTTTTCCCGTATTGGGGCCGCAGGGGTATGTGGGTCGGGGTTCCTGTATTGGGCCCCCCGGGGTATGTGGGTCGGGGTTCCTGTATGTGGGGCCCACAGGGGTATGTGGGTCAGGGGTATCCTGTATGTGGGGCCCCCAGGGGTATGAGAGTCCGGGGTATACTGTATGTGGGGCCCCGCAGGGGTATGTGGGTCGGGGGTATCCTGTATGTGGGGCCCGCAGGGGTATGTGGGTCCGGGGTGTCCCGATTGGGCCGCAGGGGTATGGGTCCCGGGGTTCTGTATTGGCCCGCAGGGGTATGTGGGTCCGGGGTGTCCTGTATATGGGGCCCGCAGGGGTATGTGGGTCCGGGGTGTCCTGTATGTGGGGCCCGCAGGGGTTTGTGGGTCCGGGGTGTCCTGTATGTGGGGCCCGCAGGGGTTTGTGGGTCCGGGGTGTCCTGTATGTGGGGCCCGCAGGGGTATGTGGGTCCGGGGTGTCCTGTATATGGGGCCCGCATGGGTATGTGGGTCCGGGGTATCCTGTATATGGGGCCCCGCAGGGGTATGTGGGTCCGGGCTGTCTTGTATATGGGGCCCCGCAGGGGTATGTGGGTCTGGGGTATCCTGTATGTGGGGCCCCAGGGGTATGGGGTCCCGGGGGGTTTTTGTATTGGGGCCCAGGGGTATGTGGGTTTGGGGGTTCTTTTATATGGGGCCGCAGGGGTATGTGGGTCCGGGGTTCTTTTATTGGGGCCCACAGGGGTATGTGGGTCCGGGGTATCCTGTATTTGGGGCCCCCAGGGGTATGTGGGACGGGTGTATCCTGTCTGTGGGGCCCTCTGGGGTATGTGGGTCCGGGGTATCCTGTATGTGGGGCCCTCAGGGGTATGTGGGTCCGGGGTATCCTGTATGTGGGGCCCGCAGGGGTATGTGGGACGGGGGTATCCTGTATGTGGGGCGCCAGGGTATGGGGTCGGGGTATCCTGTATGTGGGGCCCGCAGGGGTTTTGGGTCGGGGTTCTGTTTTTGGGGCCCGCAGGGGTATGGGGTCCCGGGTACCTGTATGTGGGGCCCGCAGGGGTATGTGGGTCCGGGGTGTCCTGTATATGGGGCCCGCAGGGGTATGTGGGTCCGGGGTGTCTTGTATATGGGGCCCGCAGGGGTATGTGGGTCGGGGTGTCTTGTATATGGGGCCCGCAGGGGTATGTGGGTCCGGGGTATCCTTTATATGGGGCCCGCAGGGGTATGTGGGTGGGGTTCCTGTATTGGGGCCCCAAAGGGGGGTGTGGGTTGGGGTATCCTGTATTGGGGCCGCAGGGTATGTGGGTCGGGGTATCCTGTATGTGGGGCCCGCAGGGGTATGTGGGACCGGGGTGTCCTGTATATGGGCCCCGCAGGGGTATGTGGGTCCGGGGTATCCTGTATATGGGGCCCGCAGGGGTATGTGGGTCCGGGGTGTCCTGTATATGGGGCCCGCAGGGGTATGTGGGTCCGGGGTGTCTTGTATATGGGGCCCGCAGGGGTATGTGGCTTTGGGGGTATCCTGTATATGGGGCCCGCAGGGGTATGTGGGTCCGGGGTATCCTGTATGTGGGGCCCGCAGGGGTATGTGGGTCTGGGGTATCCTGTATGTGGGGCCCCGCAGGGGTATGTGGGTCCGGGGTGTCCTGTATATGGGGCCCGCAGGGGTATGTGGGACCGGGGTGTCCTGTATATGGGCCCCGCAGGGGTATGTGGGTCCGGG
Source organism: Phyllomedusa bahiana (assembly GCA_025379985.1). Lineage (NCBI taxonomy): Eukaryota > Metazoa > Chordata > Amphibia > Anura > Hylidae > Phyllomedusa > Phyllomedusa bahiana. The sequence goes on from JAODAL010002875.1 coordinate 15,888, forward strand.
GTATCCTGTATGTGGGGCCCGCAGGGGTATGTGGGTCCGGGGTATCCTGTATATGGGGCCTGCAGGGGTATGTGGGTCTGGGGTATCCTGTATGTGGGGCCCCGCAGGGGTATGTGGGTCCGGGGTATCCTGTATATGGGGCCCGCAGGGGTATGTGGGTCCGGGGTATCCTGTATATGGGCCCCGCAGGGGTATGTGGGTCCGGGGTATCCTGTATATGGGGCCCGCAGGGGTATGTGGGTCCGGGGGGTCTTGTATATGGGGCCCGCAGGGGTATGTGGCTGTGGGGGTATCCTGTATTATGGGGCGCAGGGGTTGTGCTTTGGGGTATCTGTTTGGGTAGTTATGTCGTTTTCTGGAGTTGGGTGGGGGGTACTGTTGCTTTATCAGGCGACCTGTTATTGGGGGCTGCAGTTTGTCAAGTAACAGGGACAATAGAGGTGCTTCTACTTTCTCAGGAGGTTGTGATGTGGGTGCCCGGGGGGGGTGTTTTTCGGGGGTTTTGGAGTGGGGAGTGTTTGCAAGGGGTTTGAGGCTTGCAGACCTTTGGGTTTTGGGGTTGAAATGGGGAGGGGTTTTTGAGGGGGGCGATGCGGGGCGAGCGGGTTTCCTCATCTCTGTGGATTGTTTTCCTTTCTTTAAAATGAAGGTTTAAAAAATTAAAGTTGTAGAAGGGGAGAGGCGTGTCTGGGGCAGGTGGAACGGCAGTTTTAAATTGGTTGGAGGGGGGGATTTTGGGGCTCACTGCCTGATGTAAGGGAAATGATGGGATTCCTGGGTTTTTGGGGTTTAAAGGCCCCGGAGGTGAAAAGAAAGCTGCCAGAACAATGGGGCCGGGGCGTAATGGGCTGTTGTGTATTTCAAAGGGTCAACGACTGTAATTAAAAAAAACCCGGAGGGAGTGTTTGGGTTATAGTGTTAAAAATTTTTCCCGAACTTTATTTATGCCGTTCCCGGGATGTTAAATGCAAACCCCGTATATACCGTCCTGTTTGTTTTCCGGGTAGCCTTTATTTTGGGGATGTAATTTTTGGGGGCCTGTTTTTCGTCCCGTTAAAACTGCAAAGGGGGGGGCCCGTTTATTACCGTCCCGTACCACTGCAAACCCTTTTTATTTAAGTCCGGGACGCTGCGCCCCGTTATACCGTCCCGTCGCTGCGGGGGTTTTTAACTCCGTCGTGAAACCCCGTATATACGTTCCCGTAACGTGGCCCAAAGGGGTTTTTTTACCTTCGGCTGAAGCCCGTTTTTTTGTTAACCTGCAGCCTGTTTATTTCCGTCCTGTTTTTCCCGCGCCCTTATATTTCCGTATGTACAGCTCCCCCGGGTTTTTTTTTTTCTTTTACACTGAAACCCTGTTTTTTACCCTTTACATGCAGCCGGTTTTTTTCCGTTGTATGTAAAATGCAGCCCTGTATATTTCCCTCCTGTTGACACGGGAAACCTGGGATATTTCCGTTTTCCTGGTTTTACCTGCAGCCCCCTTTTACCCTCCGGGACTGTAAACCCTTGCGGCCCGTTAAATGTTTTGTACTTTTTATGCGCAGTCCTTTTGTGTGCGCCTCCCCCTGGGCCCCCTCATTTCACGGCTCCAAACCCCCCCTGCGGGTGTTCCCGAGCCCTTGTCGGCCATTTTGGTCTTAAAACTCCCCTTCCCCGTCATGGGTTGACCCCCCTTTTCGTGGCCCTCCCGTACCTTTAGAGATTCCTTCTGTCCCCCTCTTACTCTGCTGGGAAAAAGCTCTGCCTTAGCGTATAAAAAAATGATCCCTTTTTTTTGGGACCGGTCAGAGAGTGGATGAAACAGGAAGTTGTAATTTCCCCTATTGGGGTTTAATTTGGAAAAGCCCCGCTGCAGCCCGGGGTTTTGGGTGGGGCCCCGGTGCGGGGTTTAATCTACTTTTCATTGTGGGTGTAAATTTTCCCCAGTGAGAAATTCCAGGACCCCAAAAAACAGTGGCCCTCCGGTCCCGGGGGGCCTCATTCCCCCCGTCTGCGGGTTTAAGTCTTTGTTTTTTATTTTTTTTCCCTTTTCATTAAAGGGTTTGGGTTCCTTTTGGGCGGGTTTGCAGGTTTTGCAGAGAAAAACAGCGCGGGTTTTTCCCCTTGCGGTTTTCTAGGTATGAAAAAAAAGGGATGGGGGGCCCCGGGGGGGTCACCGCGGGGTTTCCTTTTAGTTTCCCTGACTAATCCCGAAATGGTTTGTCCCGGGGGGTTGGGGTCAGGCCGGGGCGGTTTGGGCGGACCCAAAGGGTTTTTTGTGTGAAAATTCTCACAAAGGGTTTTGGGCTGTGCTTTAACCCGGGTTTGGGTGCCAGTTGGGGCATCCGGCCCCCCTTTCTGCACAAAGAGGGAAACCCAAAAAGGGTTGTTTAACCCGGCGAAATTTGCTCCCTCGCTTTAAATGTTTCGTTTAAAAATCGCTTGACGTCAAATCCCCGGCGGTTTTTTTTTTTACCCGGGTTTCCGGGGTTTTTGGCTCCCTCCTGAGCCGATATCGGGTTTATTTCCCAAATTTTCCCGTTTCCCAAACATTTCTTTTTACTTGTCTTTCCCAAGCTGAATTTTATTATTCGCCTGATGCCGACTTCATGTTGTCTTTCATTTTAGGAGAAAATGTGTTTTCAGTCGTTTCTATTAGTTATCGCAAAAAGGCCCCTTCTTTTGTGGGAATGGTTTTAGCATGAGGGTGATGCAAACAAATGGGGTCCCTCCGACGGGGCGTCTTCCTGGGTGTATTTGGGTGGTAAATGATCGCGCCCCCGGGTCAATTTTGGCCCCCGGGGAGGGTCCCGTGGGGAACCCCGTGTTTACCCCCAGGGTTTCCCTAAAAGTCAGGTATGTTCCCGGTATGTGTGAAAATTTTGTGCTTTTGGGGGAAGGGCCCGGGGGAAAAAGCTGCTGCGGAGGGGAAAACCCTTTAAAAAAGCGAAAAACAGTGCGCCCTATCACCCGTATCCCCGCCCGGGTTTTTATAGCCGGGAAGGGGGGGAATTGGGCCCCCCGGGGTTTTGGAAACTAAGCCCAAAGGGGGCGGAGGAAAATGTGCCGTTGGGAGCGGGTATTAAGCCTTTCCCTTATTCCCAAAAAGGGGTTTTCCCCTTTTGTGTGTGATCAATCCACCCGAGCCCCGTGAGCCTTGGGATTAAAAACCCTTTGTATAGTGTTGAAATCATTTTGTTTCGCACTTTTTACTGAGTTTTATCTAAGCCTTTTTAGGTTTAAAAATCTATGTGTTTTGGGGCATGTTGGGAGCCTTTTTATTTTAATTAGATATAGTGTACCAAGTTATCATGGGGGGACCTGTTTTTTCCCAGCCAAATTTTTCTAAGCCTTAGTAGTGTATCCAAAAATTTTTTTTTTTTAAGTGTGATTAAACCCCTGAGGGTGCTGGCCTTTTTTCTAAGGGCCCTTTGGGTTTTGTGTATGAAAAATCTATTGTGGGCGACAAATGTATTCTGGGCCTTTTTACTAAGCCTTTGTTGTGTATCCAAATTATCGTGTTTTTGCCCCTGTCTGTTTTAGCCAAATTTTTTTCTAAGGGTTAGGGTATAGTTTTACCAAGTCTATGTGTTTGGTACTGTTGCTGAGCTAATTTTATTAAAATTTTTATGTGTGTTTCAATATGCTTAGTGCTTTTTAACCCCCTTTTTTCTCAAAATGCGTATTAAGCTTTCCCGTGTGATACAGGGCCATGAGCAGGGTATCCCAAGCTTATAAAGGGGGTTTAAATTTGTTTGCTGGCCACTTTAAAATTAAGGCTATTTATGTGTGTTTCTATTTTGTGAGCTGTGTATTAATTGTTTTTTGTGAAATTAAAATTCGGAGCCAGTGTAAACGCAGCGAGAGTGTGACGCAAATTTTGGGTTTTAACAAAAGCAAAAGGATTCGGAAAAAGATCTGGTTTATAGCAGATGGGCCCGGGGGGGTTTTTGGGTTTTGTATGATGATTACCGCCCGCGACGGGCCTTTTTTTCATTGTTGGTATAATGGAAAGGGCAAGTATCCGGGGGGGAAATCGGCAAGCCCAAAGCTTCCGAATCCTCAATTTCCCCAAATTTGATTGATCCTGAAATCCCTTTAAACCGGCCAAAGGGTTTTAAATGATAAACCCTTTTCTGTAGTTTAAAAAAGGGGCACCTTTCGGCTGTTTTATAAATTATGATACAATAATAAGTTTTAGGTGGGAAAGACAGGAAAAAGCAAAAGGGGAAAAAGTTTTGATCTTTTGGGAAAACTTGTGGGTTGGGGTTGAAGGGAAAAAACTGCTTTTGTATCCAAGTCCAGGGCTGCACCAACTTTTGGGAAAGGTAAGAAAGGAACCCGGGATCCGGGTTTTTGGGCAAGACCCGCTTTAATCGATCCAGGCCCGGGAAAGGGTTTAGGGGAGGTGAAAAACAAAGGTGGATTTTCCAAATATAAACCAAAAAAAATTTAAAAATTTTTAAATTTTTCCCAAATAAAATTTATGGTAAGTTTGGTAAGGGTAAAATGTTACAGAAATTTTTAGTAGTCATGTACAAAAACTGGAGTGGGGTGGTGGATTTTGGACCTGAAAGTCACAAGTTCAAAACCCTTGTTTCCCTTTTTGGGTTGTCAGTGGAAAAAAATATTTAAATTTGGTTTTGCTTTAGAAAACAAAAAAATGGAAAATTTTGCAAAAAAAATGCAGGGGGCTTTTTTGGAGTTTTCTGAATTTGTTTGGAAATAGTATTGCCCCCTTTAGTTTCCCGAAAAGTCGAAACCCCACAAAATTTATTCATTATTTCCCGGTACAGACGGGCCCCTCTGCCCAATAACTTTGGGGTTGGGGGGGGAAAAAGGTGACCCAGGGGCAACATCTCTAACAAAAGTCCCGGGGATAAAGGAATTGCCTGCCACAGTCAGTTTTGATGAATGGTTAAAAATCTTCTTTGAAAGCAGGTGAAAAATTTTGCTGAAATCTGTTTGTCCTGGGAGCAGAATCTTTTCCCCTGGGACAGCGCTTTGCCTGCTCCATGTCATCAATTACACTCCTCATGTGATGAGGCTGAAGATATGGGAGCAGTAGCACCGGCCGGACCCAATGCCTCTTGCTCTTTACACTGCAAACTAACTGGAACAACTAATTATATATTTTGGGAGTCGGTCCGTTCTATGACGACTCCGACTCCTGCAAAATAGGCACCGACTCCACGACTCCGACTCCACAGCCCTGCATGTATCGCAGCGTACGTCCTTTTGTCATTGTACGGTATAATGGTGGTCAAGTATTGCCGCATACGTCCTTATGTCGCTATGCGGTATAATGGAGGTCATGTATCGCAGTGTATGTCCTTTTGTCGCTCTACGGCAGGGGTGTCAAACTGCAGCCCTCCAGCTGTTGGGAAACTACAACTCCCATCATGCATTTGTATAATCTATAACAGTGGGCATGATGGGAGTTGTAGTTTCCCAACAGATGGAGGGCAGCAGTTTGACACCTGTACTCTACGGTATAATGGAGGTCATGCATCGCAGCGTACGTCCTTTTGTCGCTGGGGAGTATAATGGAGGTCATGTATCGCAGCGTACGTCCTTTTGTCGCTGTGTAGTATAATTTAGGTCATGTATCGCAGCGTACGTCCTTTTGTCATTGTACGGTATAATGGAGATCATGTATCGCAGCGTACGTCCTTTTGTCGCTGCGCGGTATAATGGAGGTCATGCATCGCAGCGTACGTCCTTTTGTCGCTGTGTAGTATAATGGAGGTCATGTATCGCAGCGTACGTCCTTTTGTCGCTGTGTAGTATAATGGAGATCATGTATCGCAGCGTACGTCCTTTTGTTGCTGTACGGTATAATGGAGGTCATGTATCGCAGCGTACGTCCTTTTGTCATTGTACGGTATAATGGAGGTCATGTATCGCAGCGTACGTCCTTTTGTCGCTGTGTAGTATAATGGAGGTCATGTACCGCAGCGTACGTCCTTTGTCATTGTACGGTATAATGGAGGTCATGTATCGCAGCGTACGTCCTTTTGTCATTGTACGGTATAATGGCGGTCATGTATCGCAGCGTACGTCCTTTTGTCGCTGTGCGGTATAAGGTAGGTCATATATCACAGCGTGCATCTTCTTTGTTGTGATAGATTTTGACACCTTTTAAATTATGGCGACTTTCTACAAAATAATTCTTATACAAAAAAATTTGGCTTAGCCGGTAATGGCCGCAGAATATCGCGGTGTTAAGACATTATTTAGGTGGTGTTTTTTTTTCCATTACAGATGGAATAATGATTGAGTCGCACTAAAGCTTAGGCCGCCATCACATGCATCTGATATGGCTGCATTATTACAGACCGAGAACTTGGGCCTAGTTTGGTTCTTTTGAACCAAGGATGGTCCAGGTCTTAATTCTGCAATATAGATGCAGCCATGTTACATCAGGTAGAAGAAGCTGCTTTGTTGCCTCTAGCAACCAATCAGAATTCAGCTTTCATTTTCTAAGACCTGGCAACCAATCAGATCTGGGCTTACATTGTATAACCTGCTCTGGGGAAGTGAAAGCTGATCTCTGATTGGTTGCTCTGTGCGGTGATACACTGAAGTAAAGTTTGGAAAGTGTGTAAACAAACTGTTGTCATAGCAACCAATCACATTGCTCCATGTTTGGCTTGAAAGCTGGAATCTGATTGGTTCTTATAGTCAGCGGCTCCTATTTGCACCATCTTTCCTGTATTCAGGATTCGATATGATCACGCTGTTTCCAAAATTAAAACCTGTGTTCCCACTAGTATCGCTGGGATATTCCATTAAAGTCTGATAGGTGTGGGTCGCACTTCTGAGCCCGGCACCTATGTTGGGAACCGGCCCCTGAAATCTGAAACTCAGAAAAGAGAGCCGGTCACAGGTATGCACAACTCTCTGTTCTGTTCTATGGGAGTTCTGAGTATGGTCAGACACAGTGCTCCCCTGTACTGGGAACTCCCATAGAGTAGAATGGAGAACACAGCACTCCCCTGTACTGGGAACTCCCATAGAGGAGAATGGAGAACACAGTACTCCCTGTACTGGGAACTCCCATAGAGGAGAATGGAGAACACAGCACTCCCCTGTACTGGGAACTCCCATAGAGGAGAATGGAGAACACAGCACTCCCCTGTACTGGGAACTCCCATAGAGGAGAATGGAGAACACAGCGCTCCCCTGTACTGGGAACTCCCATAGAACAGAATGGAGAACACAGCACTCCCCTGTACTGGGAACTCCCATAGAAAAGAATGGAGAACACAGCACTCCCCTGTACTGGGAACTCCCATAGAGGAGAATGGAGAACACAGTGCTCCCTGTACTGGGAACTCCCCTAGAACAGAATGGAGAACACAGCACTCCCCTGTACTGGGAACTCCCATAGAGGAGAATGGAAAACACAGCGCTCCCCTGTACTGGGAACTCCCCTAGAACAGAATGGAGAGCACAGCGCTCCTCTGTACTGGGAATTGTAATAGAACAGAATGGAGAGAACACAGCGCTCCCCTGTACTGGGAACTCCCATACAACAGAATGGAGAACACAGCACTCCTCTGTACTGGGAACTCATATAGAACAGAATGGAGAGCACAGCGCACCTCTGTACTGGGAACTCTCATAGAACAGAATGGGGAAAACTGCGCTCCCTTGTACTGGGAACTCCCATAGGGGAGAATGGAGAACACGGCGCTCCCCGGTACTGGGAATTACCATAAAACAGAATGGAGAACACAGCGCTCCTCTGTACAGGGAACTCCCCTAGAACAGAATGGAGAACACAGCTCTCCTCTGTACTGGGAACTCCCCTAGAACAGAATGGAGAGCACAGCGCTCCTCTGTACTGGGAACTGTAATAGAACAGAATGGAGAGAACACAGCGCTTCCCTGTACTGGGAACTCCCATAGAGCAGAATAGAGAACACGGCGCTCCCCTGTACCGGGAACTACCATAGAAAAGAATGGAGAGAACACAGCGCTCCCCTGTACTGGGACCTCATATAGAACAGAATGGAGAGCACAGCGCACCTCTGTACTGGGAACTCAGATAGACCAGGCTGGAGAGAACACAGCGCTCCGCTGGACGGGGAACTCATATAGAACAGAATGGAGAGCACAGCGCACCTCTGTACTGGGAACTCTCATAGAACAGAATGGGGAAAACTGCGCTCCCTTGTACTGGGAACTCCCATAGTGGAGAATGGAGAACACAGCGCTCCCCTGTACTGGGAACTCCCATAGAACAGAATGGAGAACACAGCACTCCCCTGTACTGGGAACTCCCATAGAGCAGAATGGAGAACACAGCGCTCCCCTGTACTGGGAACTCCCATAGAGCAGAATGGAGAACACAGCGCTCCCCTGTACTGGGAACTCCCATAGAGCAGAATGGAGAACACAGCGCTCCCCTGTACTGGGAACTCCCATATCACAGAATGGAGAACACAGCGCTCCCCTGTACTGGGAACTCCCATAGAACATAACAGAGAACACAGCGCTCCCCTGTACTGTCAACTCCCATAGAATAGAATGGAGAACACAGCGCTCTCCTCTACTGGGAACTCCCATAGAGCAGAATGGAGAACACAGCGCTCCCCTGTACTGTCAACTCCCATAGCACAGAATGGAGAACACAGCGCTCCCCTGTACTGGGAACTCCCATAGAGCAGAACAGAGAACACAGCGCTCCCCTGTACTGGCATCTCCCATAGCACAGAATGGAGAACACTGCGCTCCCCTGTACTGGGAACTCCCATAGAGCAGAACAGAGAACACAGCGCTCCCCTGTACTGGCAACTCCCATAGAGCAGAATGGAGAACACAGTGCTCCCCTGTACAGGTAACTCACATAGAACAGAATGGAGAACACAGTGATCCCCAGTACTGGGAACTCCCATAGAGGAGAATGGAGAACACAGCACTCCCCTGTACTGGGAACTCCCATAGAACAGAATGGAGAACACAGCACTCCCCTGTACTGGGAACTCCCATAGAACAGAATGGAGAACACAGCGCTCCCCTGTACTGGAAACTCCCATAGAACAGAATGGAGAACACAGCGCTCCCCTGTACTGGAAACTCCCATAGAACAGAATGGAGAACACAGTGCTCCCCTGTACTGGAAACTCCCATAGAACAGAATGGAGAACACAGCGCTCCCCTGTACTGGAAACTCCCATAGAACAGAATGGAGAACACAGCGCTCCCCTGTACTGGAAACTCCCATAGAACAGAATGGAGAGTCGTGCTGTTGATTTTGAGCCGACGCTTTCAGGGGCCTGTTCCCGACATAGGTGCAGTGATATAATAATAATTATATCACGGTGATGTCCTGTGACGGTCGGCTTTGTATAATAATGGAGGATTACTGTGTAGCCTCCTGACCCCGGAGTGTGATCACTGAGGCTCTGCAGGATCTCTTTCTCATAATTATATCCCAGACATCATCCCTTGTATGCCGCATCACATCCATGGCCCAGAGCGGCTTTCACCTGACTACTCTTAAAGGGGTTGTCCAGGACTAGATAAATATGGCCGCCTTCTTTGTGCATTGCTGAGCCTCAGCCTTCTACACTTCAGTGGAGCTGAGCTGCAATACCGGACGCAACCTGTGGGCAGATGTGGCGCTGTTCATGGAAGATAGCCATGTTTTCATAGTCAACCCGATTCTGGGAAAGCTGGGTGACCGCTCCTGTGATAGGAGTCAGGAAAAGCAATAAATCAGCCAATATGGCTCCCGAGTGGTGGTAATTCCCTTACGCCTGGGACTGGGGTTATCTTCAATCCTGGCGGCTGGGTCAGCTGGGTCTAGCTGCCAGGTATGGAGCGGGTGCAGAGTGTGTTCCATAGCACTGCCAGGGCGTACTGGTGCACTAAGGGGTTAGTCATAGCGGCCATGTTGGCTGTCGCCTAGCTTCCCCAGAAACGGATATGACAGAGGGCACCTCCAGGACCTCTCTTTGCTGGGGTGTGATGTGCCTCATGTATTCGTGTACCCAAGACGAGTTTACATAATGGAGGAGCAGCAGTCGGGGCTCGTTTCCATACGTAAATAGCTGCGGGGTCAGATCTAGCTCATGTGTCATGAGGGATGTGTGTGACTCGCCCGCCGCCGCCGGAGGCAGCTTTGCTGAAATTTCTTCTCACAACAAAATCTTTGATTCTGGACAGGCATCCTCAAACTGCGGACCTCCAGCTGTTGGGAAACTACAACTCCCATCATTCCCACTGTTATAGATTATAGAAATGCATGATGGGAGTTATAGTTTCCCAACAGCTGGAGGGCCGCAGTTTGAGGATGCCTGATTCTGGAGGCCGGCGACGAATAGACAGTGATTCAAAATTTGTCCTGACTCGCACGTTCCCTACCGCACAGTTACACGGCGAAGCCTTCGGGTTTGTACGCATTGTTTTGCCGTGATCGGACGCCATTTTTGTTTCCTTAAAGAGATTGCGTCATGAACCTAAAATGCATCCAAATCTGCCGCCATCACAGAAATTGCGTAAAAGAAGTGAGGTCCTCTATGTGTCTTGTGTATCACTTGTTCTAGACACTTTATGCACCTTCATCAACCATTTTGAAAAATCGGTTTTGGCTGAGCGTTGCAAAAATGCACCTGCCATATTGCCGGCGTGCGCCATGTTTTTGGTCACAACCTAATTCATGTACTCAAGTGACATAGGGACAAAAAAGAGAGTTGCTCCAAAATGTAACGTAGCATACGCCATTCTACTAAGTGAAAATGTCGCAAATTATTCAAAAATGGCGCTTTTGGAAGTGAAGATTTGATGTCAGTAGAGATCTTGGACCAAGGATGACAAACTCATTGACACCGAGGGCCCCATCTGCATTATAGATGCCTGCGAAGGGTGGCGGGGGACCCGGTGTATGGGCCAGACCTGTGCCACTTCCTGTGAGTTGCTGAACAGCGTGGTATGGACGGGCATGCTGGAGCTCTGAATTCAAGATGGCGCCCGCTGCCTTTGCTGGCTCTGCCAAGCGCTGGACGTGTCCTTCAGGGTAAATTGTAGAGCCGGTTCTTCTGTGTTTGGACCTTGTCTATCCCTCCTCCGTCTGGGGGGGGGTGTCGGCCCGCTGCTGGTGTCCTCCGGTCTGGGGTGGGCGGCCCGCTGCTGGAGTCCTCCGTTCGGGGGAGGGCGGCCCGCTGCTGGAGTCCTCCTTTCTGGGGAGGGCGGCCCGCTGCTGGAGTCCTCCGTCTAGGGGGTGGGGGCGGCCCGTCTGGGTCCCCGTTCGGGGGGGGTGGGGGCGGCCCGTGCTGGAGTCCCCCCGTCTGGTTGGGCCCCCCCCCCGACGGGAGTCCTCCCTGGGGGGGTGGGGGGCTGCCCACTGCTGGATCCCCCGTCTGTGGGGTGGGGGCGGCCCCTGTGGGGAGTCCCCGTCGGGGGGGGATGGGGGCGGCCCGTCTGGAGTCCTCCGTCTGGGGGGGTGGGGGCGGCCCCGCTGGGAGTCCTCCTTGGGGGGGGGGCCCGCTGCGGGGGCCTCCGTCTGGGGGGGGGCGGCCCCTGCGGAGTCCTCCGTTTGGGGGGGTCGGCCCGCGCGGGAGTCCTCCGTCGTGGGGGGGGGGGCGGCCCGCTGCTGGAGTCCTCCGTCTGGGGGGGTGGGGGCGGCCCGCTGCTGGAGTCCTCCTTTGGGGGGGGGGGGGGGGGGGTGGCCCCCCTTTGGGTCCTCAGCCCGGGGTGGGGGGGCGGCCCCGCTGCTGGAGTCCTCCGTCGGGGGGGTGGGGGCGGCCCGCTGCTGGAGTCCTCCGTCTGGGGGGGCGTCGGCCCCCCTGCTGGAGTCCTCCGTTTGGGGGGGTGGGAGTGGCCCGCTGTGGAGTTATCCGTTAGGGGTGTCGGCCCGCTGCTGGAGTCCTCCGTCTGGGTGGTGTCGGCCCGCTGCTGGAGTCCTCCGTCGGGGTGGTGGGGGCGGCCCGCTGCTGGAGTCCTCCGTCGGGGTGGGGGGGGCGGCTCGCTGCTGGAGTCCTCCGTCTGTGGGGGTGGGGGCGGCTCGCTGCTGGAGTCCTCCGTCTGGGGGGGGTGGGAGTGGCCCGCTGCGGATTTCCTCCCTGGGGGGGGGGGGCGGCCCCGCGGGAGTCCTCCGTTTTTTGGGGGGGTGGGGGGGCTCGTCTGGAGCCCCTCCTTGGGGGGGGTGGGGGCGGCCCTGCTGGAGTCCTCCGTCTGGGGGTTGGGCCCCGCCGCTGGAGTCCTCCGTCTGGGGGGGGGGGGGGGGCCCCGCGCTGGAGCCCCTCCGTCTGGGTGGTGTCGGCCCGCTGCTGGAGTCCTCCGCGGGGGGGGGGGTGGGGGGCGGCCCGCTGCTGGAGTCCCTCCGTCTTGGGGGGGTGGGGGCGGCCCGCCGCTGGAATCCTCCGTCTAGGGGGTGTCGGGCCGCTGCTGGAGTCCTCCGTCTTGGGGGGGTGGGGGGCGGCCCGCTGCTGGAGTCCTCCGTCTAGGGGGTGTCGGCCCGCTGCTGGCGTCCGCCCTTGAGGACCCGTACTCTTTCTTGAAAGCAACTCCAGGCCGCCATGCCCAGGTCCCCTTCGGGTTTCCCCTGGTCTTATAACCTGACCGCCATTTATGATAATACCGCCTGTCTCTCCTGTGGGGGATAACTCGCAAGCCGTGGGCACTTGACTCGGGAGTTGGCGCTTATCGCCCTCGGCACTGCGCTTTGCCTCACACAGGTCTCTGGCTCCTAATCCTTAAGGAACAATGGATGGTGATAATGCGCCCGTTCAGCAGAGGCAGCAGTGTGTGGTGCAGCGCCACGTTGTTGACAGTGTGATGCGGTTGGCACAGTGCACCCAAAACATGTTTGTTATGGGGTTGATGGACGCTCTGACCTCACAAGGGCACGGATATATTTGGGGCGATGTGGTGTGTACCTGGCTGAGCTGGAAAGTCCCAGAGCCATCTGCTGCACTCTCACACCTGGCGCTCAGGTAAGGGGCCACGCCCGTCCAGGTGATCCGACCCTTTCACATACCCCAGTCCAGCACGCTGCCTTGCTTTATGTACACAACAGTATAACAGGCTGGCAACCGGCTTTCCCGGAGTCCGGATTGGCAGATGCAGAACCATGGCAATGATTTTCATAGTCATTCAGTCCTTTCCTTTGTGATCTTTTTCTAGGAAAGCTGGGTGACATCCAGTCTCTCTAGATCTGTGGTGCTTGTGGGCAAGGTTTTATGGCGTCTGAATGTGCCGCCATCATCGGCAAAGGGTGGGGGATAAATCATGGAGAGGGTTATACTGTATGGAATTTTTTGTCTATGCAGCATTTACTTGTTTTGAAACTCCGTCCTACAGTGATCCCTACAGAAAACTTTATATGTAATTACAGTGATCCCTACAGAAAACTTTATATGTAATTACAGTGATCCCTACAGAAACAGATATATGTAATTACACACAGTGATCCCTACAGAAAACTTTATATGTAATTACAGTGATCCCTACAGAGAACCTTTACAAAATACATTTACATTCAGCTCCTACAGACACTTAATATACCAATCCCTACAGAGGACCTCCACACTGATCTCTACAATAAGCCTCCTTAGCTGGTTATAAAGGTGCTCCATACGGTTCTCCTCTACGTTGCCTCACTGATGGGTAACTGGCTGGGCTGTTAGGTAGAAGGAGATTTCAGATCGTATGGTTATAATGAACAGCAGTAACGATCTGTAATAACCGTCCTTCATCTTCCCACCTGCAGGTTCCAGAAACATGTGCACACCTACCGGATCCTGCCCGACGAGGAGGACTACCTGGCTGTACAGGTACCACAGCAACTCTACTGTCCTAATAGACACATTTATATGATATGACTGAAATCGACTTCTTATAACACTGCTGTACTGTAATAAGATGGGATATCGGCTGCTCCTCTTATAACGCTGCTGTACTGTAATAAGATGGGATATCGGCCGCTCCTCATAGAACACTGCTGTACTGTAAGACTATGGGAGATCGGCCGCTCCTCTTATAACACTGCTGTATTGTAATAAGATGTGATATCAAATCCTCTTATAACACTGCTGTACTGTAATAAGAAGTGATATCGGCTCCTCTTATAACACTGCTGTACTGTAATAAGAAGTGATATTGGCTCCTCTTATAACACTGCTGTACTGTAATAAGATGTGATATCGGCTCCTCTTATAACACTGCTGTACTGTAATAATATCTGATATCGGCTCGCTCTTCTTATAACACTGCTGTACTGTAATAAGATGTGATATCGGCTCGCTCTTCTTATAACACTGCTGTACTGTAATAAGATGTGATATCGGCTCGCACTTCTTATAACACTGCTGTACTGTAATAAGATGTGATATCGCTCCTCTTATAACACTACTGTACTGTAATAAGATGTGATTTCGTTCTCTCCTCTTATAACGCTGCTGTACTGTAATAATATGTGATATCGGTCGCTCCTCTTATATCGCTGCTGTACTGTAATAAGATGGGATATCGGTCTCTCCTCTTATAACGCTGCTGTACTGTAATAAGATGGGATATCGGCCGCTCCTCTTATAACGCTGCTGTACTGTAATAAGATGTGATATTGGTCTCTCCTCTTATAACACTACTGTACCGTAATAAGATGTGATATCAGCTCCTCCTCTTATAACGCAGCTGTACCGTAATAACCTCCAGGCTGTGTTTCTGGTAAGTCTTCCCTTCATGAGTGACATACTATGTGATGGTATTGTGTAATACACGTGACTTCTCTGATCTCAGTGAAGGAGATGCTTGTAGTTAGTGACTCACAATCACCTATAGAAGCGAGAAATAGGGCTATATTCAAAAATATAGAGTCCTTCACTTTTACACATAATAACACCTAACCTTAAAGGGGTTGTCTCACTACATTGATTCATCTTACCTCAGTCTTGTTTTCTTGCTTTCAGTTTGAACTCATGGGCGTGTTTACTGGCTTCTACTAGGCTGCAGTAGAAGCCAGGTCTGTAGCTATTGCAACCAGTGCTGGCAGCCTATCAGGATACATTGAACCGGTCTGTAGCTATAACGACCTGAGGGTCTGATGCAGCCCATACAAGAGGGGATATCTAGGAATAGGTAGGGCACTGTTAGTGGACACATATCGCAAAGTGACTTTTGCAAGATCTTTAACATAAAAAGCAATCCCTGTAGTGAGACAACCCCTTTAAGGGGATCTCAAAAACCAGTAGCATAAAATATATATACTTTATTAAGGAATCAATAATATATAATAAAATTACATTACAAAATGACAATGGACTACAAAGAAAGCTTGTTTACCTGACTCCCCACTCCCAATCATAGGAAGGGTTCCCCATATATCCATAACAAAAAAATGCAATAATAAGTGCATGTAGCAGAATATAGATATCATAGACCATAAATACCTGACCTTGTTAGGTCCATATACTTCTGTCACGATTTCCTATTTCCTGTCATTAGGCTGGTGTGAGAGAGTAAACACATGTCCCAACGCGCGTTTCGCACTGTGCTTCACTCGGGCATCAAGCAAAACGCGGCACAAGTGGGGAGTCATGTAAACAAGCTTTCTTTGTAGTTCATTGTCATTTTTTATGTCATTTTATTATGTATTATTGATTCCTTAATAAAGTATATATATTTTATGCTACTGGTTTTTGAGATCCCCTTAAAGGGGTCGTCTCACTTCAGGGATCGCTGCTTTTTATGTTAAAGATCTTGCAAAAACAAGTAACTTTGCAATATGTGTCCATTAACAGTGTCCTACCTATTCCTAGATATCCCCTCCTGTATAGGCTGCATCAGACCCTCAGGTCACTATAACTACAGACCTGTTTGATCTCTTCTGGTAGGCTGCCAGCACTGATCACTATAGCTACAGACCTGTTTGATCTATCCTGATAGGCTGCCAGCACTGGTTGCTATAGCTTCAGACCTGTTTGCTCTATCCTGATAGGCTGCCAGCACTGGTTGCTATAGCTACAGACCTGGCTTCTACTGCGGCCTAGTAGAAGCCAGTAAACACGCCCCTGAATTCAAAATGAAACCAAGAAAACAGGACTGAGGTAAGGTGAATCTATCTAGTGAGACAACCCCTTTAAGGTTAGGTGTTGTAGTTAGTGACTGTGCTGATCTATTTAGCCCTCCGCCATTCCGATTTGGGTTATTACGTTCATGTGATTGGGGCTCTGTAGCTGTACCTGGAAATATCAGGATAGCCAGGGAAAGTTATGGCTTTTATACAATGGACACGCGGAAAGAAATGGTCCCAAAGTACAGTCTCAGGATTTATTATACCGCCAAACCGTCTCCCATTTGCTGAGATCACCCCAAATGGACCTCAAAGAGGTTTCTGCAAATATGGCCGAAATAGGCAGTAGTGGATGGAGCTTTGTAATGTCCCTTAAGTCAGTTATCGAGGGGCGGGCCTCTGGGGTATGCCTAAAAGTAGGCGTGACTGATTTTGTGGCCGATAACACTGGTTGCTATGGGCAACAGGCAATGTCCTATAGACCAAGGCACTTCCTGACTGTGGAGTCACATGGCGCATCACATGATCCCTCGCAGCCAGTCAGCAGCTTTGAAAAGGATCATGTGATGCACCCTGTGCTTACTGCTTCTGAGGAGCCTGGAGTGTGTCACGTGACCTGTTTCAGAGATGCTGATTGGCTGAGAAGGGTCATGTGATACCGCCTGGGCCTCCTGAGAAGACTACAGTATATGTCACATGACCGGTTTCAGAGATGCTGACTGGCTGAGAGGGGGTCATGTGATTCATCATAGAAGCTCTGCTGTGGTGGCGGCGGCGGCATCCTGGCTGTGTGGTTTTGTACTGCTCTATGGAATAGTGCAGCTCTCTGCATCCAGGGAAGCCCGAGCGGAGGCGAAAATGGCTCAGTTTTGGCCTCTGTCCGGTAATAGAGGTCTGTGTATAGGTTAAGGTAAATGGCTCTGCTTATTGTAGTGTAAAAATCCTTAATGCACCTTGTGAAGTACACCAGAATGTGGCCGGAGGGACGGCGGCCCCCAGAGGTGCTCCCGGGCACTGCGGTTTATTTGTCCAGATGATGGGTGACAGCTGCGCCCCGTGATGTTCTGTCCCAAACATCAGTCTAGACGGGCGGACAGCTGCACAAACAGGTGTGTACCCAGGAGCATCCGAGAGCGGGGGATGGGCGCAGAGGACTGTAATATCATATAACATGCCGGGGCGCGTGTCATTACTGACCTCTGCTGTATTACTCCTCTGTGCAGCGCGTTATACACTCCTCTCACAGAAACAGCTCTGCTGAATTACACATACACATCATACACACGGCCCAGTCACATTATTATGATCAGTATTGCGAAGCTCATGAAGGAAATCTCATGTGGTGCGCTGGCTCAGTGGGTATATAAGGTATATAAGGACGCACTACAGAAGAGCAGCTCCCCGCCAAAGTGACCCAGGAGCGACCAGACACAGCTGCGGGCCCTACTGTGTATTGGGCCCCGGAGCAGACGGATGTCACTGCACCTCTGCTAACCCTACTGTGTATGGGGCCCGGAGATGTCACTGCACCTCTGCTAACCCCACTGTGTATGGGGCCCTGGAGCAGACGGATGTCACTGCACCTCTGCTAACCCACCTGTGTAGGGGCCCCGGAGCAGACGATGTCACTGCACCTCGCAACCCTACTGTGTTGGGCCCGGAGCAGACGGATGTCACGCAAACCCCTGCTAACCCCCACTGTGTATGGGGCCGGGGGACGAGCACAGCACTCCCTCTTTAAACCCCACTGTGTATGGGGCCCGGAGCAGACGGATTCAACTGCACCCTCTATTTTGAAAGGGCCCGGAGCAGAGGATGCCCTGCAACCCCACCCTTTTGGGAGGGCCCGGGGGACGGATGCACTCCCTCTCTAACCTTATGTGTGGGCCCGGAGACGACCTATAACACTTTATTGGGGCCCCACAGTGTACGACCTTGAAACCCAATGGCCCGGACCCCCGGGGTATGGCCCGGAACCCAAAGGTTGGGATGGGCCCCGCAACCTTACTGTATACCCACAGAGGATGCTCACCGGGAACCCATTGGGATTACCTTTAACCACGGTGTATGGGCCCCGGAAGCCACGTGTTTGCCCCCACCCGGGGGCCCTGGACACGATCACTCCACTGTAACCCTGTGAGGGCCCAGCAGACCTGCTAACCCCTACCTTTATGGGGGGCCCTGGGAGGATGTCAGCACCCCGCTACCCTACTTTTTTGGGCCCCGAGCAGACGGATGTTTCACTGCAAACCCTCTTGTATGGGGGCCGACAGACGGAATGTCCACCTCTGCTAACCCTACTGTGTATGGGGCCCGGAGCAGACGGCTGTCACTGCACCTCTGCTAACCCTACTGTGAGGGGACCCGGAGCGACGAGTCACTGCACCTCTGCTAACCCTACTGTGTATGGGCCCCGGGAAGACAGGATGACATGCACCTCTTAACCTACTGTGTATGGGCCCGGAGCAGCGGATGTCACTGCACCTCTGAAACCCACTGTGTATGGGGCCCCCGGGCAGACGGGGTACTGCACCCTTTTAAACAATTTAGGGAAACAACGAGGTCATCCAACCCTACTGGATGGGTTTCCCGGTAACACCATTCATGGAAACCCCTTCAACCCCGTGTTAGGGGCGGAGACAGATGTGCAGACTCTGTAATGTGTTGGGCCCGGAGCGCATGCCTGCCCCTGAACCCAACGTTAAAGGGGAAAAACAATATACACCCCTTTTTTTAGGGGGATGGGGTCCCCCAACGGTGTCACTGCTCACTGATTTTCCCACTGTTGGGGCCCGAAATCGGTTTATGGCCCCTTCAGAACCCTAATGTGTATGGGCAAAAGGGAAA
The DNA here is from genome assembly GCA_025379985.1 of Phyllomedusa bahiana. NCBI lineage: Eukaryota > Metazoa > Chordata > Amphibia > Anura > Hylidae > Phyllomedusa > Phyllomedusa bahiana. The sequence continues at coordinate 34,738 of JAODAL010002875.1, forward strand.
ATGCAAAAACCCTATTTTTGTGGGTTTTTTTAATAATCCAGCATTGTACCCTAATGTTTGGCCTAGCGACGTGACTGATTTTAATTTTTGTTTTGGGCTTGATAGGAGAAGAATCTGTAACCCTTTTATTTGGGGGGAAAAATTTATTTAACCTATTTATGGGGCCCGGGAAGACATGTAAACTTTGGCTTAAATTTTAAAGGGCCCGGAAAAACCCAAGGGAAAATTATTTTAATCTTGAAAAGGCCCAGGGAAGTTACTCTTTTTTGCCTCTGTGTTGGGCCCCGGAAGAAGTTACTCAAACCCGCACCCCTGGATGGGACCCGGGCGACGTTCCCCGCACCTCTGCTAACCTCGTTTAAAGGGCCGAGCGCCCTGTCCTGATTACTAAACGTGTAAGGGGGGAGAAGACGGGGCCCTGCATATTTTTACTCCAGGGCTGAACCCCAAAAGGCACATCCTCTTACATTGTTTGGGCGGAGCAGGAAAGTCATGCCCTCTTTAACCCCTGTTTTGGGCAGGGAAAAAAAGGGGTTTGTCTGGGCTTCGTTAGCCTGGGCAACAAAGTCCCCTTGTTGCTAACCCCCCTGTGGATGGGCCCCGGACCGAAATCCACCTTACTACCCTACGGGATGGGGCCCCCGGACGACATTATCCGTGCCCCCTTTGTAACCCTTTTGGGGTTGCCCGGGGGACAATCCCTGCCCCCAACCCCACGGTTTGGGCCCTACCCCCGATGTGCTGACCCACTGCTAATAATTTTAAGCAAACTTGTCACCACCCCTTTAACCAATTAAGGGGGGGGCCCAGGACCCGCCCTCTAACCCATTTAGGGCCGAGGTTTTGGTGTTAAAGGGGTTGAAAACCCTTTTTGAAGCCGGGAGAAATCACTCCCCCCTTTCAATACCACGGTGTTGGAACCGAAACAGAGGATTCCTGCACCTCCTAACCCCACTGTGTATGGGCCCGGGATAGTCCTATTGTACCCTTTTGGGTTTTGGGGGGCCCGGGAGACGGGATCAGATCCAAATCGGTTGGGCCCCGGGCCTGATAGATTTTTTTTTTTATAGTCTGGAATAGTGCAGGGAAGGGTTTTTACATTTGTTTTGCTGTCTGGGCCCCTGTTAAGAAGATTTTCACCTCATGTGCCGCCCTGGCATGCTGGAACTTGTTGTTCCACAGCTACCATCTGCTATGGACCTGCAAGTGCCAGCATGCCCCATAAGTCTCTGTTTGTAACTAGGGGACAGATGTAAGGTGTAAGATGTAAGGTGTAAGTCGGGGCCTGCCTGTGTATATTTCTTGTTACTCTCTAGGGTACTTGACCATCAGGGGGCACAATCTCTTGTACATTGTTCTGTAATACTAATGTATAGCAGAACAGTGTGCAGTTGCAGCTCTCCTATTATACCCTGCTTCTGGCAAGAGGTAATAAGGGCAGCTAGATGGGGGGTCTGGGGGCTTCCGTAACTGCCGGTCGGCAACCCATGATTACATTGTGGGGGAGCTAATCGGGAGATGGGAGGGACACCCCCCTCTTGCAAACTGTGGTCACATTAACTGTGACATCTAAGAAGTTATCTCCTGCGCCCGATCCATATATCCTTGTGCCCCCTTTGTATCTTGCATGGTAGGTGCCACTAGGAGGTCACCTGCCTATCCCTACCCGTCACCCCAGACCTGGCGCCTCTACCCCCGGATCTGACTACATGAAGCACAATATAATTGTGAATATCTATAACAGCTTTATACTCTAGTCACATCCAAAGCTGCATTCACCATCCTGCCAGCAGCTTGGTGGTGCTCCTCAGTGACAGGCACTGCCCCAACCACTGAGCAGCTCTGATCTTGTGGTGTTATAAGAGGCGGTTTTGAATTCAACTAGCATTCAGTGCCTGCTGTGAACACTACATCTTCCACAATGCAATACAGCAGGGTGTGCTGTGAACCAGCAGGGTTAGGTTCTGGCCATCCTACCTCTGGTTGTATGGTTAGACACTCTGGTAGTCCCTATATAGTTGGTGACCGGGTTGCCCCTCTGTCTCCTCTTCTGCAGACGTCTCAGGGGGTCCAGGTGCGACGCTTCAAGACGCTTGGTGACCTGATCGCGCTCTACCTGCAGCCCAATCAGGGGATGGTGTGCACCCTGCTGTTCCCCGTGGAGCGAGAGAAGGACATCGTGGAGGACAGAGACTACTCCGGTCAGTCCAGGTTTTCCTTTACTTGGGAATTCTGGGACTTGTGGTTCTAATGTTTATTTTGTTCCTCTCCCTTTAATGCTAAGGATCATTGTTACAACAATTTTATAAGTTAAAACCTTTGATTTACTCATCTTGTGCTGATCTTGCAGTGAATTGTGTCACATACTCCAGTTACACCCAGAGCTGCATTCACAGTTTGGAGCAGAGAACTGGGTGGAATCTTCCGTGATCCCAGATTATTATAAGGTCCCGGATTATCAGAATTTCCGGTTTATCAGACGGTTGTCTGCCCCTGGTCTTCAGAGATTGCAGTTAAGAACTGTATAAAAATCTACAAGGTTCCGGATTATCAGACAGTTCTCTGCTCTTGATCTTCCGAGATCCTAGATTATTATATGGTCCTTATTTGCTGATTCCGGATTATCAGACAGTTCTCTGCTCCTGATCTTCTGAGATCCTAGATTATTATATGGTCCTTATGTGCTGATTCCGGATTATCAGACAGTTTTCTGCTCCTGATCTTCTGAGATCCTAGATTATTATATGGTTCTTAGTTTCTGATTCCGGATTATCAGACAGTTCTCTGCTCCTGATCTTCTGAGATCCTAGATTATTATATCGTTTTTATGTGCTGATTCCGGATTATCAGGTAGTTCTCTGCTCTTGATCTTCCGAGATCCCATATTATTATACATTTTTTTAGCTGCAGGTTCTGGATTATAAGGAATTCTGGATTGTCAATCTGTTCTCCGCTCCTGGTCATCCGAGATTCTAGATTAATTATATGGTTCTTATGCGCTGATTCCGGATTATCAGACAGTTCTCTGCGCGTGATCTTCCGAGATCCCATATTACTATAAATTTCTTAGCTGCAGGTTCTGGATTATCGGGATTTCTGGATTATCATTCTGTTCTCTGCTTCTAGTCATCCGAGATTCCAGATTAATTATATGGTTCTTATTTGCATGTTCTGGATTATCAAACAGTTCTCTGCTTCTGGTCTTCAAAGGTTCCAGATTATTATACAGTTCTATCATGACAGATCTGGGATCTCGGAAGACCAGGAGCAGAGAACTGTCTGTTAATCCGGCATCAGCACCAAAGAACCATATAATAATCTAGGATCTTGAAAGATCAGGAGCAGAACTGTTGATATCCAGGATCAGACTAGAGAACCTATAAAATCTGGTCTGAAAGTCGGACAAGATGTCTGTATCCGGAACCTGCAGATATATAATAATCTGGGATCTCTGTCTAATAATACAGAAATTCTGATAATCCAGAACCTGGAGCCGAGAGAACTGCATAATAATCTGGGATCTCGGACTATCAGGAGCAGAGAACTGTCTGATAATCCGGAACCTGCAGTTGAGAACTGTATAATAATCTACAATCGCTGAAGACCAGGGGCAGAGAACCGTCTGATAAACCAGAAATTCTGATAATCCGGAACCTGAAGCCTAGAACTATATAATCAGGGATCTTAGAAGATAAGGAGCAGAGAACTGTTGGATAATCCAGAACCTGCAGATAAAAACTGTATAATAATCTGGGATCTCTGAAGACCAGGGGAAGAGAACTATCTAATAATCCAGAAATTCTGATAATCCGGAACCTGCAGCAGAGAACTGTCTGATAATCCAGAATATTTCATAAACCGGAGCCTTTAATGGCGGATTAATGGAATTTCCCTGTTTTTTCATCTTGTTTTAGATGGGGAGGATGAGAAGCCGCCTCTGCCCCCACGGTCGGCCTCAGCCAGTTTTTCCGGAGGGTCTGGACTTAGTTTGGTGCCGAGTGCAGGAGACCTCAGCCCGTGTGAAAGGTAATGAAGGCGTCTGGCCGTAGTGTCTGGGCTAATGTATTAAAAAATTGTATTCTGATCTTCCTTAGTTCTATCTGCACCTGGGAAAGCTGGGTGCTGACCGGTATCCCTGCCACCAAAGCCTCCACAGCGCTGATCACCCAGCTTTCCCTGAAGCAGATATGACAGATTAGTACTGTATACTGACAATTCATAATTACATCTGTTTCAGGGAAAGCTGGGTAATCACCCCTGTGGAGGCTTTGATGGCGCTCTGTTGGTCATTGCCTAGCTTTCCTGGGTTCCTGAAAAGCAACCCTGCAGCAATACATCCCCTCTCCACATATCATTGCATAGGACTGTATACTGACAGTTCATAGTCATATCTGATTCAGGAAAAGCTGGGTGATCAGCCCTGTAGAGCGTGTGATGGCGGTGTATTGGTCCAGCTTTCTTGGATTCCTAAAATGCAAACCTGCAGCACCACTTCCCTCCTCCCCTCATATGACTATATAGGTAGTATTGTAAATGGACATCTCTTAGCCTTATCTGTTCCAGGGAAAGCTGGGTGATCAGTTGTAGAGCATGTTATGGCGGTGTATTGGTCGAGATTCCTAAAATACAAACCAGCAACAATACATCCCCCCACATATCGCTATATAGGTAGTATTATAAGTTGATATCTCTTAGTCTTTTCTGTTTCAGGGAAAGCTGGGTGATTAGCTATATGGAGGATATGATGGTAAGGTACTGGCCATAACCCAACTTTCCTGGATTCCTGAAAAGAAAATCTAAAACAATATAGCTCCTCCCCTGCATCACTAAATGGTAGTATTGTGTACTGATGTTTCTATGTAGTGATACAGGGTGTTGATGCACGTTGCTTTTCAGGAATCCCGGAAAGCTGAGTGATGAGCAATAAGTCGCCATCACATCCTCTATGTAGCTAATCACTTAACTTTCCCTGAAACAAATAAGACTAAGAGATGTCCGTGTACAATGCTTCCTATATAGAGATATGGGGGAAGGGGATCTGGGTGATGACCGATACATCGCCACCACGGCCCCCACAAGGGTGATCCACCCAGCTTTCCCTTCAAAAGCGAGAACTACAAAATATCGGTATACAATACTTTCTATATAGCAATACAAAGGGAGGGGATATATTGCTGCAGGTTGGCTTTTCAGGAAAGCTGGGTGATGAGTCTGCAGTATTTACAAGTCTTTACTATAAATATTCTGTTCCTTAGGCTATGTTCACACGGCTTATTTGGGGGCGCATTTCGCCACGTATTGCGAGCGCACTGTGCTCTAATACGAGCGATATGCGCCCCAATCATTACGGTAATCCACAGCTCTCATAGAGAACTATGGATTACACCTCCTCTCCCTGCTCGGCGAATCCACCACGGGGGGAGATAAGTGACATGTCACTTATTCGTTATGCATGTCTATGGGGCCGGCGGGCTGCCCCCCTCCCGCCTCGTGGGAGTGCGCACCGATCAGCGCGACTCCCGAAGACCCGCCGCAATTGTACTGTACGCCCCGCAATTAAGCCGTGTGAACTAAATGTTCTGTTCCGGAATCTGGGAAAGCTGGGTGATGAACGATACACCGGCCTCTACACCTTCCACAGGGTTCAGCTTTCCCTGATATAAATAACTATAAAATGTCGGTTTACAATACTACCAATATGGTGATACATGGGAAGGGGATGTATTGCTGCAGGTTTGCTTTTCAGTAATCCAGGAAAGCTGGGTGATGACCAGTATACCCGCCAACACCCAGCTTTCCCTGACAGATATATTTTGTTATACAAAATTACTAAGTGGTGACATAAGGGGAGGGGCTGTGTTGCTCCAGGTTTCTTTTCAGGAATCCAGAAAAGCTGGGTGTTGACTAATACACCGCCCTCACACCCTCTACATGGCTAATCATCCAACTTTCCCTGAAACATTTAAGATTAAGAGCTTTCAGTTTACAATACTGAAGGGGATGTATTGCCGTAGCTTTGCTTCTCAGGAATCCAGGAAAGCTGGGTGACGTGTGCGTGGTGTAGTATTATTTACAAGTATTTTAACTATAAATATTTTGTTCCTGTATATCAGGAATACAGGAAAGCTGGGTGATGACCAACACGCCATTCTCACAGCTTCTACAATGCATGTCACCCAGCTTTCCCTGAAACAGATATTACTAGGGTAGTACTCTATACTGTTATTTCAAAGTTATATCTGTTTCAGGGAAAGCTGGGTGATGAACGATACACCCTCCTCTACACCTTCCACAGGGTTCAGCTTTCCCTGAAATAGATATAACTATAAAATGTCAGTTTACAATACTACCAGTATGGTGATACATGGGAAGGAGATGTATTGCTGCAGGTTTGCTTTTCAATAATCCAGGAAAGCTGGGTGATGACCTATACGCCACCATCACTGAGCTTTCCTGACAGATATGTGTTGAAATACAATACCGCCATGTAGTGATATAAGGGGATGTATTGCTGCAGGTTTTTTGCAGGAAAGCTGAGTGACGTGTGTATGCTGTAGTGTTCTTTACAAGTCTGTACTGTAAATGTTCTGTTCTGCATCTGGGAAAGCTGGGTGACCAGTGGCAGCCATGTTGGTTGTGACCCAGCTTTTCAGGAGCAGATTGCTGGATGAGCAGTCGGCTGTATAATCTGCGCTGTGATGCCGCCGCCGCTGCCGCGCTCTTCACATGTCTACGTCTTTTGTCGCAGCACAACCAACGGGCTGAGCACTGTGTCTCACGAGTACCTGAAGGGCAGCTACGCTCTGGACCTGGAAGCCGTGAAATCCGGGGCCACCAGTCTGCCGCACCTCAACAAAACGCTGGTCCTCTCCTGCAAGCGGCTGCACGGGTAAGGCTTCACAGGATCCGTCAGCAGCCGTCACACAGTGTGCTCCCTCCTGTTACCGGAGCTTCCATTGGAAAGCCGACGGATACTGAAAACTCGTACGGGCCCTAATCGTCTCACGCGGGGGTTTGTTACAGGTGTGTCCAGTCTATAAAATCCTAGCCTCCAGGCTGATAAACGTAGCCTGCACTGATACATTGTAACAGACTACCAGGACAGGAGAATTGTGCTGCTGATGTGTCCCCGATAAGATATATTGCAAAAAAACCCCTCAGCTTTTGAGATTTGGGGGGGGTTTTTTTTTGACCTCTTAATGTAAACACTCCTTGTTTCTGTTTTGACAGCAGCAAGTGGAAGAGAAAAAGTAAGGTCGCCCTTGAACTGATTAGTAGGTGAAACCAGGATATTGCTCATCTGGGAAGTGACCCCGGGGGCGTTTTAGTGCACCCTGTATGGCCAGATCCCATATAGTGTTAATAAAACCCCCCCGACATGACACCCCAAATTCTATGTATCCCTCCGTGCTTCAGCATCCTTTTATCCATTATGTAAACATCATCGTGTCATTATCTATCTCGTATCAAACTCATATCTATTTATATCATACTATCCCAATCACTCACATCTATACATATCTAACATTTTTTCTCATATTTATTTTCTTATCATTTCATATCTCTTTTATTTTTATCTATCTCCTATCTATCTATTATCTATCTCCTATCTATTTCTATCTCCCTTTTATCTACTACTCCTTCTTCTATCTCCCCTATCTATCTCCTATCTATCTATCTCCTACCCATTATCTCCCATTATTATTCCCCATCTATTATTCTATCTACTATTCCTATCAAATATCTATCTTCCCACTATCTACCCTTTTCTACTATCTCCACTATTACTCCTATTACTATTCCTATCTATCTATCTCCTATTATCTATTCCTATCTATCTATCTCCTATCTATCTATTCCTATTTTCTTTCTCCTATCTATCTTTCCTATCTTCATCTCCTATCTATCTATCTCCCATCATCTATCTCCTATCTATTATCTCCCATTATCATCTCCTATCTATCTATTCCCATCTATCTATTCCCATTATTATCTCCCACTATCTTCTCCATCTATCTATTTTTCCCATTATCTACTATTATCTTCTCCTTCTTTATCTCCTACTATCTATTCCCTTTTATCTATTCCCATCTATCTTCTCCTATCTATCTATCTCCTATCTATCTATTCCTATCATCTTCCCTATCTATTATTTATATTTTAATTTCTCCTATTTCTATCTCTATTACTATCCTTTTTTCTTCTATCTCCTATCTATTATTCCATCTTCTATCTCCATCTACTATCTCCTATCATCTTTTTATCTCCTATCTATCTATCTATCTTTTCCTATTATCTTCTCCTATTATCTATCTTCTCCTATCTATCTATCTATTCCTATCTATCTATCTTCTCCATCTATCTATCTCACTCCTATCTATCTCCTATCTATCTATCTCCTATTATCTATCTATCTATCTCCTATCTATCTATTTATTTTCCTATCTATCATCTATCCCCTTTTCTATATATCTATCCCCTATCTATATATTCTATTAATACCCTTTATCAAACTTCTCATATTATCTATTTTTTTATCATCTATTCATTCATTTCTAACTTATCTATTTTTATTCTATCTATCTCATATCTATCTACTCATATCTATCTATTCAATCTATCTATCTCATATCTATTCATATCATCTATCTCCTTCTACAGTGGTGGAAAAAGATTGTCCTCCCCCCAAATTCTGTCAGTTTATATTCATTTTCTTCTAAAAATGATTGCAATCAAAATTTTTGGGTAGATTATCTTCTTTTAAATTTTGCTTCAAGGGAAACCCACCAAAAGAATTGTCATAAAGCCAATTTGGCTATAATTCCGCGCCAAACATAAAAAAAAGGGGGGGGATAAAAGTATTGGCACTGTTTGAAAAAATCTGTATGCTTCTCTTTTGTGTAATAACCCCCCTGTTTTTACCTGTGGCACCTAACAGGTGTTGGCAAAAAATAAATCCCATTTTGCACCAGGTGCCCATGGTTTAAAGTTGACCCCACCTGGGCCCTTGTGTACCACATTGAGCATGGAGAAAAGAAAGAAACCCAAAAACTGTTGAGGGGCCTAAATCCAAATTTTGAGGAAGCCTGAGCAACTCAAGGCTACAAGTCCACTCAAAGACCTGAAAATGTTCCGTGTCTACCGTGCACAGTGTCATCAAAATGTAAAGCCCTGGCACGTGGGCTAACCCCCTAGGGATGTGGTAAACCCCCCTAGATGTAAAGCCCATGGCCCTGCGGCTAACCTCCCTATGGCACTTGGCTACCTCCCCAGCACGTGGGCCCAAACCTCCCCATGGCACGGGCCAACCCCTTTTGGGACTGGGGCCCAACCTCCCTTGGGCGTGGCAACCCCCCTTGGGCTGTGGCCCAGCCTCCCCTGGCATGTGGCCAGCCTCCCCATGGCGCTGTGGCCAACCTCCCCATGGCGCTGTGCCAACCTCCCCATGGCGTGTGGCCCAAACCCCCCTTTGGGGGTTTCCCCCCCATGGCGCTGTGGCCAACCTCCCTATGGCCTGTGGCAACCTCCCTATGGCCGGGCCAACCTCCCTTGGCACTGTGGCCAAAACCCCCCTATGGCACGGGCCAACCTCCCTATGGCACTGTGGCCAACCTCCCTCTGGCACTGTGGCCCACCTCCCAATGGCACTGTGGCCAACCTCCCTATGGACTGTGGGCCCAACCTCCGGCATGTGGCCAACCTTTTTCCCCGGCACTGTGGCCAACCTCCCTATGGCACGTGGGCCCCCTCCCTATGGCACTGTGGCCCAAACCTCCCTATGGCACTGTGGCCAACTCCCTATGGCACTGTGGCCAAACCCCCCTATGGCACTGTGGGCCCAACCCCCCATGGGCACTGGGCCAACCCCCCTTTGGGATGGGCCAACCTCCCCAGGCACTGTGGCCAACCCCCTATGGGACGTGGCCAAAATCCCTAGGCACTGTGGCCAACCCCCCATGGCAGTGGCCAACCTCCCCATGGCACTGTGGCCAACCTCCCATTCACGTGGCCAACCTCCCTATGGCATGTGGCCAACCCCCCTATGGCACTGTGGCCCAACCCCCCTATGGCACTGTGGCCAACCTCCCTAGGCACTGTGGCCCAAACCCCCTAGGCACTGTGGGCCCAAACCTTCCCTAGGGATGTGGGCCAAACCCCCTTGGCACTTGGCCACCTCCCTATGGCACTGTGGCCAACCTCCCTATGGCCTGTGGCCAACCTCCCTATGGCACTGTGGCCAACCTCCCTATGGCACTGTGGCCAACCTCCCTATGGCACTGTGGCCAACCTCCCTATGGCACTGTGGCCAACCTCCCTATGGCACTGTGGCCAACCTCCCTATGGCACTGTGGCCAACCCCCTATCACGTGGCCAACCTCCATGGCACTTTGGCCAAAACCCCCCTATGGCATGTGGCCAACCCCCCCAATTGGCCCAAACCCCTTTGGGTTGGCCAACCCTTTCCCCAGGCCCCACCCCCTACACTGTGGCCAACCTTTACTATGGCACTGTGGCTAACCCATTTGGCCCCTGTGGCTAACCCTTCCCCTGGCACTGTGGCTAACTTCCCTGGCACTGTGGCTAACCTTCCCATGGCACTGTGGCTAACCTTCCCATGGAAATGTGGCTAACCCTTTCCCATGGCCTGTGGCCAAACCCCCCCATGGCATGTGGCCAAAACCCCCTGGCACTTGGCCCCAAACCCCCCCATGGCCCTGTGGCCAACCCCCCCATGGCCTGTGGCCAACCTCCCCATGGCCCTGTGGCCCAAACCCCCCATGGCCCTGTGGCAACCCCCCATGGCCCCGTGGCCAACCTCCCCATGGCCCGTGGCCCCAAATCCCTGGGCCCCGTGGCCAACCTCCCCGGCCCTGTGGCCAACCCCCCATGGCCCCTGGCAACCTCCCCATGGGCCCCCTGGGCCCAACCCCCCTGGCCCTGTGGCCAACCTCCCCCTGGCGCTGTGGGCCCGCCTCCCCATGGCGCTGTGGGTAACCCCCCCATGGACGTGGCTAACCTCGTAGTGTGGACGGAAAAAGAAAATAAGAGATTTAATGCAAGATTGTGGGATGGTGGATAAAGAACCTCGACAACATCCCAAACAAGTTCAAACTGCCTGCCGTCCAAGGGTGCCGGGTCTGAATGAAAAGGGACGTATGGGGTACCAGGAAGACCCCCCTTCTTACCCCGAAAAAAAAAGCCAGGGGTGGGGTTTGTCCAAACTTACCTGGAAAAACCTAAAAAATTTTGGAAGAAAGTTCCCTTTTGGGCGGATGAGACAAAAGTAGGCTTTTTTGGGTTTAAAAGGATCAAAATAAAATTTACAGGGAAAAAAAGAGGGATTCAAAAAAGAACCCGGTCCCCCACAGTCAGACAGGCGGAGGTTCCCTGATGTTTTGGGGTTGCTTTGTGCCCTTGGCACTGGACCGCTGGTCCGTGTGCATGGCATTATAAGTCTGCACATAATTAGGGCCCATGTGAGAAAGCTGGGTCCCCCTCAGGGTCATGGGGTTTTCCAGCAGGGCAAAGACCCAAAAAATTTCAAAGACATAGAAAATGGTTTTTAGAGAAAGCATGGGGACTTCTAAAGGGCCGCAATGAGTCCAGACCCGAATCCCAAGAAAACCTGTGGAGAATCTCAAAAAAGGGGGAGAAGGCGCCCCCTTTAAATCTGGGGGCCTGGAGCAGTTTGCCAAAAAGAAAGGCTAAAAATTTCCCGCAGAGCATTGGAGAAACTCATTGTGGTGACCGGGAAACGGGGTGTTCGCCCGTTATTTTGGCTAAAGGTTGTGCTACCAATATTTTGGCTGAGGGGGCCAATACTTTTTGTCCGGCCCCCTTTTTGGAGTTTGGTGAAATGATCAAGATTTGATTTTTGTCTCATTCTGTTTTGTGTTTTTTCATTGCAAACAAAATAAATGAAGATAATACTACCAAAGAATTTGTGATTGCAATCATTTTCATGAAGAAACGGAGTATTATCTGACAGAATTGCAGGGGTGCCAATACTTTTGGCCACCACTGTATGTATCTATCTCATATGTATCTATCTCATATGTCTCTCATATCTATCTATCTCCTATCTATCTATCTATCTCCTATCTATTTATCTATCTCCTATCTATCTATCTCCTATCTATATATCTATCTCCTATCTATATATCTATCTCCTATCTATATATCTATCTCCTATCTATCTATCTATCTCCTATCTATCTATCTCCTATCTATCTATCTCATATCTATCTATCTATCTATCTCATATCTCTCACAATCATACATCTATCTCTCTATCTCACATCTATATATATATATTATTTATTTTTCTTTAAGGGAAGTTGATAAAGTTTTATCTGGACTGGAAATTCTCTCCAAGATCTTCGACCAGCAGAGCTCGCCCCTGGTGACCAAGATCCTGCAGCAGGTAGGACGATTGTGTGCATTTGGCTTACACTGAATTATTCATATGTATCCTTTATCATTCAGCATCCCACGTTTACATGGGACTGCGCATCACTCTTTTGCATTAATTGCTGTACATTTCTGTACAAAAAACGCATCAAAAAAAGCATTAAAAAAGCACCAATAATGCACCAAAAATGCTCCATGTGAAAGCCCCCTATGTGTTAGGAGTATGCTTGACAATAATCTGATCACACAGCTCCACCTTCTGGGACAATCAGTGATTGACTGTAATTGTTCAATTGTCCCTGCAGCGCCACCACAGGTGAGGTGAGGTATTACATAGTGTCCATTCATTTCAATGAACATCACACCTGTACATTGGGCTGTATGTGACCAGGGCTGTACCTCACACCTATAAATGTGGCTGTATATGTTCAGGGCTATACATCACATCTGTAAACAGGGCTTTATATGATCAGGGCTGTACATTACACCCACACCAGTACATAAGGCTGTACCTCACACCTGTACATGGGGCTGTATATGATCAGGGCTGTACATTACACCTGTAAATGGGGCTGTATATGATCAGGGCTGTAGATCACACCTGTACATGTGGCTGTATATGATCAGGACTGTACATCACACCTGTCCATTGACCTGTATATGATCAGGGCTGTACATCACACCTGTACATGGGGCTGTATATCAACAGGGCTGTTCCGTGGGGGCGTGTGTAATGAGGGCCGCTACGTGGGGCCGTATGTGATGACGGCCGCTACGGGGCCGTATGTGATGAGGGCCCATACGTGGGGCCGTATGTGATGAGGGCCGCTACGTGGGGCCGTATGTGATGAGGGCCGCTACGTGGGGCCGTATGTGATGAGGGCGCTACGTGGGGCCGTATGTGATGAGGGCCGCTACGTGGGGCCGTATGTGATGAGGGCCGCTACGTGGGGCCGTATGTGATGAGGGCCGCTACGTGGGGCCGTATGTGATGAGGGCCGCTACGTGGGGCCGTATGTGATGAGGGCCGCTACGTGGGGCCGTATGTGATGAGGGCCGGTACGTGGGGCCGTATGTGATGAGGGCCCGTACGTGGGGCCGTATGTGATGAGGGCCGTTACGTGGGGCCGTATGTGATGAGGGCCCTTACGTGGGGCCGTATGTGATGAGGGCCCCTTTCGTGGGGCCGTATGTGATGAGGGCCCTTCGTGGGGCCGTAAAGTGATGAGGGCCCTTACGTGGGGCCCTATGTGATGAGGGCCCCTTTCGGGGCCGTATGTGAGGGGGGGCCCTTACGTGGGGCCGTATGTGATGTGGGCCCTTACGTGGGGCCGTATGTGATGAGGGCCCTTACGTGGGGCCGTATGTGATGAGGGCCCTTACGTGGGGCCGTATGTGATGAGGGCCCTTACGTGGGGCCGTATGTGATGAGGGCCCTTACGTGGGGCCGTATGTGATGAGGGCCCTTACGTGGGGCCGTATGTGAAAGAGGGCCCTACCCTGGGGCCGTATGTGATGAGGGCCCTTACGTGGGGCCGTATTTTGATGAGGGCCCTTACGTGGGGCCGTATGTGATGAGGGCCCTTACGTGGGGCCGTATGTGCTGAGGGCCCTGACGTGGGGCCGTATGTGATGACGGCCCTTACGTGGGGCCGTATGTGATGAGGGCCCTTACGTGGGGCCGTATGTGATGAGGGCCCTTTCGTGGGGCCGTATGTGATGAGGGCCCTTACGTGGGGCGGTATGTGATGTGGGCCCTTACGTGGGGCCGTATGTGATGAGGGCCCTTACGTGGGGCCGTATGTGATGAGGGCCGTATGTGATGAGGGCCCTTACGTGGGGGCTGTATGTGATGAGGGCCGTTGCGTGGGGCTGTATATGATGGCGGCTGTTACGTGGGGCTGTATATGATGGCGGCTGTTACGTGGGGCTGTTACGTGGGGCTGTATATGATGGCGGCTGTTGTGTAGGGCCGTATGTGATGAGGGCCCTTACGTGGGGGCCGTATGTGATGAGGGCCCTTACGTGGGGGCCGTATGTGATGTGGGCCCTTAGGTGGGGGCCGTATGGGATGAGGGCCCTTACGTGGGGCCGTATGTGATGCGGGCCCTTACGTGGGGGCCGTATGTGATGAGGGCCCTTACGTGGGGCCGTATGTGATGAGGGCCCTTACGTGGGGCCGTATGTGATGAGGGCCCTTACGTGGGGCCGTATGTGATGAGGGCCCTTACGTGGGGCCGTATGTGATGAGGGCCCTTACGTGGGGCCGTATGTGATGAGGGCCGTTGCGTGGGGCTGTATATGATGGCGGCTGTTACGTGGGGCTGTATATGATGGCGGCTGTTACGTGGGGCTGTATATCATGTGGGCTGTTACGTGGGGCTGTATATGATGGCGGCTGTTGCGTAGGGCCGTATGTTATGAGGGCCGTATGTTATGAGGGCCGTATGTTATGAGGGCCGTATATGATGAGGGCTGTTACGTGGGGCTGTTACGTGGGGCTGTATATGATGGCGGCTGTTACGTGGGGCTGTATATGATGGCGGCTGTTACGTGGGGCTGTATATGATGGCGGCTGTTACGTGGGGCTGTATATGATGGCGGCTGTTACGTGGGGCTGTATATGAGGGCGGCTGTTACGTGGGGCTGTATATGAGGGCGGCTGTTACGTGGGGCTGTATATGAGGGCGGCTGTTACGTGGGGCTGTATATGGTGAGGGCTGTTACGTGGGGCTGTATATGATGGCGGCTGTATATGGTGAGGGCTGTTACGCGGGGCTGTATATGAGGGCGGCTGTTACGCGGGGCTGTATATGAGGGCGGCTGTTACGCGGGGCTGTATATGAGGGCGGCTGTTACGCGGGGCTGTATTTTTGAGGGGTGGGGGGGGGGGGTTTTGGGGGGCCCCCTTTTTTATAAAAAATTAAGGGGGGGGGGCTGTTACGCGGGGGTGTATATGAGGGCGGGTGTTTTCGCGGGGCTGTTAAAAGAGGGCGGTGTTACGCGGGGTGTATATGAGGGGCGGTTTTTTTGGGGGGGCTGTATATGAGGGCCGGGGTGTTAGCGGGGCTTTATATGAGGGCGGCTGTTACGCGGGGCTGTATATGAGGGCGGCTGTTACGCGGGGCTGTATATGAGGGCGGCTGTTACGCGGGGCTGTATATGAGGGCGGCTGTTACGCGGGGCTGTATATGAGGGCGGCTGTTTGGCGGGGGTGTAATTGAGGGCGGCTGTTACGCGGGGCGGGATATGAGGGCGGCTGTTACGCGGGGCGGGTTTTGAGGGGGCTGTTTTTGCGGGGGTTATTGAGGGCGGCTGTTACGCGGGGTTTTATATGGGGGGGGCTGTTACGCGGGGTGTATATGAGGGGGCTGTTCCCCGGGGCTGTTATGAGGGGGGGCTGTTAAGCGGGGCTGAAAAGATGGCGGGCTGTTACGCGGGGCTGTATATGATGGCGGCTGTTACGCGGGGCTGTATATGATGGCGGCTGTTACGCGGGGCTGTATATGATGGCGGCTGTTACGCGGGGCTGTATATGATGGCGGCTGTTACGCGGGGCTGTATATGATGGCGGCTGTTACGCGGGGCTGTATATGAGGGCGGCTGTTACGCGGGGCTGTATATGAGGGGGGCCCGGGGCGGTTTTTGGGGGGGCTGTTACGTGGGGCTGTATTTTTGGTGGGGTGTTAAGCGGGGCTGTTATGAGGGGGCTGTTACGCGGGGCTGTAAATGATGGCGCTGTTACGCGGGGCTGTTTATGAGGGCGGCTTTTTACGCGGGGCTTTATATTAGGGCGGGGTTTTCGCGGGGGGGTATAGAGGGGGTGTTACGGGGGTGTAAAATGGGTGGCGGGGGCTGTTCGGGGGGCTGTATTTTTAGGGCGGTGGTTTCGTGGGGCTGGATTTGAGGGCGGTGTTACGTGGGGCTGGGATATGATGGGGCTGTTTTTTGGGGATATGATGGCGGCTGTTTTGTGGGGCGTTATTTATGGGGTGTTTTCCGGGGCTGTATATGATGGCGGCTGTTTTGTGGGGCTGTATATGATGGCGGCTGTTTTGTGGGGCTGTATATGATGGCGGCTGTTTTGTGGGGCTGTATATGAGGGCGGCTGTTACGCGGGGCTGTGTATGAGGGCGGCTGTTACGCGGGGCTG
This sequence comes from Phyllomedusa bahiana, assembly GCA_025379985.1. Classification (NCBI taxonomy): domain Eukaryota; kingdom Metazoa; phylum Chordata; class Amphibia; order Anura; family Hylidae; genus Phyllomedusa; species Phyllomedusa bahiana. Next base: position 51,302 of record JAODAL010002875.1, read on the forward strand.
TGTATGAGGGCGGCTGTTACGCGGGGCTGTGTATGAGGGCGGCTGTTACGCGGGGCTGTGTATGAGGGCGGCTGTTACGCGGGGCTGTATATGAGGGCGGCTGTTGCGGGGCGTATAGTGGCGGGTGTTAGTGGGGGCTGTATATGATGGAGGCTGTTACGCGGGGCTGTATATGATGGCGGCTGTTACGCGGGGGGTTTTATAAGAAGGGGGGGGGGCTGTTCGCGGGGCTGTATATGGGGGGGCGTTACGGGGGGGGGGGGGCCGGGGCGGGGACCGGGGGGGGGGGGAAAAAGCGAGGGGGGGGGCGGGGGTGGGGGGGGGCGGGGGGCCCCCTTTGGGGTGGCCCGGGTTTTGCGGGGTTCAGGGGGGCGGCGGGGGGGGGATGGGCGGGGGGGGGGATGGGGGGGGGGGTTTATATTTAGGGGGGTGTTGGGGGGAAAATGGGGGGGTGTTACGCGGGGGGTTTTATTAGGGGGGGCCCGTTTGCGGGGCTGTTATGATGGCGGCTGTTAGGGGGCTGTTAGGGGGCTGTTAGGGGGGCTGGATGATGGCGGCTGTTACGCGGGGCTGTGTATGATGGCGGCTGTTACGCGGGGCTGTGTATGATGGCGGCTGTTACGCGGGGCTGTGTATGATGGCGGCTGTTACGCGGGGCTGTGTATGATGGCGGCTGTTACGCGGGGTGTTATGGGTGGCGGGTGTTACGCGGGGTGTGTATGGGTGGCGGTGTTACGCGGGGCTGTGTATGATTTGGGGGGTGTTCCCCGGGGCTGTTATGATGGGGGGTGTTACGCGGGGGGTGTATTTATGGGGGGTGTTTTCGCGGGGCTGTATATGAGGGCGGCTGTTACGCGGGGCTGTATATGATGGCGGCTGTTACGCGGGGCTGTATATGATGGCGGCTGTTACGTGGGGCTGTATATGATCATGCATAGTGGTGGCTGTTGCGGAGGGCTCCGGACCACCACACCCCGGCCCTATAATGGAGCCGCGTTACTCAGTGAGAGCAGGAGGAGCCGCCTCTTAAAAGCTTCTTTTCTCCCTGGAGTCCTCAGGACTTTATCTCCCCCTCCTCTCATTCTCAGGCTGCAAACCCCGGCGGCGGCGGCGGCGAGCAGGAGCTGGAGAGCCTGGTCTTCAAGCTGTCCGTCCTGAAGGATTTCCTGTCCAGCATCGAGAAGAAGGTGGGTATGGGTGGGGGGCTCATCTAGGTCTCTTCCTCTTGTCTAATATTCTATCCATATCCCTCTATCACTCCTCTCTCGCGCACTCACTCCGTCAGCTCGCCACTCACTCGCCTAGCCTCTCTCTCGCTCGCCTCTCACTATCGCTCCCTGCCTCTCTCTCTCGCTCCCTTCGCCTCTCTGTGGTGTTCTCTCGCCTCTCTCTCGCTCGCCTCTCTCTCGCTCGCCTCTCTCTCGCTCGCCTCTCTCACGCTGGTCGCCTCTGCTCTCCGCTACCCTCATCCACTCGCTCGCGCTCTCTCTCGCTCGGCCTCTCTCCTCCGCTTCTCCTCTCTATCGCTCGTCCTCTCTCTCGGTCTCGGACTCTCTCTCGCACGCCTCTCTAATCGCATCAGCCTCTCTCTCTCCTCGCTTCGCCTCTCTCTCCTCCTCCTCTACGCACCTTTCAGTGTGATATCCTCTCACTCTCGCGCTCACCCTCTCTCCCATCGCTCCTCTCCTCACTCTACTCTCGCCATCGCCACATCTGCTCCTCTCACTCTCTTGCTCTCGTTCACCATTATCTCATCTCTCTCTCTCTCTTTGCATTCTGCATTCATCTACTCTCTCTCTTGCTCTCGCATATGCTCTCTCCGTCTTCTCTCAATTGAGCTTTCGCATCTATCTCTTCTCTCTCATCTTTGCTCTCATCACTCTCTCTCACTGCTCCCATCCTCTCTCTCTCTCCTTCTCGCATCTCACTCCTCTCTCTCTTCTTTGCTCGCATCTCTCTCTCTCTCTCTTTCTTGCCAGCATCTCTCACTTCTCTCACTCTTGCTCGGCATTCTCTCTCACTTCCTTGCTCGGCTCTCTCTCTCTCCTCTTGCTCGCAATCTCTCTCTCTCGCTCTACTTATTAAGGCTTCGCAATCTCTCTCTCTCTCTCTTGCTCGCATCTCTCTCTCTTGCTCGCAATACTCTCTCTCTTCTCTAATCATATGTTTCACTCAAACGCATCCTCTCTCTTGCTCCGCATCACTCTCTTCTCTCTCTTTGCCGCATCTCGTACTCTCGACATACTCTAAGATTCTCTCAATGCTAAAAACTCATCATCTGGCTCCGCTATCAACTCTCACTATCTGCTTCAGACGTTGCCTCGTGCCAAATCTCTCTCCTACCTCTGCGACTTACACGCACTCAGCTCCTCTACTCTCCTCCAACGACTCCTCCCTCTCTCTCACCTCATATAATAATACTTCCTGAATTCAACCACATCTCCTCTCATTGCCCCACGAGCTCTCCTTCTCTCATTGCTCTCGAATACTCTCTCATCTCACTCATTCCCTCTACTCTCTCTAATCGAGCTCAGGCCTCTCTCTCTCTCTCGCTCCCAGCCGTCTCTCTCTCTCTCTCGGCTCTATACGACGTATCCCGCTAAAAACTTACTAACATAATCTGCCTCTCTCTCTCTCTCCGCTCGTCCCCTCTCTCTCTCTCGCTCTCTCTCTCTCTTGCTCGCCTCTCTCTCGCTCGCCTCTCTCTCGCTCGCCTCTCTCTCGCTCGCCTCTCTCTCTCCCGCTCGCCTCTCTCTCTCTCGCTCGCCTCTCTCTCTCGCTCGCCTCTCTCTCTCTCGCTCGCCTCTCTCGCTCGCATCTCTCTCTTGCTCGCATCTCTCTCTCTCTCTTGCTCGCATCTCTCTCTCTCTCTCTTGCTCGCATCTCTCTCTCTCTCTTTCTCGCATCTCTCTCTCTCTCTGTCTCGCATCTCTCTCTCTCTCTCTGGCTCGCATCTCTCTCTCTCTCTCTGGCTCGCATCTCTCTCTCTCTCTTGCTCGCCTCTCTCTCTCTCTTGCTCGCCTCTCTCTCTGTAGCTCGCCTCTCTCTCTCTTGTTCGCCTCTCTCTCTCTCTCTCTCTTGCTCGCATCTCTCTCTCTCTCTTGCTCTCATCTCTCTCTCTCTTTCTCGCATCTCTCTTGCTCGCATCTCTCTCTCTCTCTTGCTCGCATCTCTCTCTTGCTCGCATCTCTCTCTTGCTCGCATCTCTCTCTTGCTCGCCTCTCTCTCTCTTGTTCGCCTCTCTCTCTCTAGTTCGCCTCTCTCTCTCTCTTGCGCGCCTCTCTCTCTTGCTCGACTCTCTCTCTTGCTGGCCTCTCTCTCTTGCTTGCCTCTCTCTCTTGCTCGCCTCTCTCTCTTGCTCGCCTCTCTCTCTTGCTCGCCTCTCTCTCTTGCTCGCCTCTCCTCTTCTCTCGACTTCTTGCCCGCCTCTCCTCTCTCTCTCTCTCTGCTATCTCCTCTCTCACTCTCTCTCTTGCTTGCCTCTCTCTTCACTCTCTCTCTCTTTCCCGCTACTCTCTCCTCTCTCTCTCTCACTCTCTCCTTCGCTGGATCGCTCTCTCTCCTCTTGCTCCCTCTCCTCCTTCTCTCTTGCTCGCACTCTCTCTCTCTCTCTCTCGCTCGCCTCTCTCTCTCTCTCTCTCTTGCTCGCCTCTCTCTCTCTCTCTCTTGCTCGCCTCTCTCTCTCTCTCTTGCTCGCCTCTCTCTCTCTCTCGCTCTGCCTCTCTCTCTCTCTTGCTCGCTCTCTCTCTCTCTCTAGCTCGCCTCTCTCTCTGGTATCTCCGCCTCTCTCATCCTTCTTGTTCGCCTCACGTCATCTCACTTGTTTTATTGTCAGATGGACCAGTCTCTCTTCTACTCTTGTTCGCCTTCTCTCTCACTCTTGTTCAGCCTCTCTCTCTCGTCGTCTTTAGCATTCGCCTCTCTCTCTCGCTCCTCGTTCTTGCCGCCTTCTCCACCCCCGGCTATCCTCACTCTCTGCTCAGTCGCGAGCATCTACTCTTCCTGCTCGCGCATCTCTCTTGCTCGGCTTGAACTAGCCATCTCTCTTGCTATCTCGCGCATCACTCCTGCTGCCATCTCCTCTCTCGCTCGCCCAAGTTGCTGCATCTCTCTCTCGCCTCGCCGGCGCATTTCTCTCACTCCAATCGCTCGCGCATCTCTCTCTCTCTCGCTCGCATCTCTCTCTCTCCTCCTGCGCACTCTCTCTCTCGCATCGCACCGCAACTCTCTCTCCTTCCTCGCTGGCATCTCCCCTCATCGCTCGCGATCATCTCCGCCTCTTTCGCTCGCATCATCTCTCTCTCCTCGCTCGTCGCAACTCATCTCTCCCTCGCACCGCCCTGCATTCTCTCGTCTCTCGCTGCCGCGTGCATCCTCTCCTCCTCGCACGCATCTCTCTCTCCTCATGCTCGCGCCTCTCTCTCTCTCTCTCGCGCATCTCTCTCTCTCGCTCGCGCCTCTCTCTCTCTCGCTCGCGCCTCTCTCTCTCTCGCTCGCGACTCTCTCTCTCTCGCTCGCGCCTCTCTCTCTCTCCTTACCGCATCGGCGTTGCAACTCTCTCTCTCAGCTCGCAGCATACTCTCTCTCACATCGTCTCTGCGCCTCTCTCTCTCTCCTGCATACAAGCCTCTCTCCAGTCGCTCAGCTCCCCCCCAACCGCTCTCTCTCTCTCGCGCGCGCGCCTCTCTCTCTCTCTCGCGCTAGCCTCTCTCTCTCTCGCGCTCGCGCCTCTCTCTCTCTCGCTCGCGCCTCTCTCTCCGCTCATTCGCCTCTCCCTCACTCGCTCGCCCTCTCTCTCTCATCGCTCGCATAGCCTCTCTCTCTCTCGCTGCGCATGCCTCTCTCTCTCTCTGCTCCCGCCTGTCTCTCTCTCCTCTCCCTCGCCCTGTATCGCCTCTCTCTCTCTTATCGCTCGCCCCGCCTCTCTCTCTCTTCCTCTCGCAGCCTCTCGCTCTCTCCTCTCCGCTCGCAAGCCTCTCTCTCTCATCGCTCGCCCTACGTGCCTCTCTCTTCCGCTCGCGCCTCTCTCTCTCTCGCTCGCTACGTCTCCGCCTCCTCTCTCTCGCGCTCGGCAGGCCTCTCTCACTCTCGCTCGCTGCCTCTCTCACTCTCGCTCGCCGCCTCTTCTCTCTCTGCTCGCAGTCAAACTCTCTCTCTCGCATCCGCGCATCTCCTCTCCTCCTCGCGTCGCGCGCATCTCTCTCTCTCGCTCGCGCATCTCTCTCTCTCGCTCGCGCATCTCTCTCTCTCGCTCGCGCATCTCTCTCTCTCGCTCGCGCATCTCTCTCTCTCGCTCGCGCATCTCTCTCTCTCCTCACTCTAACGCATTTCTCTCCTCTGCTCGTCAACGCCTCTCTCTCTCTCGCTAGCGCCTCTCTCTTCACGCTAGGCGCCTCTCGCCTCGCGCCTCACCGCCTGGCCTCACACATCGCTCGCCTCTGCTTACATCGCCTCTCTCTCGCTCGCTCGCGCCTCTCTCTCGCTCGCTCGCGCCTCTCTCTCGCTCGCTCGCGCCTCTCTCTCGCTCGCTCGCCTGCCTCTCTCTTTCGCTCGCTATACCTTCGCGCATCTCTCCTCGCCTCGCGCACTCGCGCCTCCTCACTCCGCTCGCTCGCTTATCAGCCTCTCTCATCGCTCGCTTGTTCCGCGCCTCTCTCTCGCACGCTCTCAGCCCACTCTCTCACGCTCGCATCGCGCCACTTCTCACTCAGCTCCTCTCTCTCTCGGCACGCGTCACACTCTCTCAGCACGCCGCCGTCGCTCTCTCTCGCTCGCGCCCTCTCTCTCTCGCTCGCCGTCCTCTCCTCTCTCGCTCCTCTCTCTCTCGCTCGCCCCCTCTCTCTCTCTCCTCCGCTGTTCCGCGCCTCTCTCATCTCTCGCTTCGCACCAATCCGCAAGCCTCTCCGCTCGGCCTTCTCGGCTCTCTTCTCTCTCCCTCGCTGCCTTCCTCTCCCTCTCATCGTGCCGCCTCTCTCTTCTCTCTCATTCGCTCGCCTCCTCTCTCTCGCCTCGTGCGCAATTCGCTCGCAATCCTCTCTCTCGCTCGCTCGCTCCCCCCCTCTCTCTCTCTCGCTCGCTCGCGCCTCTCTCTCTCTCGCTCGCTCGCGCCTCTCTCTCACACTTGATCGCACGCCCTCGCGCCGCTCTCTCTCTCTGCCTCCTCGCGCCTCTCTCTCTCTCGCTCCGCTTCGCCATGCCTCTCACTCATCCTCGCTCGCGTCGCGCCTTCTCCGCTCCGCTCGCATCGCGCCTCTCTTCTCTCGCTCGCCTGCTCGCTCCTCTCTTCACGCTCGCGATCGCATCGCGTGCCTCTCTCCTCTCGCTCGCTCGCCTCGCGCCTCACATCTCTCGCTCGCTATATCGCTTCGCGCCTCGCTCTCTCACGCCCGCTCGCGCCTCTCTCACCCTCTCTCGCCCCGCTTCGCCGCCTCTCTCTCCTTCGTGCCCCGTCGCTGCCTCTCTCTCTCTCCCCGTATCCGCCGCCTCTCTCTCTCTCTCTCTCTCTCCCTCTCTCTCTCTCGCCCTCTCGCCCTCTCTCTCTCTCGCCCTCTCGCCCTCTCTCTCTCTCTCTCGCCCTCTCGCCCTCTCTCTCTCTCGCCCTCTCTCGCGCTCTCTCTCTCTCTGCCCGCTCGCTCCTCTCTCTCTCTCTCTCAGCCCGCTCGCTCCTCCTCTCTCTCTCGCCCGCTCGCAGCCTCTCTCTCTTCTCTCGCCCCGCTTTCGCGCCTCTCTCTCTTCTCGCCCCCCGCTCTGTCGCGCCTCTCTTCTCTTCGCCCCGCATCGCCCGCCTTCACATCTCTCGCCCGCTCATCGCGCCTCTCTCTCTCTCTCCCGCTCGCGTCTCTCTCTCTCGCCCGCTCGCTCCTCTCTCTCATCTCGCCCCTAACCCGCAGCCGGCCTCTCTCTCTCTCTCGCCGCTCGCCCCCTCTCTCTCTCTCGCACCCCGCTCGCGCCTCTCGCTCTCTCGCCCCCGCATCGCCCCACACTCTCCTCTCTCTCCTCGCCCCAGCTCGCCCTCGTCTCTCTCAACGCCCTTGCTCGCGCCTCTCTCTCTCTCGCCCGCTCAGCAAGCCTCTCTCTCTCTCCGCCCGCTCGCTTTCCACGCCTCTCTCTCCTCTCGCCCGCTCGCTTCGCGCCTCTCTCTCTCTCGCCGCGCTTCGCGCCTCTCTCATTCTCTGCCCGCTCGGGGGGGGGTGGGGCGGCCTCTCTCGCTCGCTCAGTCTCCGCTCGCTAGCCTCCTCTCGCTCCGCTCGCCCGCTCGCGCCTCTCTCCGCCTCCGCACCGCCTCAACGCGCCTCTCTCGTCTCCGGCCCTCTCGCTGCCTCTCTCCTCGCTTTCGCCCCCCTCACGCGCCTCTCTCTCAGCTCGCCCTGCTATGACTCTGCTATCCGCCTCGACTCTCGCTCGGCTCCCGCCTATCCTGCCTCGTCTCTCCTCGCCTCGCAATTCCTCCTTCGCACGCCTCTCTCATCGCTCGCTCCCAGCCAGATCGCGCCTCTCTCTCTCGCATTCGCAACCTTACCGCTCGCAGCCTCTCCTCGCCCCGCTCCGCACCACACGCCTCTCTCTCTTCGATCGCGCAGTCGCCCTCTCTCTCGCTCGCTCGCTCCCCCCTCTCTCTCGCTCGCTCACCTCCGCGCCTCTCTCTCTCGCTCTCTCGCGCCTCTCTCGCCTCCCCTCGCTCGCCGCGCCTCTCTCACTCCTCGCACGCCATTCTGCGCCTCCTCTCGTCAGTCGCTTTCGCATGCCTCTCTCAATCCCTCCGCTCAGCTCGCCCCCTCTCTCTCTCTCGCCACGCGACGGCCTGCCTCTCTCTCTCTCGACCTCACTCACCGCTCGCGCCTCTCTCTCTCGCTCAGCCGCCTCTCTCCCCGCTCGCTCCTCCTCTCTCTCCGCTCGCCAGCGCCTCTCTCTCTCTCGCCCCGCGACGGCCTGCCTCTCTCTCTCTCGCTCGCACGCCTCTCTCCTCTCTCCGCTTCTGCGAGCCACTAACGCGCCTCTCTCTCTCTCGCATCACGCTCCCGCTAGCCCTCTCTCTCCTCTCATCTGCTTCGCTCGTGCGCCCTCTCTCTCTCGCCTTCGCTGTCGCGCCTCTCTCGTCTCTCGCTTCGCTCCCGCTGCCCTCTCTCACTCCCTCGCTCCCCACTCCGCTCCTCCCTGCGCCTCTCTCTCCCTCTCTCCTCTCTCGCTCGCCACGCAAGCCTCTCTCTCTCCGCCTCTCACGCTCGCTCGCACCCCCTAGCTCTCTCTCTCTCGCTCGCAGGCATCCGCAAGCCCTCTCTCTTCTCCGTCGCTCGCTCGCGCCTCTCTCTCTCTCGCCCGCTCGCGCCTCTCTCTCTCTCTCGCATTTCCCATCGCGCCTTGTCGCCTCTCTCTCTCTCCTCTCGCTCAGCTCGCGCCTCTCTCTCTCTCCCTCTCTCCTCGCATCGCGTCGCTAATGGCCTCTCTCTCTCCCTCGCACTCGCATCGCGCCCTCTCTCTCTCTCTCTCGCTCGCCCTCTCTCTCTCTCTCTCCGCTCGCCCTCACTCTCTCTCTCTCCGCTCGCCCGCTCTCTCTCTCTCTCTCCGCTCGCCCTCTCTCTCTCTCTCTCACGCAACGCAAAGCCTCTCTCTCAATCGCTTCGCCTCGGCCCGCCTCTCTCCGTCTCTCTCGCTCCGCTCTCGCTCGCGTCCTTCTCTCTCTCTCGCTCCCGCTCGCTATCCCTCTCTCTCCTCGCTCGCACTTCTATTCGCGCCTCTCTCTCTCTGCTCGCTCGCAGCCTCTCCTCCTCTCTCGCTCGCGTTCGTGCTGCCTCTCTCGTCTCTCGTCTCAGCTCGTTGCCTCTCTCCTCGCTCGCTCCTAATCGTCGCAAGCCTCTCTCTCTGCCTTCGCATCTCGCATCTGCCCACTCTCTCCTCTCTTCGCCTCAGCCTCTCTCCTCGCTCGCCTCGGCAGCCTACTCTCTCGCCTCGCTCGCCGCTCTCCTCGCTCGCCCTCCTCTCCCGCGCCCTCTCTCTCCATCGCTCGATTCGCGTCTCCCTCTCTCTCGCTCGCTCGCCCAGCCTCTCTCATATCGCTCGCAAAATCGCTTAGCCTCTCTCTCACTTCGCAACACCGCGCCTCCTCTCTCATGCCTCCGCGCCTCTCTCTCACTCGCTCGCCAGCGCGCCTCTCTCTCTCTCCCTTCGCATCGCCTCCTTCGCTTAACAGCCTCTCTCTCCGCTCGCTCCTTCCCAAAGCCTCTCTCATCGCTCTGCAACACGCTCGCTCCTCTCTCTCCTCGCTTCTCGTCGCCTCTCTCATCCCATCGATATCGCGCCTCTCTCTTCGACTCGCAGCCTTCTCTCCGCTCGCAAGCCTCTCTCTCGCTCGCTGCCCTCTCTTCGCATCGCAGCCTCTCTCTCGCCTCGCATGCCTCTCTCTTCCCAGCTCGCTGAACAGCCTTCTCTCCATCGCATTCGCATCGCTCCTCTCTCTCGTCGCTCCCCGCACACAATGCCTCACTCTCGCCTCGCCAACTATGCTACCTGCCTCTCTCTTCCTCGCTCCCACGCTCTGCCTCTCTCCTCGCTCATCTCGCTGCCGCCTCTCGCCGCTCCTAACGCATTCGCTTCTCCTCTCTCATCATTAGTCATCCTCGCTCGCTCGCTTCGCTGCCTCTCTCCAATCCGCTCGCTTCGCCGATAATTTTATTAGGAGCCTCTCTCCTATCGCTCGCATCGCTACTCCTCACTCTCGCTCGACCTACGCCGACCTCTCTCACATCGTCTCCGCTCGCGCCTCTCTCTCGCTCGCTCGCGCCTCTCTCTCGCTCGCTCGCGCCTCTCTCTCGCTCGCTCGCGCCTCTCCCCTCGCTCCGCCTGTCTGCCTACGGCCACTCTCCCTCGCTCGCCTCCGGCCTCTCGCTCGCTCGCTCGCGCCTCTCTCGTCATCGCTTCGCGCCTCTCTCCTCTGCTCGCTCCTCACTCATCCTCTCGCATTTCCTCTCCTCGCTCGCGCCTCTCTCTCGGCTCGCGCCTCTCTCTCGATCGCATCTCCCTCTCACCTCCCTCGCTCGCACCTCCTCTCTCTCCTCCTTCCGCTCGCTATCGCGCCTCCTCTCTCGCGTCGCTCGCTCGCTGCGCGCCGCTTCGCTCGCGCCTCTCGCTCGCCAGCTTCACTGCCTCGCTCCTCTCGCGACTTCTCTCCAGTCGTCTGCGCCTACTCTCTCGCTCGCTCTCGCCTCCCTCTCGCTCGCATTTCGACAGCCACTCTCTCGCTCGCTATAGCCAGCCTCTCGCTTCTCTCGCTCGCGCCTCTCTCTCGCATCCGCAGCCTCTCTCCAATCGCCTTATCGCCTCTGCTCGCGCCTTCGCTCAGCGCCTCGTCTCCTTACTCGCTCGCTCAGCAGCCTCTCTCCTCGCTCCTCTCTCAGCGCCCTCTCTCTCGCAATCGCTCACGCCCCACTCTCATCGCACGCAATTCGTCGGCCTCCCTCTCCTACCTCACTCGCTCGCTCCCCATGTGACTCTCCTCGCATCGCGTTCGCATAGAAGCCTCTCTTCTCAAACCTCTCACGCACGCAAGTTGCGACTCCTCTCTCAGTCTCTCAATCGCTAATCCTCGCAAGCCTTTTCCCCCCCCCCCTCCTCTCTCGCTCGCTCTCGCTCTCGTCTCGTCGCTCGCGTCCGCGCCTCTCTCTCGCTCATCGCTCCGCTCCACCCAAACGCCTCACGCCTCTCTCTCCCTCAGCTAGCAATCTCTGCCCTCCGCCACTTCTCACGCTCGCTCAGCTCTCCGCTCTCTCCTCTGCTCTCCGTGTCTGCGCGCCTCTCTCTATCCTCCGCTAACGCTATCGCCCATGGCCTCTCTCCCTTACGCATCTCCCTCGTCTTGCCTCTCTCCCCTCGATCCTCGTTAACTCGGCCCAGCCTCTCACTCGCTCACCCTCAGAAGCTCCTCCCGCCCACTCTCTCGCTCCTCGCTCCACAAGCGCTCGCTAGCCTCTCCTCACTCTCGCTCGCTCAGCGCCTCCCTCTCCGCTCGCCTCCGCTCGCATCTCTCTCTCGCTCGCCTCTCGCTCGCATCTCTCTCTCGCTCGCCTCTCGCTCGCGATCTCTCTCTCCGCTCTCCCGCTCTCTGCTCGCATCTCTCACTTCTCGCTCTCCTGCCTGCATCTCTCTCTTCTGTCGCTCTCCATTCTCGATCTCTCTCCTCGCTCTCTTGCTTCGCATCTCTCTCTCTTGCTCGCCATCTCTCCTCTTGCACTCATCTCCCTCTCTCTCTCGCTCTTGCTCGCATCTCTTGCCAGCATCTCTCTCTCTCTCTCTCTTGCTCGCATCTCTCTCTCGCTCTCTTGCTCGCATCTCTCTCTCTCTTCTCTCTCGCTCTCTTGCTCGCATCTCTCTCTCTCGCTCTCTTGCTCGCATCTCTCTCTCTCTCGCTCTCTTGCTCGCATCTCTCTCTCTCTCGCTCTCTTGCTCGCATCTCTCTCTCTCTCGCTCGCTTCCCTCTTGCCTCGCAAAAATCTCTCTCGCTCTCTATGCCTCATCTCCTCGCTCTCCTTGCTCCGCATCATCTCTCGCTCTCCCCTTGCTCGCTTCTCTCTCCGCTCTCTTGCCTCGCATCTCTCTCTCTCGCATCTTGCTCGCATCTCTCTCTCTCGCTCTCTTGCTCGCAATCTCGCTCTCCGCCTCTAGCTCGCACTCCACTCTCGCTCTCTTGCTCGCATCTCTCTCTTCATCTCTCTCTCTCTCTCTGCTCGCATCTCTCTCTCTCGCTCTCTTGCTCGCATCTCTCTCTCTCGCTCTCTTGCTCGCATCTCTCTCTCTCGCTCTCTTGCTCGCATCTCTCTCTCTCGCTCTATCTCTCTCTCTCTCTTGCTCGCAACTCTCTCGTCTCGCTCTCCCTCTCGTTGCTCGCAACTCCTCTCTCTTCTCTCTCCGCTGCACTCTCTCTCCCGCTCTCTCTCTTGCTCGCATCTCTCTCTCTCTCTCTCTTGCTCGCATCTCTCTCTCTTGCTCGCATCTCTCTCTCTCTCTTGCTCACATCTCTCTCTCTCATGCTCTCATTCTCTCTCTCTCGTTGCCGTGCATCTCTCTCTCTTGCTCGCATCTCTCTCTCTCTCTCTCTTGCTCGCATCTCTCTCTCTCTCTCTCTTGCTCGCATCTCTCTCTCTCTCTCTGGCTCGCACGCTCCTCTCTTCTCTTTCTTGCTTTCGCAACTCTCTTGCTCGCATACTCTCTCTCTCTCTCTCTGCTCAGAATTCTCTCTCTCATGCTCGCATCTCTCTCCTCTCTCTCTCTTGCTCACAATCTCTCTCTCTCTCTCCCTCTTCTCGCTATCTCTCTCTCTCTCTCTCTCTCTCCCTCGCTCTCTTGCTCGCATCTCCTCTTCTCTCTCTATTCTTTCTCTCGCATCTCTCTCCTCATTGCCGCATCTCTCTCTCTCTTGCTCGCATCTCTCTCTCTCTCTTGCTCGCATCTCTCTCTCTCATCTCTCTTGCTCTCATCTCTCTCGCTCTCCGTTGTCTCTCATCTCTCTCTCCCTCTCCCTCACTTTGCTCGCTTCTCTCTTCTCTCTCGCTCTCTTGCTCGCATCTCTCTCTCTCTCTTTCTTGCTCGCATCTCTCTTGCTCGCATCTCTCTCTCGATCTCTCTCTCTCCTCTCTATCTCTCTCGTCTCTCTCCTCTCTCTCTCTCTTCTCTCTCTCTCTCTCTTGCTCGCATCTCACTGATCTCTATCTCCTCAGGCACTGAAGGTTTTACAGGACATGAGCAGTTCGGCGCAGTCGGCTCCGGTGCCGCAATCCTCCAGAAAGGCCAAGAGCTTTCCTGTGCAGAGCTTTGAGGTACGGCGGAGCCTGCGCTGATTTTATGATGAGGGGCACTGAGTGGGGTCTCCAGATGGGGGGGCGGGGCACTGAGTGGTGTCTCCAGATGGGGGGGGGGCACTGAGTGGTGTCTCCAGATGGGGGGGGGGGCACTGAGTGGTGTCTCCAGATGGGGGGCGGGGCTACTGTTGTGTCTCCAGTATGGGGGGCGGGGCACTGAGTGGGGTCTCCAGATGGAGAGGGGGGCGGGGCACTGAGTGGGGTCTCCAGACGGAGAGGGGGGGGGGGGGTGGACTGAGTGGCTCTTCCATATTGGGGGGTGGGGGGCACTGAGTGCGGTCTTCAGATTGGGGGGAGGGCAATGAGTGGGGTCTCCAGATTGGGTGGGGGGGCACTGTATGGGGTCTCCAGATGGGGGGGGCACTGAGTGGGCTTTCAGATGGGTGGGGGGGAACTGTGGGGTCTCCAGATGGGGGGTACCTCCTTAGGTGCCTCCTGTAATCGGATCCGAGCTCCCTGTTCTTTCCCGCAGGTGAAGCTCGACATGCTGGACCTCACCAAGATCGTGAAATCTCAGAAGTACACGCTGACCGTGGATGTGGACGGAGGGAAACTGGTGGTCATGAAGAAGGTCAAGGAGGCTCAGGAGGACTGGAACACATTCGCCCATGACAAGAGTGAGTGGCCCTTTAAGGACGCAGCTATTTTCAGATTTTTTGGTTTTTTTCCTCCCCGCCTTCCAAGAGCAATAATTTTTTTCTTTTTCTGTCTCTATAGACAAATGAGGGCTTGTATTTTGCAGGAAAAGATGTATTTTTTTTATTTGTACCATATAATAAACACCCCTTTGTGAGGTGCAACATAATAAAGCAGTTGTGCCATTTTTCTCAGGGGTTTTGTTTCATTTTTACTTTATGGAGCATTAGGAGTCGGCTGCCTGAGGAGCTCCTCTCTGAGGTGGGTCTATAGGTGCGTACCCCCAGCTGGTTCGGTGTCTGCACACAACACGCTCTGCTGCCTTGCATTGTGAGAGATGTAATATTTACATAGGCCATGAACAGTAGTCTGATAGCCTGTGACATCCAGAGGTGCCAGCAGTGAGGAGTCTGTAGCTGTCACACTAAAGCCCTTCCTCCCTTGGTCTCCGTAGTCCGGCAGCTGATCAAGTCCCAGCGGGTGCCGTATAAGCTCGGGATCGTGTTTGAGAATGAGAAGGATAAAACCCAACGGAAGGACTTCATCTTCGTCAGCGCCAGGGTAAGAACAATCACGTTTCTTATGCTTCGTCTTAAAGGCGTTGTACATTTTAGCCGCGGTGTCAAACTTCTTTCCACTAATGGCCACCTCAGTATAATGGTTGCTGTTGGAGGGTGGGTAGAGGGCACCAATTGTCAGTTGCTCTATGGAGCTCCGAATCCAAGATGGCGCCCGCTCCCTGTGCCGATAATGCCCCCACCTCCAGCAAGTGCTGGACAGTGGAGAGCCGGCCATTCTGTGTCCTGTGGGTCGCATAAAATTACATGAAGGGCCTGAGTCTCTGTGTCTCAGATTAATTCGGGGTGTGGGGGGGGGGGGGTGGAGGGAGGGATTTGATTTGACTTTTTCTGGATCAACCTGACTGTATACTAGGACGACCTATGTCTGACTGTGTCGCTGTATCTAGAAACGAGAAGCCTTCTGCCAACTGCTTCAGCTCATGAAGAACAAGCACTCCAACCAGGACGAGCCGGACATGATCTCCGTCTTCATCGGGACCTGGAACCTGGGTGAGAACCGGCAGAACACAGCAAGTTTGACCTTATTTCTCCTCTGTACAAAGAGCCGCCAGGTATTGAATGCCACCTTCATCCACTTACACGGATCCTTCATTTGCTCACTATTCCTTTTTAACCCTTTAAGCACCCAAACACCTCAGTGATATCGCTACATTTTTCTCTGTTTTTGCCTCCCTGCGCTTCAGCGCTATTGGCACTTATTTCACACCGACATACACCCGAAACCATGTTCAAATACACTACTTGTAGACTGTGATATAAAATGTTCAGAAAATGTGTATTTGCTCTCGGATATTTGCTCTTAAAAAGAATGGACATGTCCATTCCTTAAGATGTATAAGCGCCGTCAAATAGTTAAAGGGGTCATCTCATTACAGGGGTCGCTGCTGCTTTTTATGTTAAAGATGTTGCAAAAACAAGTCACTTTGCAATATGTGTCCATTAAAAGAATCCTACCTATTACATGATAACCTCTCTTGTATGGGCTGCATCAGCTCCTCAGGTTGCTACAGCTACAGACCTGTTCAATCTCTCCTGATAGGCTGCCAGCACTGGTCGCTATAGCTACAGACCTGTTCAATCTCTCCCAATAGGCTGCTTGCACTGGTTGCTATAGCAACAGACCTGTTCAATCTCTCCCGATAGGCTGCCAGCACTGGTCGCTATAGCTACAGACCTGTTCAACCTCTCCCGATAGGCTGCTTGCACTGGTTGCTATAGCTACAGACCTGTTCAATCTCTCCTGATAGGCTGCCAGCACTGGTTGCTATAGCTACAGACCTGCTCAATCTCTCCTGATAGGCTGCCAGCACTGGTTGCTATAGCTACAGACCTGTTCAATCTCTCCTTATAGGCTGCCAGCACTGGTTGCTATAGCTACAGACCTGCTCAATGTCTCTGAGGTGAGATGAATCAATGTAGTGAGACAACTCCTTTAAGAGTAGGAGGTAGATATCTGCCTCAGGCTGTTGTGCGTCATATTTGCGCATGAAATACTTGGAAGCGCATAATTTCAACAGCGCAACAGACGCGTTTTGCGGCAATTACCTGTGCACACAGCAATATGTCTTGTGAACTCCCCCTCAGGGTATGTTGACACAGTGTATTGGGTCTGTGTGAACATTTGCTTTTAGATTCATGTTTGGATCCGTCTGGTGGACCCCAAACAGACCCAAACACACATCTAACAATGTGAAATGTGATTTACATTGCTTTTAATATAGAACACGTATCGGCATTCAGACGAGTGATCACCGATGCATCTCGTTGCGTCTTAGGATCCGTCCGTTGACATGTCAATTCATGGTCCCAAAGATGCAGCAGGAGCATCAAACTATGGCGCTGCGTTAGATGCAGCAGGATCACACCCTAAACACACAGCTGCATGTTGGATACGTGTTGGATCAGGGTCCGATCGCCGATGCGATTTTTGGATCCAACACGGATCTAAAATCGGATCCAAAAATACTGTGTGAACAAGCCCTTACAGCTCAAACCACAACTTTTAGCCCCGCACCCTATGACCCTAAAACTTTTTATCATCCATATAGAAGTGTCTGCAACGGAATAGTGACAGGGTGACCAAAATTATTTTTGCGCCGCTTTTAAAGAAAAAATTAAAAACTGAAAAACTGACTTTTTTTTACCGTTTTCCCTTATATTATAAAAAACAAATTGTAAAAATAACATAAAAATAAATTATGACAGAAAAAAGGCAACAAAAAATATTATGAAATAACAGAGGGGCAGAAAGAATTCTAACGTTCAAACCAGTGTCCTTTACGGAAAAGGAAAATGTGCCCGGTCAGGAAGGCGAGGGGGGTGGGGGGGAGTAGGTTATGGGGGAACAGCCCGGCCACAAACTGGTTAAATATTTTTTTTTATCCCCTTCATAATAACATTTCCATAGAACAAACTGATAAATGGAGACTTCTTTTGCTTGCGTTCCTCGTCTTCCCTGCACCTCCGCCAACACATAGAGCAGCGCCTCCCATAGTGATATTTTTCCACCATGTTTGACCCGTTCATGTTTGTCTCCTACACAGGAAGCGTTCCGCCCCAGAAAAACATCACCTCCTGGATGGGCTCCAAAGGATTAGGGAAGACGCTGGATGAGATGGCGGTCACCATACCTCACGATATCTACGTATTCGGAACGCAGGAGAATTCAGTAGGCGATAAGGAGTGGGTGGACTTCCTGAGGGCTATGCTGAAGGAGTGCACTGAGCTGGACTACCGGCCGGTGAGTGCCGCCATAGAGTTTCCCATCATGACGCGTTGTCCGATATACGGGGAGGTTGAGTTTTTCTGTGACGTTCCCCCCCGCAGGTCGCCATGCAATCCTTGTGGAATATTAAGATCGTCGTCCTGGTTCGGGTGGAGCACGAGAACCGGATCTCGCACGTAAGCACGTCCAGCGTCAAGACCGGGATCGCCAACACCTTAGGTGAGGAGGAGCAGTGGTTACTGACTAGCATCAGGGGGGTCCAGGGTCTGCAGTGATAGGAAGCGGGGACTGGCGGGAGACAAGATGGCCGCCATAACGCTGTCCTTTCTTCACACAGGGAATAAAGGTGCTGTGGGCATATCCTTCATGTTTAACGGAACGTCTTTTGGCTTTGTGAACTGTCACCTGACCTCAGGAAATGAGAAAACAGCGAGGTTAGTCCCGGCCGTCAGGACAACACATGGGGGATCTGAAACGTTTCGTCATTGCCGGCCTGTAGTATTGTGAAGTCTGACCATAGGGAGATGCTTCTGTGGGGTCTCCAAGTGGCAATTGACACTGGGAGGGGGTGGCCCCGGAGCTATAGGGAAGGGGTGAGCCTTTATGCCGTATGGAGGAGGGGCACTCTTGCCGCAGAGAGGGGGTGGCCCCGGAGCTATAGTGAAGGGGTGACCCCATATGTCATTTGGAGGAGGGGCCCTCTTGCCGCAGAGAGGGGGTGGCCGCGGAGCTATAGGGAAGGAGTGACCCCTTATGCCATTTGGAGGAGGGGCACTCTTGCCACAGAGAGGGGTGACCCCTTATGCCATATGGAGGGGTGGGGGGGCACCCATTACAGTGGGCAGGTGGTCGTCCCTGTGCTGTCCTGAAGCAGTGGCCCCTGCGCCCTCCATGTCACACATCACACAGGCTGGTCTCACACAAGCGTCTTTCTCGTCTTTCTCGTTTCCTCAGGCGGAATCAGAATTACCTGGACATCCTGCGCCTCCTGTCTCTCGGGGATAAGCAGCTCAACTCCTTCGACATTTCTCTCCGCTTCACTCACCTCTTCTGGTTTGGAGACCTGAACTACCGTCTGGACATGGACGTGCAGGTAAGGTTGGCATTACATGGCACTGCTGGGCACCTCCTGCATGTCCTGGGTGGGCTCACATGGGGACCCCACTCCCTCCATCACTGATTAACCCCGCAGACTCTGGGTTGATGTGTTACTTGCTCTTGGAGCGGGATATATTTGGGCTATTGATCAGTGACGGGTTACTTGCAGTCTGGTGGCGCAGCGCGGTATTAAACATGGCAAATATAATGAGCGTAGTTGTGATATCTGAGATCCTCCATTATTCACGGGTTACAGGAGATCCTGAACTTCATCAGCCGCAAGGAATTTGAGCCATTGCTTAAAGTTGATCAACTCAACCTGGAAAAGGAGAAGAACAAGATCTTCCTACGATTCAGTAAGACCCCACGCAGTACCCCTCCCCCTTATCATCCCATCACACTATGTTCCCCATTACACCTTACTGTAACTCATCACACTGTGCCCCCATTACACATTACTGTACACAATCAGTGTGCCCCCATTACACATTACTGTACACAATCAGTGTGCCCCCATTACACATTACTGTACACAATCAGTGTGCCCCCATTACACATTACTGTACACAATCAGTGTGCCCCCATTACACATTACTGTACACAATCAGTGTGCCCCCATTACACATTACTGTACACAATCAGTGTGCCCCCATTACACATTACTGTACACATCATGTTTCCCCCATTACACTTACTGTACACATCAGTGTGCCCCCATTACACCCTTACTGTACACAAACAGTTTTGCCCCCATTACACATTACTGTACACAATTTCAGTGTGCCCCCATTAACACATTTGTACACAATCAGTTGCCCCATTTTCACATTACTGACACAATCAGTGTGCCCCCATTACACATTCTGTACACAATCATGTGCCCCCATTACCACATCTGTACACATCAGTGTGCCCCCATTACACTTACTGTACACAACAGTGTGGGCCCCCATTACACATTACTGTACCTCATCACACTGTACCCCATTACACCTTACTGTACCCCATCACACAGCCCCCATTTCACCTTCTGTACCCATCAACTATGTGCCCCCTTTTCATCAACGTTCCCCCCATCAACTATGCCCCCATTTACCCTTTCTGTACCCCCATCACACTGTTTCCCCCTTTCCCTTACGTACCCCCCCTTTCACCTTAATGTACCCCATCACACTTGCCCCATTACACCTTACGTGCCCCATAAAACTGTACCCCCCTTACACTTTTGTTCTCCCCCTTTCACCTTACTGTCCCCCTAAAAAAAGTACCCCCATTACACCTTAATGTTCTCCCATTACACCTTACTGTGCCCCATAACACTGTACCCCCCATTACACCTTAATGTTCTCCCATTACACCTTACTGTTCCCCTCCATCACACTCTGTGCCCCCATTTCTCCTTACTGGACCCCTTCACACTATGTGCCCCCCATTGCACCTTACTGTACCCCATTACACGATGTTCCCCCTATTATACCCTACTGTAGCCTATTATCACATCACCCTATGTTCTCCTCGTCCCAATTCCCTATCCCCCATTATCAGATCACCCATACCCCATCCCTTTCCCCCTTTTTGACCATCTCTGGATTTCCGTCCCTCTGTTACAGATGAGGAAGAGATTACGTTCCCCCCCACGTATCGTTATGAACGGGGCTCGCGGGACACCTACGTGTGGCACAAGCACAAACCTACAGGGGTGAGTAGTCACCGGCTCTGGCTATCCCCTTAACCCTTGCCTCACTGGGTCTTCCCCTTCACTCATTGTGGGGGTATGATGAGGCACATCCTTGGCAGCTTCTCTTCTCTATTACTGATGCAGCGCCTCGTGCCTCCTCCGGCTTGTAATAACATAGGATGTTGATGTTATTATAGCCGGGGGGTTTGAGCTTCTTGTTCTTGGTTGTGTTCCAGGTCCGGACTAATGTCCCTTCCTGGTGCGACCGGATCCTGTGGAAATCCTACCCGGAAACGCACATGATATGTAACTCATACGGTGAGCGGCGATTATTACACGTGGGTGGTGGCCGGGCGACTGTACCCGACTCGTAACCTCTGTGCTTGTCATCTTCAGGCTGCACTGATGACATCATGACCAGCGACCATTCTCCCGTGTTTGCATCATTCGAGGTTGGCGTGACATCACAGTTTGTCTCTAAGAAAGGTTTGTAAGTTATAAATAAAGTCTGCGGGATGCAGCGTTGGCGGAGCTCTCCGGGCGCTGGGATGCGGAGCTGTCGGAGCTCTCCGGGCGCTGGGATGCGGAGCTGTCGGAGCTCTCCGGGCGCTGGGATGCGGAGCTGTCGGAGCTCTCCGGGCGCTGGGATTCGGCATTGGCGGAGCTCTCCGGGCGCTGGGATTCGGCTTTGGCGGAGCTCTCCGGGCGCTGGGATTCGGCTTTGGGGCGGAGCTCTCCGGGCGCTGGGATTCGCAATGGCGGAGCTCTCCGGGCGCTGGGATGGGGAGCTCTCCGGGCGCTGGGATGCGGAGCTCTCCGGGCGCTGGGGTGCGGAGCTGGCGGAGCTCTCGGGCGCTGGATGCGGAGCTGGGGCGGAGCTCTCCGGGCGCTGGGATGCGGAGCTGGCGGAGCTCTCCGGGCGCTGGGATGCGGAGCTGGCGGAGCTCTCCGGGCGCTGGGATGCGGAGCTGGCGGAGCTCTCCGGGCGCTGGGGTGCGGAGGTGGCGGAGCTCTCCGGGCGCTGGGGTGCGGAGCTGGCGGAGCTCTCCGGGCGCTGGGGTGCGGAGCTGTCGGAGCTCTCCGGGCGCTGGGGTGCGGAGCTGTCGGAGCTCTCCGGGCGCTGGGGCGCCGAGCTGGCGGAGCTCTCCGGGCCCTGGGGCGCCGAGCTGGCGGAGCTCTCACACTCTTGTGAGGAGCCCCAGCAGGAGATGGTATCATCTTGGGGTTGGTCCTCTGTGTCCTCGTCCTATGAGCTGACAATCTATGCTGTGTGCAGGTCTCCTGAAGCCGTCGGAGCAGGCATACATAGAGTTTGAGAGCATCGAAGCCATTGTGAAGACGGCGAGCAGAACCAAGTTCTTCATTGAGTTTTATTCTGGATGTTTGGAAGGTGAGCGGGTCCTGCTATCTCCTCCCCCCAGTAGGGGCCCCGCTCAGCCCAGGGCCCCGCTGCACCTAGAGCAGGAGACTTTATAGACTGTTCTATCATCCAACAGAATATAAGAAGAGCAGCGAGAACGACAGCCAGAGCGTCGACAACGTCAACTTCCTGAAGGTCCAGTGGTCATCGAGGCAACTGCCCACAGTGAGTGGCCAGCAAGTCTGCAGAGCATCGCACACTCTACCCCCTGATACATAGTGCTATATCTTACAGATTATTACACCTCTGACCTCTCTACAGATCTGCAGAACATGTCTTCTTTACCTTGTGATACATAGATATATCCTGCAGACTCCTACACCACTGACCCCTCTGCTGATCTGCAGAACATCGCTCCTCTACCTCCTGACGGATACATAGTAATATATACTGCAGATTATTACACCACTGACCTCTCTACAGATCTGCAGAACATCGCTCCTCCTGATACATAGTATTATATCCTGTAGATTCTTACACTTCTGGCCTCCTTACAGATCTGCAGAGCATCACTCCTTTACCTCCTGATACATAGTGATATATCCTGCAGATTGTTACACAGTGACCTCTCTACAGATCTGCAGAACATCACTCCTCTACCTCCTGATATATAGTTATATCCTGCAGATTATTACACCGCTAACCCTTCTACAGATCTGCAGAATATCACTCCTCTACTTCATAAGATACATAGTGATATATCCTGCAGATTATTACACCTGACCTTGCTACAGATCTGCAGAACGTTGCTCCTCTACCTTTTGACACATAGTGCTATATCCTGCAGATTATTACACCTTTAACCTCTCTATAGGTCTGCAGAACATTGCTCCTCTACCTTTTGACACATAGTGCTATATCCTGCAGATTATTACACCTCTGACCTCTCTATAGGTCTGCAGAACATTGCTCCTCTACTTCTTGACAGACACACAGTGATCTATCCTGCAGATTATTACACCTCGGACCTCTCTACAGGTCTGCAGAACACACTGACCTCTCTGCAAATCTGCAGAACATTGCTCCTCTAATTCTTGACAGACACACAGTGATCTATCCTGCTGTGCCTTCATGCTGTCACCAGGTGGTGCTGCTCTGTAAATAGTAATCAGTATGAATGTGACCCATCTCCCTGCTCTTACAGCTGAGGCCCATCCTGTCCGAGATCGAATATCTCCAGGACCAGCACTTGCTGCTGACGGTGAAGTCCATGGACGGATACGAGTCGTACGGTGAGGATGCTCCTGTCATTACTGTTGCCATTCACCGACAGTAAGCAGAGGTCTTGAAAATAGTGAAGGGAAAGATACAAGAAATTTGCAAAACAAAGATAGAGAGACCTAAGCCATTATAACATCCTGACGGGGGCTTGTGTCCTTCTGTACTTCCCAGTAACTGGGGCTAAGATACCAGCACCCGGGCAAATCAGCAAAAAAAAAAAGTGATAGAACAATGCTAATTTGCAGGGAAGAAGATGGTCGGCACCAGGTATTGAAGTGAATCGATGAAAAATATTTATTTATAAAGAGCCGGTACACAAATGGTATAAAATCAATATAGTGCAAAGCCAAGCATGCTAAAAAAAGATCATCTTATGATCTTAAGGAGGCACAATACGTAAAATAAAGTAGTAAATAGCAACAAAAAAAAATTCAAATTTTTTTATTTATTTTATTAACAGCAAAGTGAAGCGTGCGAGGAACGCGCATGAAACGCGTCGCTCCCCCCATTATTTTTTATTGTATAAGTGGTTATTGTTTTTCTTTTAATCATTGTAATAAATCTTGTTATTCTTTTGGCACAATTTCTTGCTACATAGTTTGTTTTGCTGCCTAAATAGTATTTGGCGCCATTTTCCCTTTTTCGCTCCGTAAAAATGGCGCTAAAATAATTTTTGGAATTGCATCACTTTTCCATCACGAACGCTTATGTATCAGTGATTTACATTTTTCGGGTCATGGAGGGCAGCGCTGAAAGTTTGGGCTGTTTTAGTGTTAATTTTAACTCGTTTTAAAAAAAATTTTGTATGTGTTTTTTTTATTGTTTTATTTTACATAAATGCGTACAGAAAATTTTATTAAAATAAGCCCAAACCACAACTTTTAGCCCCGTTCCCCAAAGACCCTACAACTTTTATATCCCCTAAATATAAACCTCTGTGATGGAAAAGTGATGCAATTCCAAAACTTATTTTGGCGCCGTTTTTGCTGTTAATAAAATAAATCTTTAAAAAAAATGTGAAAAATTTACTTTTTTTTATTATTCAAGATTTTCCCTCGTTAAGTTTTTTTAAATTGTTTTTTAAATCTAATCTAAAATGACATAAATATCAAGCTTAAAGGGGTTGTCTCACTACATTGATTCATCTCACCTCAGTCCTGTGTTGGTTTCATTTTTAATACTGGGGCATGTTTACTGGCTTCTATTAGGCTGCAGTAGAAGCCAGGTCTGTAGCTATAGCAACCAGTGATGGCAGCCTCTCAGGAAAGAGAGAACAGGTCTGTAGCTATAGCGACCAGTGCTGGCAGCCTATCAGGAGAGATTAAGCAGGTCTGTAGCTATAGCAACCAGTGCTGGCAGCCTATCAGGAGAGATCAAACAGGTCTGTAGCTATAGCGACCAGTGCTGGAAGCCTATCAGGAGAGATCACACAGGTCTGTAGCTATAGCGACCAGTGCTGCAGTGCTGGCAGCCTATCATAAGAGATCAAATAGGTCTGTAGCTATAGCAACCAGTACTGGCAGCCTATTAGGAGAAAAGCGCACAGATCTATAGGTATAGGGACCAGTGCTGGCAGCCTATCAGGAGAGATTGAGCAGGTCTGTAGCTATAGCAACGAGTGACTGCATCCTTTCCGGATTGCATGTACAGGTCTGTAGCTATAGCGACCAGTGCTGGCAGCCTATCAGGAGAGATAAAGCAGGTCTGTAGCTATAGCAACAAGTGATGGCAGCCTATCAGGAGAGATTGCACAGGTCTGTAGTTATAGCAACCAGTGCTGGCAGCCAATCAGGAGAGATTGAGCAGGTCTGTAGCTATAGCAACCAGTGTGGCAGTTACGGAGAGATTGAGCGGTCTGTAGCTAGCAACCAGTGCTGGCAGACTTCTGGAGAGATCAATAGGTCTGTAGCTATAGCGACCAGTGCTGGAAGCCTATCAGGAGAGATCACACAGGTCTGTAGCTATAGCGACCAGCGCTGGCAGCTTATCATAAGAGATCAAATAGGTCTGTAGCTATAGCAACAAGTACTGGCAGCCTATCAGGAGAGATTGAGCAGGTCTGTAGCTATAGCAACCAGTGCTGGCAGCATATCAGGAGAGATAGATCAGGTCTGTAGCTATAGCTACCAGTGCTGGCAGCCTATCAGGAGAGATCACACAGGTCTGTAGCTATAGCGACCAGTGCTGGCAGCCTATCATAAGAGATCAAATAGGTCTGTAGCTATAGCGACCAGTACTGGCAGCCTATCAGGAGAGCGCACAGATCTGTAGGTATAGGGACCACTGCTGGCAGCCTATCAGGAGAGATTGAGCAGGTCTGTAGCTATAGCATCCAGTGCTGGCAGCCTATCAGGAGAGAGAGAACAGGTCTGCAGCTATAGCGACCAGCGCTGGCAGCCTATCAGGAGAGATTGAACAGGTCTGCAGCTATAGCGACCTGAGGAGCTGATGCAGCCCATACAAGAGGGGATATCTAGGAATAGGTAGGACACTGGTAATGGACACATATTGCAAAGTGACTTGTTTTTACAAGATCTTTAACATAAAAAGCGGCGATCCCTGTAGTGAGACAACCCTTTTAACGTATTGCGGGAAAAAAGGTGATATTCTAGTAGAATATCCGAGCATGAGAAAGTGTTATAGTGTTCAAACCTGCTGGAAAAGGTAAATGTGACGGGTCAGGAAGAGAAGGAAACGCCTCCAGCAGAAAGTGGTAATCTGACATTTGATAATCCAGAAAATCTGGTAATCCAGCACTTGTTCCTGTTTTCCTGTTTTTTTGCCAAATAATCGGAATTTCTGGGTTATCGGGTTCCAAATAAGGGGCTATTTGCTGTATACAGAGCGGCACATATAGACAGGTGTATGGTATACCCGTCAACTCATCGCGTGTCCCTGGGGTTCCTCCGGCAGGCGAGTGCGTCATCGCGCTGAAGTCCATGATTGGGAGCACCGCGCAGCAGTTCCTGACGTACCTGTCTCACCGGGGAGAAGAGACGGGGAACATCCGGGGCTCTATGAAGGTGCGGGTCCCCGCCGAGCGCATGGGAACCAGAGAGCGCCTATACGGTAAGATGAAGAAAATGGCGCGGGAGGAGTCTGGAAGCCGCTGTCACATGATCTGATGGCTTTTGTCTTCCTTGCAGAATGGATCAGCATCGACAAAGATGAGACCGGAGCAGTGAAAGGGAAACCGCCGTCCATGTCCCGTCCAAATCACGAGTACACCCGGTAATGCCCCTGCCCCTCGCGACGCCCCCATCTGGCCTTATGATGTCACTGACCCACTCATGTTACTCTTTGTTTCTAGATCCACATGTCGGAAGCCGCTACCGGCTGAAGCTCCAGCACCGACACTCGGAAAGTTGTTTGAGGATCCTGAGAAAGGTCCAGCTCACGCCACCACCCGACCTCCTGCTGTCCTGCCTGGCACAGTCATGGAGGACCCAGCCCTGGCACGGTGAGTGTCAATCACTGTCAATTTAGATGATAGCAGGAGAACCCGGTGAGTATCAATCTAGATGATAGCAGGAGAACCCGGTGAGTATCAATCTATACGATAGCGGGAGAACCCTGTGAGTATCAATCTAGATGATAGCAGGAGAACCCGGTGAGTATCAATCTAGACGATAGCAGGAGAACCCGGTGAGTGTCAATCTAGATTATAGCAGGAGAACCCGGTGAGTGTCAATCTAGATTATAGCAGGAGAACCCGGTGAGTGTCAATCTAGATTATAGCAGGAGAACCCGGTGGTGTCTTAGATTATAGCAGGAGAACCCGGAGTATCAATCTAGATTATAGCAGGAGAACCCGGTGAGTGTCAATCTAGATTATAGCAGGAGAACCCGGTGAGTGTCAATCTAGATGATAGCAGGAGAACCCAGTGAGTGTCAATCACTGTCAATCGAGATGATGGCAGGAGAACCTGGTGAGTGTCAATCACTGTCGATCTAGATGATGGCAGGAGAACCCGGTGGGTGTCAATCACTGTCAATCTAGATGATAGCGGGAGAACCCAGTGAGTGTCAATCACTATCAATCTAGATGATAGCGGGAGAACCCAGTGAGTGTCAATCACTGTCGATCTAGATGATAGCAGGAGAACCTGGTGAGTGTCAATCTAGATTATAGCAGGAGAACCTAGTGAGTGTCAATCACTGTCAATCTAGATGATAGCGAGAGAACCCGGTGAGTGTCAATCACTGTCAATCCAGATGATGGCAGGAGAACCTGGTGAGTGTCAATCTAGATTATAGCAGGAGAACCCAGTGAGTGTCAATCACTGTCAATTTAGATGATAGCGAGAGAACCCGGTGAGTGTCAATCACTGTCAATCCAGATGATGGCAGGAGAACCAGGTGAGTGTCTATCTAGATCATAGCAGGAGAACCCGGTGAGTGTCAATCTAGATGATAGCAGGAGAACCCAGTGAGTGTCAATCTAGATGATAGCAGGAGAACCCGGTGAGTGTCAATCTAGATGATAGCAGGAGAACCCGGTGAGTGTCAATCTAGATGATAGCGGGAGAACCCGGTGAGTGTCAATCTAAATGATAGCGGGAGAACCCGGTGAGTGTCAATCTAAATGATAGCGGGAGAACCCGGTTAGTGTCAATCACTGTCAATCTAAATGATAGCGGGAGAACCCGGTGAGTGTCAATCACTGTCAATCTAGATGATAGCAGGAGAACCCAGTGAGTGTCAATCACTATCAATCTAGATGATAGCAGGAGAACCCAGTGAGTGTCAATCACTGTCGATCTAGATGATAACAGGAGAACCTGGTGAGTGTCAATCTAGATTATAGCAGGAGAACCCGGTGAGTGTCAATCTAAATGATAGCAGGAGAACCCAGTGAGTGTCAATCACTGTCAATCCAGATGATAGCGGGAGAACCTGGTGAGTGTCGATCACTATCAATCTAGATGATAGCGGGAGAACCCGGTGAGTGTCAATCACTGTCATTTTGATTAAGCGGAGAAAACCCTGGGGAAAAGTGTAAACCCTAAATTTAATGCAACGGGGGGAAACCGGTGAGTGTAAAATCAAGGATCTAAGTCAGGAAAACCGGTGAGTGTAAAAATAAAACTGGGTAACCCTGGGGGAAATTATAGGCAGGAGAACCCAGTGATTTGTCAATCACTGCAATTAGATGATAGCAGGAGAACCCAGTAAAGTGTAAATTCACTGCAAATCTAGATGATAGCGGGAAAACCCCAGTGAGGGGTTCCAAATAAACTGTCAATCTATACGAAAAGGCGGGAAAACCCGGGGGGTATCAATCTAGATCGGGGGTGTCAAATCCCGGCCCTTCCAGCTTTTGGGAAACTAAAACCCTTTCATGCCCACTGTTTTTAGATTTTTCCAAAATGCAGGGAGGGGATTTGTGTTTCCCAACAGCTGGAGGGCCGGCATTTTCCGGGAAAAAGGGGGGCCCGTGTGAATCTAGAGAAGCGGAAAAACCCCGTGACGTAAATTTTTAAAAAACCGGGTAATTTTTGAAAAGATGGGGGCGGGAAAAACCCGGTGAGTGTAAACCCAAAAAGATGATAAGCCGGGGTTTGAACCTTTCCGGGGAGGGCCAAATCACTGTCAATCCAGATGAGGGGGTGCCCAGGGAGGAACGCAACAAAGGGGGGCCTTTTCCCCCCCATTAAATAATTTTGGAGGGGGGTCCCCCATTTTTTGGGGGGAAAACCCATTGGGGAAGCTTGAAATCCTCCCCAAAGGGGGGTATCTTTTAAAATTTTTTTTTTTCTTTATTGGTAAATGCCTTATGCCCAATTTCCCATCCAGAGCTGTGCTCACAATCCGTTTTCTGCGTGCGGGTTTAGTGTCTGTGCTGCATTGCGTTGTGGGAGTTGTAGGGGCGGGTTTAAGGGAAAAATAATGTAAAGAGAAATGATTTGTGTAAATCCCTGACGAATGAAGTGTAAGGGGGTTTAAAAAGAAAGCTTTGGGGATGTGAAAAAGTATGGGGGACTAAAGATAGGCGGGGGAAATTTTATATAGAGTTTGTAACTTGTTCCTCCACACAAATGGACTTAACTGTATGTCCGAACTTCGTGAGAGGGGTAAGGAGCTGCACCTGCGCCGTACACTGTAATACAGCTGGCAACTGCAAACCCACTTGACCATTTTGATGCTGTGATGAAGCCAACTACAGTGTCTAAATGCTCCCTTGCGGCCACTGATTGGGACCCCCCCAAAGCCATTTTGTTCCCCTGATCCAATGAAAAAGGGCCTTTACGCTTTCCATTTTTTTTTTAACCTGCTATAGGCAAAGGGGGGGTATGGGGGGTATAATTTGGAAAACACTATATTTTGCATAACATTAGAATTGCCATATATAGGACAAGCAATTAAGTAATTACATGTTCAAGTCCCCTGTGGCACGAAAAAGTTATCATTTAAAAAAAAAGAAAACTTAGGGGGTTTTTTTTTTAAAAGTCAAAATTTAAAAAAAAAAAGTTTTTTCCCATTTATCATATAAAAAGGTAATAAAAAAAAAGTTGGTATCACTGCATCTTTAAATGTCCGGAATGTGACACAGAGGTAAGTCACCATGCTGGTAAGGGTCTATGGAGCGAGCTCTCTCGCCAAGTTCACCCCATAGGCAGCGGGTGCTGGCTGTTACTTATTGGCTCTAATCCAAACATTTAGACACCGCGGGGGAACTGGGGGTGAATAAGGAATGGCGTCTCCCTCCGATAAGATTGTGGGATGCCAAGCAGTTACCACGGCAGCCAGAAGCCCAATGAAGGCCTTTATAGCCGCCATGTTAGCGCTTCTGTTACTTCCTGCTCTAGGCAGGAAGTAATAGCACCGCCCTCTTGGTACACCTTTCTACATTACCTGTTGTTATGCAAAATGGTGTACAAGCAATTGAGTCCCCTAGCGGTCAAGTAGACTAGGAACACTAAATGTACAAGTGAAAAAAATATTTAAAAAAAGTTTACAAAAATACTAAAAGCTGAAATCGCCCTCCGTTTTACATATAAAAATAAAAGTTAACTAATTAGGTCCTAAAAAGTCAGTTATTTTAAAATAGAAGTTTTATCCCCTACACAGACAGAAGGAAATAAAATTCCAGATGCCAAAGTTCATAGTTAAAATCAAAATTAAAAAGTGATTAAAGCAGTTATCTCATAAGGGCGCTGTTTTTGTTAAAGATCTTGCAAAACAAGTCACTTTTAATTGTGTCCCCTTAAAAAGGTTTTTACTTTCCTAGTTTCCCCTTTTATTGGGCTGCATCAGCCCTCAGGGGCCAAAATAAACCCGGGGCCCCACCCCGGGGGATCCCCGTGTGATTTCTCTGATAGGCTGCAAACCTGGTTGCTTAGCTCAGACCCGTGGTCCTCCCGTTAGGGGGGATGCCCGCCTGGTTTTGATAGGGTCCCCAGGGAACAATTTTTGTCTCTCCCGATAGGTGGACTTTTCAACTGGGTGGGTGCAAATTTTTTAGTAAGATTTGGTTCTACTGCATCCTAGTAGAAGCCCGAAAAAAGCCCCTGAATTCAAAATGAAACCAAGAAAACAGGACAGAGGTGAGATGAATCAATGTAGTGAGACAACCCCTTTAAAAAGCCGTCTGTATCCCAAAATGTTACCAATAAAAACTACACTTCAGCCAACAACAAAATTAGCCCTCGTTCAGGTCCATAGATGGAAAAAAAAAAGAAAAAGTTGGTAGCAGAAACACATTTAAGAAATATTTGTTTGTTTTTTTGTTTTTTTTTTTTTAAAGTACTAAAATATAACAAAATCCAGAATCTTCTCAACCTGCAGAATAAAAATAACTCCTCATTTTTTATAAATCATGAACTCCGTAAAAACAAAACCCCTGAAAACGTGGTGACAGGAAGGGTTTTTTTTTTTTGTTTTGTTTTTTTTCTCCTTTTACCCCACTCAGAATTTTTTTTTCTGTTTCCCAGTACATTCTATGCTATGGTCAATGGCAGCATAAAAAAGTCCATTTTGTCCTGCAAAAAACAAGCCCTCATATGACAATGGGGAAAAAAAAAAGTTATGGCTCTTAGTAAAGGGGAAGGAAAAAAAATCAAAGTAAAAAAAAATGCTGACCATTTGGCAGGAAGCGGTTAAAAAGGCCATTTTATCCCGCAAAAAAAAAAACAATCCCTCATACGTCTATGTAGACAGAAAAATGTAATAATGGTTCTTTAAGGGCGGGAAAAAAAACCCACTTCGAACACTAATAATGCCTGTGGGTCCAGATAATTACAACCTAAAATATATTGATATACTTTAAAAATGGGAGACTAGATAAATGTCCAAAGAAAACCTACTAGACCAAAATAATAAATTCAAATGGAGCACTCGCCCTGAAAGGGGCGACCCCGCACACGAACACCAAACGAATCCCTACACAGCACTACAACAGGAGAAACTGATCCAAGAATAATGAAAAAAACATAAAGAGAACATATACTAAGCAAATACAACCAAAAAGGACTAATGTCTACACGATCACAATAATATGGACGTGCGGAATAACAAGGCAATCTATTGATCCATAACATACATGTCCAACGCGTTTCTAGCACGTATCAGGTGGGTTCATCATGGAACACAGGGTATAGAAAGAATGCCTGTGAATAAAATGTACATTGCACAATATGTATTGCTTACGTCCCTTAGATAAATGGATAGACGGTCCTCGAATCCTGTGATGACAAAAGATAGTGCGGCTTGGGATGATGGCCACACAAACAAATCAGACAGTAGCTTCTTGAAGGACGGGGAGGAAAACTGGAGGCGTCCTGAAGGGGTGACTGATCTTCGGATCCATCTGGGATTGGGTCACAGGTATCGGGGTCTGATCCTTGTGTAATTTTGCCTTTTGCAGGTGCAAGATGGAGGCGCAGGCGGAGGGCGATGGACTTGGTATAAAGAACAGCTTCAATAACCCTGCCTACTACGTCCTTGAAGGGGTCCCGCACCAGCTGCTGCCCCCCGATGGGCAGGCGGCTGCTCCTAAGAACAAAGTGCAGATCACGGTGCCGGCACAGTGGCGTCCGCACAGGGCCGAGGAGACGTCGTCCGATGAAGACGTGGGCACGCTCAATCTGCCGCCTCCTGATTTCCCGCCCCCGCCTCTCCCCAAGTCGGCGGATTTCGAGATGCTGGATAACCCTTTCTATATGACGTCTGGTGAGCTGCACTCCAGACCGTCGGAGGAG
Source organism: Phyllomedusa bahiana (assembly GCA_025379985.1). NCBI lineage: Eukaryota > Metazoa > Chordata > Amphibia > Anura > Hylidae > Phyllomedusa > Phyllomedusa bahiana. Next base: position 82,709 of record JAODAL010002875.1, read on the forward strand.
GCCGATCAGCGCAAAGTTCGGGCGGGCGTCACCTTCAGCGAACCCCCCGAGGCTAAATATCACCCCAAACTCCAATCCCGGCCGCCAATCCCAACCCCACAATCCTCCTATATGGCGGAGACTCACGCCGGCGGCACCGCGCACCATGACGACCGCTCCTGCTCCGTGCTGCAGATGGCACGCACCCTCAGTGAGGTGGACTATTCAGGTAGCAAGGCAGAGTCCCAGAGCCGCGCCGCCCACCACATGTCCGGCAAAAGCAAGATGGAGCTTACGCCCCGCGGCATGGACTTCAGCCGCCCCCTCGTCTTCCCACCTCACTGCATCCGGGAGAGCATCCAGGAAGATCTGGCGGAGGAGGTAGGGGAACACCTGGGTAGGATCTGGTCTAATACAGAACCAATGCAAGAATAGTCCTCGTCTGTTATATCTGCTCCTGGGAAAGCTGGGTCACGGCAGAGTCTCTGTAATGGCTTCTACAGCTTTCCCGGGTGACTGTTTAGTCATAGAGCCTTCAGCTTTGTGTCGCTGTCCTCACCACCCATCTTCTCCCCTTCAGGCCGCATACCAAGGGGGTCGCAACTCGCTGCAGGGCTCCAGTGTCGGGGAGTGGCTCCGGGCTATCGGACTGGAAAGATATGAAGAGGGACTGATACACAACGGATGGGACGATCTGGAATTCCTCAGGTACAGCCATCACCGCAGCACAGGCATCGAGATCTAGGCTACTTCATGCTTAAAGTGGTGTTCTCATCATTGATAGTATATCTCCTCAATGTCTGATACGTGTGAGCCCCTGAAAGTAACTGGGGAACGGGGCTCTGAAAGTGTTGGCTCATGCTTGCGCATGACTCTCCATTCTGTTCTATGGGAGTTCTGAGAACAACCGAGCATTCCGCTCCCCTGTACTGGGAACTCCCATAGAACAGAATGGAGAACACAGCGCTCCCCTGTACTGGGAACTCCCATAGAACAGAATGGAGAACTCAGCGCTCCCCTGTACTGGGAACTCCATAGAACAGAATGGAGAACACAGCGCTCCCCTGTACTGGGAACTCCCATAGAACAGAATGGAGAGCACAGCGCTCCCTTACTGGGAAATCCCATAGAGCAGAATGGAGAACATCGCGCTCCCCTTGTACTGGGAACTCCCACAGATACAGAATGGAGAACACGCGCTCCCCTGTACTGGGAACTCACATAGTACTCAATGGAGAGAACACAGCGCTCCCCTGTACTAGGAACTCCCATAGTAACAGAATGGAGAACACAGCGCTCCCCCTGTACTGGGAACTCCCATAAAACCAGAATGGAGAACACACCGCTCAGCTTTACTGGGAACTCCCATAGAAAGAATGGAGAACACAGCGCTCCCCTTACTGGGAACTCCATGAAAGAAAAGATAACACAGCGTCCTCTGTACTGGGAACTTCCCATAAACAGAATAGAGAGAACACAGCGCTCCTCTGTACTGGGAACTCCATAGAACAAAATGGAGAACACAGCGCTTCCCTGTACTGGGAACTTCCATAGAACAGAATGGAGAGAACACAGCGCTCCCCTGTACTGGGAACTCCCATAGAACAGAATGGAGAACACAGCGCTCCCCTGTACTGGGAACTCCCATAGAACAGAATGGAGAACACAGCGCTCCCTGTACTGGGAACTCCCATAGAACAGAATGGAGAACACAGCGCTCCTCTATACTGGGAACTCCCATAGAATAGTATGGAGAGTTGTGGACAAGCCTGACCAGTCCTCCAGTTTGGAATACAATTTTCAGGGGCCTGATCCCAAGTTATCTTCAGGGACCTGCTGCACCTATCAGACTTTGATGACATATTGGCAGGAAATACTATCATAGTCTATGGTGGAAGAACCTTTTTAAGTGTTTTCTATTTCGGCGACAGATGTTGCAAACAGTTGAATAAAATCCAGCACATTGCAATGTAGTCCCCATAGCCAGACACTTTGGCTGCAGTGGTGTAAAGCGCATCATTGCTGGAGCAGCCGCACACAATCCTGAGATCGGCTGCTCAATGCCAGGCATCTGCTGGAGTATTGTAAAGCAGTCTGAGGATGGAGGAGGATATGTTTGGTGAATGCTTTCTGCTTGCCGGACCCTCTACCTCCAATAGTCTCTACATACAGTCATGGCCAAAAGTTTTGAGAATGATACAAATGTTAATTTTTACAAAGTCTACTGCATCAGGTTTTATAATGGCAATTTGCATATACTCCAGAATGTTATAAAGAGTGATCAGCTTAACAGCAATTAATTGCAAAGTCAATAGTTGCCTAGAAAATGAACTTTTTCCCCCAAAACACATTTCCACTTCATTGCAGGCCTGCCTTAAAAGGAGCAGCTAACATCGTTTCAGTGATTGCTCCATTAACACAGGTGTGGGTGTTGATGAGGACAGGGCTGGAGATCAATCTGTCATGATTAAGTAAGAATCACACCACTGGACACTTTAAAAGGAGGCTGGTGCTTGGCATGATTGTTTCTCTTCTGTTAACCATGGTTACCTCTAAAGAAACACGTGCAGTCATCATTGCACTGCACAAAACTGGCCTAACAGGGAAGAGTATCGCAGCTAGAAAGATTTGCACCTCAGTCAACAATCTATCGCATCATCAAGTAATTCAAGGAGAGAGGTATCCATTGTTGCCAAAAAGGCTTCCAGGGCGCCCAAGAAAGACCAACAAGCGCCAGGACCTCTCTTAAAAGTGTTTTCAGCTTCGGAATCGGCTACCAGCAGTGCAGAGCTTGCTCAGGAATGGCAGCAGGCAGGTGTGAGTGCATCTGCATGCACTGTGAGACTGCGGAGACTCATGGAGCAAGGCCTGGTGTCAAGGAGGGCAGCCAAGAAGTCACTTCTCTCCAGAAAAAACATCAGAGACAGACCGATATTCTGCCAAGGAGGACTGGGGTAAAGTCATTTTCTCTGATGAATCCCCTTTCCGAATGTTTGGAACATCTGGAAAACAGCTTGTTCGGAAGAAGACAAGGTGAGCGATACCACCAGTCTTGTCTCATGCCAACTGTAAAGCATCAGAAACCATTCATGTGTGGGGTTGCTTACTCAGCCAAGGGAATCGGCTCTCTAACAGTCTTGCCTAAAAACACATCCATGAATAAAGAATGGTACCAGAATGTCCTCCAAGAGCAACTTCTCCCAACCGTCCAAGAGCAGTTTGGTGATCAGCAATGCCTTGTCCAGCATGATGGAGCACCTTGCCATAAAGCAAAGGTGATAACTAAATGGCTCAGGGAACAAAACATAGAGATTTTGGTCCATGGCCTGGAAACTCCCCAGATCTTAATCCCATTGAGAACTTGTGGTCAATCATCAAGAGACGGGTGGACAAACAAAAACCAACAAATTGTGACAAAATGCAAGCATTGATTGTGCAAGAATGGACGGCTATCAGTCAGGATTTGGTCCAGAAGTTGATTGAGAGCATGCCAGGGAGAATTGCAGAGGTCCTGAGAAGAAGGGTCAACACTGCAAATATTGACTTGCTGCAATTAACTTCATTCTCTGTCAATAAAAGCTTTTGTTACTCATAATATGATTGCACTTGTATTTCTGTATGTGATAAAAACATCTGACAAACACACATAAAAAACAGAGGGCAACAGATCAGGTGAAAATAGAATATTTGTGTCATTCTCAAAACTTTTGGCCATGACTGTACATTTAACCAGTGCTGATGTATGTATCTCTGTAGTAGTTACATCAGATGTACCACTAGATGGCAGCAGAATACAGCAGCAGCTCCTTTGGGTGTTCTGCTGTGGGTCTCCCCAAATAAGACCACCCACCCTCTATAATTACAGCAGATAGCGGTCCATCATGGCCACCTACTGATTACTGGTAGGATACACAGGGCTGTAATTATCTATTATATTTATTACTTGTATATAGAGATTATAATAGTCATTAATGATATCAGTGCAAACATGACCATGCTGCTGCCTGTAGCCATATATTCTGTACTTATCTATAGGCTCCTCCTCTCAGTCTCTGTGCAGTGGTTTCCTCATAATCCGGCGCTGTAGTTTATAATCTGCTGTCCATACTGTAATATAGTCACCACTGACTTCCTGCTGAGGTTGTAAGTGAGCAGCGCTGAAGGTTAAAGCATGTACAGCAAGATGGGACATGAGGTCGAGTTCACTCTGCCCCCGACTCCTCCCCTTGGTCAGGCCTCTCCCCCCCCCTCTCCCCCCGCCCTTGTTCAGGCCTCTTCCCCACCCCCACTTGGTTAGGCCTCTTCCCTGTTAGGCTCCTCGTTCTCCTTAGTCTCTTCCCTGTTAGGCTCCTCGTTCTCCTTAGTCTCTTCCCTGTTAGGCTCCTCGTTCTCCTTAGTCTCTTCCCTGTTAGGCTCCTCGTTCTCCTTAGTCTCTTCCCTGTTAGGCTCCTCCTTTTCCTTATTCTCGTCTCTTAGGCTCCTCCTTCTCAGTCTCTTCTCCCTTAGGCTCCTCCTTCTCAGTCTCTTCTCCCTTAGGCTCCTCCTTCTCAGTCTCTTCCTTAGGCTCCTCCTCCTTACTCTCCTCTCCCTTAGGCTCCTCCTTCTTCCCTAGTCTCCTCCTCCTTACTCTCCTCTCCCTTAGGCTCCTCCTTCTCCCCTAGTCTCCTCTCCCTTAGGCCCCTCCTTCTCCCTTAGGCTTAACCTCTGACTTCCTGCTGAGGTAGTGAGCAGAGCTGCAGGGTAAAGCATGTACAGCACCGTGGGTTAAGAGGTGGAGTTTCTTTTGCTCCGATAGATTTTGCCTGTAAGATAAAGTTCTTGAGCAGAGCTGCAGTGTCAAGCACAGAGGAAGGACAGAGCGACAGCAGCGTTGTTGATTAGACAGGAAGTGGATGTCCGGCTGTAATTCAGGGCCTTGGGTCTGGTGAGGGTGCGATGCTCTGCAGGGTCCGTCGGTGCGATGCTCTGCAGGGTCCGTCGGTGCGATGTTCTGCACCGCTCATCCCTTTAACCCCTTGTGTCTTGCAGCGACATCGTGGAGGAGGATCTGGAGGAGGCCGGTGTGCTGGACCCCACCCACAAGAAGATGATATTGGACAACCTGCGGCTCAGGAAATAACTGTGCACCTCCCCTCCCCCTGCGTGTTTACAATGCTGCACCTTATCCGGCCCCCGGGGGCCACCCCGTGATCACTAAAGCCTTACGCAGGATATTCCTGTCCGCGCTCACGCGGTGTTGCTGGACAACGGCGCCGCCCTCCCCCGTCCTTCTATACATTTCTATAGATTTGATGTGTTTGTTGCTCTTCTAGTTACTAATGTTGCGCGGTCGTCGACCAGTTATTTTTGTTATTTCTACTTTTTCTATATATTTAATACAGTTTTTTTTGCCCATTTCAATGTTAGACCAAAATGGCTGCCACTCCGCTCCGGGACAGTTGTTGGTTCTCAGCAGGAGGCCGCCATCCTGTCCACTGTTATTACACGCCTGTGCCTTATGACCACCCCAGCCCTTAGGGTAATGGGGAGGGGGGGTGTCCGCCAGGGACTGGAAGCTCCTGGCTTTTGTTAGTCTGACTCCGCAGCGGCCATCGCAGACGCACTACACGGAGGGATGACGGATAACAAGGCCTCTGCTACTAAAGGGAAATGCGTCTTATCGGCCAATCACATTTCAGTTTGCTGGACTGGGAGCCGCATCTCGTCTGTTCATTTCCAGGTGCATGGACAAGGATTGTAGAATACTGAGCCCTGCAGGACTGAGTGACCGCACCCATGTAGGATTGGCACAGGAAGAGAATTGGTAACAGAGGGAGGAAACATTAGGAATTACAGGGCCCATCACCCTCCTGGTCAGGGGCCCCAGACCATGCCATGTACCAAAATCTACCCCAATGTACAGGAGCATCTACCTGCCCGACCCCCTCCACTGCCCACGCCTCCCCCCATTCACTCTCCATACACTACTGAGCACAAGTCCTTTACTTATTACGTACTGATCATGAGTCATAACATTCTTTGTCCTTCAGAGCTGCGTTCACAGTTCTGCTGTTTCATCATCTGTCGCACTACATTCACGATTCTACTGTTTCATCATCTGTCGTGCTCCGGTCCCCACCAGAGCTGCGTACACCGTTCTGCTGTTTCATCATCTGTCGCGCTACATTCACGATTCTACTGTTTCATCATCTGTCGTGCTCCGGTCACCACCAGAGCTGCATAAACAAATCTGCTGTTTCATCATCTCTCGTGCTGGGGTCACCACCGGAGCTGCGTTCACTGTTATGCTGTTTCATCATCTGTCGTGCTCCGCTCACCAGCAGCGCTGCATTCGCAATTCTGCTGTTTCATCACCTGTTGTGCTACATTCACGATTTTACAGCTTTATCATCTGTCGTGCTCTGGTCACCACCGGAGCTCCGTACACGATTCTACTGTTTCATCATCTGTCGCGCTACATTCACGATTCTACTGTTTCATCATCTGTCGAGCTCCGGTCACCACCAGAGCTGCATTCACAATTCTGCTGTTTCATCATCTCTCGTGCTCTGGTCACCACCGGAGCTGTGTACACGATTCTGCTGTTTCATCATCTGTCGTGCTCTGGTCACCACCGGAGCTGTGTACACGATTCTGCTGTTTCATCACCTGTCGTGCTCCGGTCACCTCCGGAGCTGCGTACACGATTCTGCTGTTTCATCATCTGTCGTGCTTTGGTCACCACCAGAGCTGCGTACACGATTCTCCTGTTTTATCATATGTTGCGCTCTGGTCACCACCGGAGCTGCGTACACAATTCTGCAGTTTCATCATCTGTCGTGCTCCGGTCACCGCCGGAGCTGCGTACACGATTCTGGTGTTTCATCATCTGTCGTGCTTTGGTCACCACCAGAGCTGCGTACACGATTCTCCTGTTTTATCATCTGTCGTGCTCTTTTCATCACCGAAGCTGCGTACACAATTCTGCTGTTTCATCTTCTGTCGTGCTCCGGTCACCACTAGAGCTGCGTTCCCGATTCTGCTGTTTAATCATTTATTGTGCTGTGGTGGCCACCAGAGCTCCACTTACCTTTCTCTTGTACTCTGATCACCTTTAGAGCTGTATCTCCCGCTTTCCAGTTTTGTCATCTCTTACTCCGGTTACCACCAGAGCTGCATTCACAAACCAACTGTCTCATCAATCATACTCTGGTTACCATCAGAGCTACTTTCATCGCGTCTGTTACTCCAGTCGCCACCAGAGCTGCGTTCGTTATTCTGCTCTTTTTAACCTATCTTTTCATTCAGTTATCACCAAAGCAGCGTTCACCATTCTTCTCTCATTTTCTCACTCCATTCCCTAATAGAGCTGCATTCACAGCGAGCTCCCTGACCCCTCTATGCTGCCCCATGCTGGATCAGCAGAGTGTGCTCTGCTGCGTTGCATCTTGAGAGATATAGAGTTTATGCTACTTGAGTGCATTATAAAATTAAGTGGAAAATTTTCAGAAATGTGGCGTCACTGGGAGCAACCTGCTGACATTATTGTAAATGCAGCTTTGGATGTGACTGGAGTAGAAGACCTTATGTGACTTGGAATCGGCACAGCATAAGTAAAATGTCTACATCTTGTTCAGGAAGTGTCGGGCGTGGAACGGCCGGGCGTAGTGACAGCGCCACTTATATATGATAACCGCTTACTGTCAGCGCCAGGCACCTCACTGCCATGTAGTCAGGGAGCGGGGTGCTTCTATACTGATCATACAGGGGTGTTACCTGTAGTGAGTGGAGAGTCTTGTATGTTAATTTCTATGGAAGGTTTGCTATCAATGTGGGAAGTCCTGGCCATAGCGCCCCCGGTGCTTGACATTGGTAATGAGCCGTTGAAAAAGGGAAAAAGGGGTTTTTTACCCGCACAAACCCCCATGTCGCCGGCCCAAAAGGATCTGGAAGGGGGCACAACACCACCGGTCCTTCCCCTGGAAAACGATATCTGTTTTTTTTTGAAAAATAAAAAAAATCAAACTGAATCTTTTACTGACGGCAAATGCCCCAAAAATTTTTTAAAAAGTGGGGGGGAAATTTTCTTCTATTATTTCATCCCCGGTGGGAGGAATCGTCCAAAAACCCAGGACCGGGAAGGGAGAACTGCACCAAAAAAACCCATAATACTGCCCCCCTATTTACAGGAATATAAATACTATAAAAACTGCTTCCCATGTGTACAAAATTAACTACTATAAAACTGCTTCCCATGTGTACAAAATATAACTACTATAATCTTTTCCCTCAAAGTACAAGAATATACCTACTATAATACTCTCCCTATGAAAAAAAAAGAACTACTATAAAACGCCCCCTATGTACAAGAAAAATAACTTTTTTCTATAAAAACTGCCCTCCCTATGTAAAAAAATTAACTACTAAAAATACTGCCCCTATGTCCCAAAAAATATAAACCCACTTAAAAATACTGCCCATGTACAAAAATATAACTACACAATACTGCCCCCAAAAGTACAAAGAATATAACTACTATAATACTGCTCCCTATGTAAAGGAATTTAAAACTACTAAATAACCCCCATTTTCAAAAATATAACTACTATAATACTGCCCCCCCATGAAAAAATATACTATAATACTGCCCCCTATGTACAAGAATAATCAAACAAAAAATACTACCCCCCCAAAAGTTTCAGGGGAAAAAAACTACTATAATAATTTCCCCCCATGTTCAAAATATAACTACTTAATTAAATACTGGGCCCCAAGGGACAAAAATAAAACCCACTACAAAAAATGCTCCTATGTCAAAAATTTTAACTAAATATAAAAACGCTCCCAAAGTTAAAAAGAATAGAACTACTATAAACTGACTCATTTTTACAAGAATATATCTACATAATACTCCCCCCTATGGGAAAAGAAAATATTAAATATAATACTTTCCCTCTTTTGTACAATTAAAATAAAAAACTATAAATACGCCCCCCATGTACAAGAAAAAAACTAATAATACTGCTTTCCCAAAGTAAAAGAATATAACTACTATAAAAACCGCCTTTCCCAAAGTACAAAAAATAAAACTACTATAATACTGGGCCCCAAAGTCCAAAAATAAAAAAAATCCCCAAAAAAATACTGCCCCCCCCTATGTACAAAAAATTTTAAAAATACTAACCAAAACTGCCCCCCAAGTAACAAAAAAAATTTTTTAAAATACTAAAAATACTTGCCCCCATTAAAAAAGAATAAAAACTACTATAAAAAACGCCCTATGTAAAAAAATATAAAATGCTTAATACTGCCACCAAAGTAACCAAAATATAACTACTATAATATTTCTTCCCCATGTTCAAAAATATAACTACTATAAAAACTGGCCCTATTTAAAAGAATATAACCTTCCCCATAATACTGCCCCCCAAAAAACAAGAATTTTATCTACTATAAAAAACTTTCTCCCTATTACAAAATATAAATGCTATAATTCTGCTCCTATTTTAAAAAGTATAAAAACTATATAATTTCTGCCCCCTATGTTTAAAAGAATATAACTACTATAAAAACTGCTTTTCCCCATGTACAAAATAAAAAAACTATAATACTGCCCCCATGACAAAATATAAATGCAAAAAATAATCCACTTTTGACAAAAAAAACTACTATAATAGTGCTCCCTATTAAAAAATAATTTTTCTCAAAATACTTTTCCCCCAGTACAAGAATAAAAACTTCTATAATACTGGCCCCCCATGTAAAAAAAAGAATAAAAACTAAATATAATACTGCCCCTTTTTTGTACAAAGAAAATAACCTTTCTATAAAAATACTGCTCCTATGTTACAAGTATATAACTTCTTTTAAAAAACAATGCCCCCCAAAAGTACAAAGAATAATAAACTACTATAACACTGCCCCTATGTTAAAAGAACCAAACTGGGTTATAAAAAATTTCTCCTTGACAAATAATAAAACCAACTATAATACTGCCCCCCTATGTAAAAAGAAAAATTTAATACTATAATTTCTGCCCCATGAACAAAAAAATGCAAAAAAATACTGCTCCTAAGTACAAAAATATAACCCACCTTTTAAAAACTGCCCCAAGCCCCCCATTTACAGGAATATAACTACTAAAATATTGCCCTATGGGGCAAAAAATATAACTACTAAAAATTTGTGCCCCCTATGTACAAAAATATACTTAAAAATAAAAATACTGCCCCTAAATTTCCCCAAAAAAAATTTTTAAAAAAATTTTTATTGGCCCCCCCCTATGTTTTCAAGAAAAATAACCTACTAAATTTAAAAATTTTAACCCCCTAAGCCCAAAATTAAAAAACTTTTAAAAAAATCCCGCCCTCCTATGTCCAAGAATATAAAAATCAAAATAAAAAGGGACCCCCTGAACAAAAAAATATAACACAAAATACCGCCCCCTTAAAGTACCCCAAAAATAAACACACTATAATAACGCCCCCCCAAAGTAAAGGAAAAATTTAAAATACTATAATACGGCCCCCCATGGTTTCAACCAAAGGGAAAAATAAACCTTTCTTAAAAAATACTTTCCCCCTTTTAACAAATAAAAAACTATATAAAAAAGTGCTCCCCCATTACAAGGGAAAATAGCTACTAAATACTACCCCTATGTACAAGGGAAATAACTAAAAATTTGGCCCCCCCTATGTTAACCCCAAAAATATATCCTACCCAAAATTTTTACTGCCCCCTATTTTACAAAGAATATAAAAATTAAAATAAATACTCCCCCCTATGTACAAAGTTAAAAATTTAAATTTTAAAAAAAAACTGCCCCTAAAAAACAAGGTATAACTAACCCCAAAAAATACTGCTTCCTTTCCCCTTTAACAAGAATATTAAATACTAAAAATTAAATAAGGGGTTTCCCCAATGTACCAAAAAAATTTAAAAAAACCCACTATTAATACTGGCCCCCCATGTACAAAAAATATAACTACTATAATACTGGCCCCCCTAAACGTACCCCAAAAAAAACTACTTACAATTAAATTGGCCCCTTTTGTAAAAGAATAATTAAAAACTAAAAATAATACCCCCTCCTATGTACCAAAAAAATAAAACTACAAAAATTTCTGGCCCCTATTTTAAAAAAAAATAAAACTACAAAAATTTTTCCGGGTCCTATTGCAAGGGAAAATAAAAATACTATAAAAAACTTTCCCTCCCATGTACCCCAAGAATTAAAAAAAATTAAAAATACTATAATAATGCCTCCAAAGTGCAAAAAAATAAAACTACTCCCAATAACTGCCCCCAATGTTTAAAAAGAATATAACAAACTCTAACACTGCTCCCAAGTTTCAAGAACATAACCCGCTATAAAAAATTGGGTCCTATGTACAAGTATATAAAAAACTAAAAATATGCCCCTAAAATTTTCAAAAAATATAATCTACAAAAATAAGCTTTCCCATGTACAAGTATAAAAACAAATATAAAACGCCCCCTATGTACAAGAAAAATAAATTTCTATAATACTGCCCCTATGTAAAAAGAAAAAAACTACTATAATACTGCCCCCCATGTAAAAAGAATAAATAAAAACTATTTGCTCCTATGTACAAGAATATAACTAAATAAAATACGCCTTTCCCATGTAAAAAGAATAAAAACTTTCTTTTAATCCCGCCCCCAAGTACAAAAATATAACTACTATAATTAAAATGCTCCCTAAGGGACAAGAATATAACTACTCTTAACCCCGCCCCTAGTACAAGAACATAACTGCAAAAATATTGCTCCCCCATTTACAATTAAAAATAACTACTATAAAACTGCCCCCTTATTACAAAGAATTAACTACTAAAAACCCGCCTCCTATGTACAAAATATAACTAATTTTAATACTGCCCCTTTTGTACAAGGAAAAATAACTACAAAAATATTGCTCCTATGTACAAGAATATAACTCCCAAAAAACTGCCTTTCCCATGTACAAGATAAAATTACTAAAAATACTTCCCCCATGTACAAAATATAACTTTCTAAAAATTACGCCACCTATGAAAGAATATAACTACCCATAATACTGCCATCCTTTTAAAAAGAATATAACTACTATAAAAACTGCCCCCTATGTACAAGAATATAACAAATATAATACTGCCTTTTTCCCATTTCCCCGAATATAACCCACTATAATACTCCCCCTATGTACAAAAAAAATAACTTCTATAATAAGCTGCCCCCCCCCTATGTACAAGAATAAAAACTACCTAAAAACTGCTCCAAAGTACAAGACATAACTGCTATAATAATTTCTCCTATGTAAAAAGTTAATAACTACATAAAAACTGCCCCCAAAGTAAAAAAAATAAACTAAAAATAAAACTGCCCCTAAGTAAAAAAAGAATATAAAAAAAAATACTCCCCCCTAGAACAAAAAATAAAAACTACTATTAAAATTGCTCCCAAAGTACAAAAAAAAAAACTACTATTTAAAACGCCTTCCCCATGTACAGATTATTTAAATTCCCATAATACTTTCCCCCATGTACAAAAATTTTAAAATGGGTATAATACTCCCAAACCCATGTACAAAAAATATAACTACAAAAATACTTCCCTTTTCCCATGAAAAAAAAAAAATAATACTATAAACTGCCCCTTGTACAAGAAAATAACACTATAATACTTCTCCCCATTACAAGAAAAAAACTACTAAATACTGCCCCCTTTTGATACAAAGAATTTTAACTACTATAAAAAATTCCCCCCTTTTGTACAAGAATATAACAAATAAAATACTGCCCCCTAATTACAAAAATACAAACTTCCCCCCACCCTCCCTTAAGTTTTAGGTTTCACCCCCTCAAATTTTTTTTTTTTTTTTAAAATTCTATCTTTTTTCCAGGGGCAATACGGAAAACCTGAAACCCCGAAAAAATGTAAATTAATCCTTTCCCCCCCTTGTATCACAAGGGGGGTGGGGTTTCCCTCAAAATAACACAGACCTCAATGTCTAACCGCTGGGGGGGAAAAGTTGGGGGACACCCCTAAGTGACTACAAAAGTGAGGACACCACAAAAGTGTACAATGTAAAGTATCAGGCCCGGCTTTACCACGGGGGAATGGTGCCCTCAAAACACACAGACATAAATGCAAGGGCGGGGACAAAAGTAGAACACCCCTAACAGACCACAAAAGTGAGGACCCCCCCAAGTGCTACAAAATGGGGACACCCTTAAGTAAAAATCAAAAAACAAAATTGTCCAAATTTTGCCTTTTCCCCCAGTTCATGTGACTCTTAGTGTTTGCACACTGGCCACTGAAGTCCACATGGCTCCTCATGGCAAAGAACGAATGAGGATCGAAGAAAAGAATTTTTCCCTTACAAAAGATGGCCGAGGGTATAAGAAGACGCAACACCCCGACACTGACTCAGCCGGGGGCCAAACCCCAAAAGAGGGTTTTTTAAAAAATCAGGCTCCACCAAACCGGCCTCACCATGGCCGCCCAAAGAGGCTGATGCACGTGCTTATGCATAACCCCAAGATGATGCGCCCAAATTCTGCAGAGGTTCAGGGGTTGGGGGTTTAGCCTTTTAGTTTTTCAACCATACACAACAACCCTGCATCCCTGCATAGCTTCGCCCGGGAAAGGGAAACCTCTTCTAAAGTTGATGCACAAGAAAGCTTCAAAGAGAGTTTGCTAAGACAACAAGAAAAGGACGGAACGGGGAACCATGTCTGTGCTCTGATGAGGTCAAGAGAACTTTTTTGGGTTTCAGATGGTCGACGTTTTGGCACAACCAGGGAGGAGGACAAAACAATGGTCTCCTACAGTCAAGTATGGTGGGTGGGAGTGTCAGGGTTTGGGGGCTGTAAAATGCGCCCTGTGGGACACATTCATTGGGGAACCATGAATGCCAACATTCCTGTGACATCCGAAGCAGCGCATGATCCCCTCCCTTCTGGCCGCAGGGCAGGTCCCCCTGAAAAAGACCCCAAACCCTCCAAGTCCCCCATGCCGTCTAAAGAGAATTAGGGGAAAGCTATGTTTTACACGGGTTATTTGGGGGAAATTTCAGTCCAAATTTCGCCCTACTGGCAATTTCGGGCAGAAACCCGCCCACGTTACGGGAATCTCATTTTCATAGAGAACTATGATTTTTTGTCCCTCTCCCCCCCCGCGAAATAGGCGGGGGGAAAAGTACTGTCAATTACTAGGGCGGGATACCGCCGGGTAAAAGAATGTCTATGGGGGGCGGGCAGCCCCCGACACACGGGGTAAGCGGGCGAAACCTCCCCAATTCACCTTTAAAAAAGCCTAAAGTGTGACTGACCAAAGCCCCAACCTAAACCCAGGACAGGCATCCTCAAACTGCGGCCCTCCCCGTTGGAAACTAAACTCCCAACACCATTGTTATAGATTTTTAAAATCATATGGGGGTTGTAGTTTCCCAAAACTGGAGGGCCGCAGTTTTGAGGAGCCTGCTATGGACATCGAGGGGCCTCCTAAAAAAAGAAGGGGGGGGGACACAAGGGCTCTACCTCCCACCAGCTCCGTGATTCGCTGGGGGAGGAAAGGATTCCAGTGGCTGCGACCTGTGAACTCTAGTGACCCCCAGGCCCAAGAGAGTTAAGGCAGACGGGAAATAATGAGCTACACCCAAAAAACTACACTTTGGGCACAATTTTTCCATTGTCACCTGGGTTTCCTCACTTTTTCTGTCATTTGGGGGTCCTATTTTGCTTTACTTAGGTTGGGGGCCCCATTTCGGGCACTTAGGGGGGTCCTCACTTTGCTGTTACTTAGGGTTTCCCATTTTGCGGTCACTTAAGGGTGCCCACTTTTCTGTCACTTAGGGGGGTCCTCACTTTTTTTCACTTTGGGGGGTTTCCCCACTTTTGTGCATTTAGGGGTTAAAAAACTTTTTTTGTCACTTAGGATGTCCCACTTTTTCACTTGGGGGGGTCCTACTTTTGCTGTCACTCAGGTGCCCCCACTTTTTTTACTTTGGGGGGTCCTCACTTTTCTGACTCTTGGGTGTCCTTACTTTGTTGTCACTTTGGGTTCCTTTTAAAATTTTGCTGTCCCTTAGTGGGGTCCCACTTTTGCTGTCATTTTTGGGATGTACTAACTTTTGTTTCATTAATTTCCTCATTTGGGATTGGGGGGGCCCACTTTTGCTGTCAAATCAGGGTGTCCTCACTTTGCACTTTGGGGGGTCCCCCACTTTGCTGACTCTTAGGGGTGTCCTCACTTTTGTTGTCACTTAGGGGTGTCCTCATTTTTGTGGTCTCTTAGGGGTGTCCTCACTTTTGTCCCCAGCGGGTTAGTCATTGATCTGTGTTATTTTGAGGTCACCCCATCCCCTTGTGATACAAGCTGGGCAATGACTACTTTACATTGTATCACTTAGGGGTGTCCTCACTTTTGCTGTCACTTAGGGGTGTCCTCACTTTGCTGTCACTTAGGGGTGTCCTCACTTTTGTGGTCACTTAGGGGTGTCCTCACTTTTGTGGTCACTTAGGGGTGTCCTCACTTTTGTCCCCAGCGGTTAGACATTGATGTCTGTGTTATTTTGAGGACACCCCATCCCCCTGTGATACAAGCCGGGCACTGA
The DNA here is from genome assembly GCA_025379985.1 of Phyllomedusa bahiana. NCBI lineage: Eukaryota > Metazoa > Chordata > Amphibia > Anura > Hylidae > Phyllomedusa > Phyllomedusa bahiana. The sequence continues at coordinate 98,286 of JAODAL010002875.1, forward strand.
CTACTATACATTGTATCAGGGTCAGATCCTCAGTGTTGTCCCAGGAGAAGATAGAAGACAAGATTTACAGCAATGTGAGGGGTGTACTTACTTTTGTGAGATCCTCTCCCCCTATAGGTAACGCACATGATGTAGTTTTGCATCTTTACAATAAATTATATTTTATTTGGATGATTATAAATCACAGGACGTTGGAGGAAACCTCATTTTGATCTGTGGTAACATTTTGGTAATGACCTTGGATTATCTGTATAGAGGTCGTGTAGGATTACAGAGGTATATAGGGATACACATATATGGGACTGCGGAGTTCACCCTCACTCCTCCCTCGTTTCTCACACGGTTGATTTATGTCGTTGTTGCTTTTCCTCCCATAGAACGAGTATTATATCATATAAAGTCATTGTGAATTTTTACATCCTTATTATTACTTCTTTTTTTGCCACCTGGAAAATAATTTTTAAAAAATTCTATCATTTGTACACAGGAGTTTTCAGGTCAAACCTTCTTCAAAATGGCCGCCCTGTTAAATGGAAATGGCCGCCCGTGGCGAGACAGTCATGTGATCAGTTTGAAGCGTAATGACATCAACACAGGATCATGACATCATAATATGGATGTAATAATAGAGCCGATTCTTCTGCAACATCTGGAGGCTTTTTTTTTCTTATCACATGGTTAAATATGCTCCTCCCCTCTGAATAATATTCTCCAATCAGAAGACTGGAGAGGGGGGTCACATGACACATTGCAGCTTTAACTGCTTCTGAGAGTAAGAGTCCAGTATCTACAGAGTCAGGTGGGTGGAGCTTACTTCGAGGGACATTTAGAGGTTGCAACGACGTCCATTTTTATGTCTAATTATAAAAAAAATTCTACAAAAAAATAGTAATTTGGGATAAATAGAATGGACTAAAAGAAAAACCATCCCTGTTGCACATAGCAACCAATCACTACGCAGGGGCTATCGGAAATGTAAGCTAAGCTCTGATTGGTTGCTAGGAGCAAAGAGTCTAGTTCTTGTATTAGACCGTAGTGTGACAGGAGACATATAGAGGCAGATTTATGACATGGGCTAAGAGGGAAACCAGCTTCGTTACCCATAGCAACCAATCAGAGCTCAGCTTTCATTTCTTTGCAGCCAATCAGAGCTCAGCTTTCATTTCTAATAGGGCTCTTGGAAAATGAAAGCTCAGCTCTGATTGGTTGCTGTGAGTGACAGTTACATTCTTGTAATTGAACATTGTGTGACGTGAGACCCCTAGGGGGAGATGTCTGACATGGAACATAGCAACCAATCAGACCTCAGCTTCCATTCCTAATAAGGCTCCTGGAAAATGAAAGCTGGCCTCTGATTGGTTGTTATGAGCAACAGGCCCAATTCTCTTAATAGACCATTGTTTGACATGGATCATATGGGCAGATTTATGACATGGACCACAGCAACCAATCACAGCTCAGATTTTAATTCTTAACAACAAATCAGAGTTAACTTTAGCTGCGTTTCTTAGCAACCAATCAGAGCTCAGCTTTCATTTTTTTATCAACCAATCAAAACTCAGTTCTTATTTCTTAGCAACCAGTTTTTAGCTATTTCTTAGCAACTAATCAGAGCTCAGCTTTCATTTCCTATCAACCAATCGTAGCTCGGCTTTCATTTAATAGCAACCAATCAGAGCTCAGCTCTCATTTCCTATCAACCAATCGTAGCTCGGCTTTCATTTTCTAGCAACCAATCAGAGCTCAGCTTTCATTTCCTAGCAACCAGTCAGAGCTCAGCTGTCATTTCCTAGCAACCAATCAGAGCTCAGCTTTCAGTTCCCATCAACCAATCGTAGCTCGGCTTTCATTTCCGAGCAACCAATCGTAGCTCGGCTTTCATTTCCGAGCAACCAATCGTAGCTCGGCTTTCATTTCCGAGCAACCAATCGTAGCTCGGCTTTCATTTCCTATCAATTTATCAGAACTCAGCTTTCATTTCCTAACAACCAATCAGAGCTCAGCTTTCATTTCCTAGTAACCAATCAGAGCTCAGCTTTCATTTCCTAGCAACCAATCAGAGCTCAGCTTCCATTTCCTAACAACCAATCAGAGCTTGGCTTTCATTTCCCAGCAACCAATCAGTGCTCAGCTTTCATTTATCATTGGGCTATTGAAAAAATGAAAGCTGGCCTGTGATTGGTTGCTATGGGCAACAAAGCTGGTTTGCCTTTGAGTCCATTTCATAAATCTGCCCATATGGGTTTCCTGGGACACTACGGTCTTGGACAAGAACCGCACCTGTCGCCCCCTAGCAACCAATCAAAGCGCAGTATAAGAAATGAAAGCTGAGCTGCGAGTGGTTGCTAGGGGCGACAGGCCGCGTTCACATTCGATATTTTTCCCTTCAATACAAACATTTTCTTTGGTTTTATCAAATATGGGAAAAGATGGTAGAATCGTCTCCTTCAGCCTGCCCGTCCTGGTCGCCGCTGATTTCTGTACAAAAACCTTACATAGGAAGATAAATACAATAAATAATAAATAAAACTGGACGATGGGCGATGACTGGTGGTGGACGGGGTCAGTCCCGCCCTCACCGTGGAGGTCCGCCATCTTGGACGCCTGTAATCTCCCAGCTCTGACCCGCTTCAGGCTCTGTACATAGAGGTTTGGTTGCCCTGCTCTGTAATTTCCCTTAATTTTTGGCGATTTCCGTAACCGTCCTTCCGCGGCTTCACCCCCCCACCGTCCGCCATTGTATTATCTCAGTCACTCAGAACAGATTTGTCTTAAGGGCATTTGGCTTCCGATGAAAAGTGGACAGGACGCCGGCAAAGGGGCCCGGCACAGCGTCGGCGGGCTGCCAGGCCTTCAGGAGGTCTGCCGTGCTGGTGCTGCTGCTGGTAGGGACTCCAGGCCACACCGGGGCCTTCAAGGTCTGACTGGTATGACTGGGGGGCACTAGGTTCACTCCGGTGCCCGGGCTGGGACTCAGGCTGCCTCCCGGACTGTTGAGGTGAGTCGCGGTGGGCAGGGACGCCGTGCTGTCAGGGGTGGGACTGCAGTTGGATTCCTTGGACTCATCGTCTTCGGATGAAGATCTAGGGTCGGACTTTTTGCCGTTGCTTCCTCCATTGCTGCCGCTGCCGGTTTTGGAATTTGCTGCCCTTTCTTGTTTGCGGAATTTAGCTCTTCTGTTCTGAAACCAGACCTGAGGGTGGAAGGAGAGATCTGTAAGACCTGAGAAGTGTGCTAACCCGACCTGCCGCCATCTTGGATACTACAGGATTAGTGTACAAGTAATGTATGTACGGTGACTGCACCAGCAGAATAGTGAGTGTAGCTCTGCAGTATAATATAGGATGAGTAGTATAGTGTATATACAGTACATAGTGACTTTACAGTCTATGGAGATTCATTCTATATACAGTGAAGGAAATAAGTATTTGATCCCTTGCTGATTGTGTAAGTTCTCCCACTGACAAAGACATGGACACTCTAGAATTTTAATGGCAGGTTAATTTTAACATTGAGAGAGAGAATATCCGCCATTTTGGATACTACAGGATTAGTGTACAAGTAATGTTTCGTGAAACAGAAAGTGGTGCAGTTTGGGGAATTAAAAGATGTAACCAGGATCAGTACAGGATAAATTGTAGTACTTGACTGCCAGCAGAATAGTGAGTGCAGCTCTGGGGATAATACAGGATGTAATCATGATCAGTACAGGATAAGTTGTAGTACCAGTGACTGCACCGCAGTAGTGGTGCGCTTGGAGGATAAAGGATGTAACTCGGTTCAGTACAGTAAGTAATGTATGTACAGTGACTGCACCAGAGAATGTGAGTGCAGCTGGAGGATATACGGAGAACTCGGACGTACAGGGATAAGTATGTATGTCAGTGATGCCCCGCAGAATAGTGAGCGCGCTTGGAGGTATACAGGATGTACGCAGGATCAGTACAGGATAAGTAATGTATGTACAGTGACTGCACAGCACGAATAGTGAGGAGCTTGGAGGATATAAGGATGTAACTCAGGGATCAGTACAGGATAAGTAATGTATGACAGTGCGCACAGCAAAATAGGAGTGCCTGGAGGATAATACAGGATGTAACTCAGGTCAGTCAGGATAGTAATGTATGTACAGTGACTGACCAGAAAAATAGTGACCGCAGCTTGGAGGATAATATAGATGAGTAGTTAGTGTATATACTGTACATAGTGCTTTACAGTTTTGGAGTTCTTCTAATCAGTGAGGAATAGTATTTGACCCTTGTGTTTTGTGTAAGTTTCCACTGAACAAGCCATGAACGTCTTAATTTTAAGGGTAAGTTAATTTCAACTTGCGGATAGAATTCCAAAAAAAAAATCAAAATCACATTGTAAAATTTAAATTTGTATTTGCATTTTGCAGTGAGAAATAAGTATTTGATCCCTTTTGCAAAAAAGATTTGTGGCAAGACCCGTTGGAAAAGCAAGCAGTCAGACTTTTTTAGTGATGTTTGGGGTTTGAAATTGTCAGGGGGGGGTTTTGCTCCACCCCTCTTTGCGATCATCTCTAATCATTAAGATTTTGAGGCTTAAAATGGAACTTGAGCTTCAACTCCCCCAAAAAGTTTTCTTGGGATTAAGATCTGGAGACTGGCTGGGCCCCACTCCATGACCTTAATGTGCTTCTTTCTGAGCCACTCCTCTGTTGCCTTGGCTGTATGTTTTTGGTCATTGTCTTGCAGGAAGACCCAGCCACGACCCATTTTTAATGTCCTGGAGGAGGGAAGGAGGTTGTCACTCAGGATTTTACGGTCCATGGCTCCATCCATTCTCCTATTGATGTGGTGAAGTAGTCCTGTGCCCTTAGCAGAGAAACATCCCCAAAACAACATGTTTCCCCCTCCATTCTTGACAGTGGGGACGGTTTTTCTTTGGGGCATAGGCCAGCATTTTTTCTTCCTCCAAACACAGTGAGTTGAGTTAACGCCAAAGAGCTCAATTTTTGTCTCATCCGACCACAGCACCTTCCCCCAATCACTCCCAGAATCATCCAGGTGTTCACTGGCAAACTTCAGGTGGGCCTGCACATGCGCCTTCTTGTGCAGAGGGGCCTTGCAGGCACTGCAGGATTTTAACCCATTACGGCATAATGTGTTACCAATGGTGTTCTTGGTGACTGTGGTCCCAGCTGCAAGTTCCCCCTGTGTGGTTTTAGGCTGATCTCTCACCTTCCTCATGATCAAGGATCCCCCACGAGGTGAGATTTTGCAGGTGCCCCAGATCGATGGCGACTGACAGTAATTTTGTATTTTTTTCCATTTTCTTACTATTGCACCAGCAGTCGTCTCCTTTCTCACCCAACATTCTTACTGATGGTTTTGTAGCCCATTCCAGCTTTGTGCAGGTCTATGTTCTTGTCCCTGACATCCTTAGAAAGCCTTTGGTCTTGCCCATGTTGTAGAGGTTACAGTCTGACTGATTGAGTCTGTGGACAGGAGTCTTTTTATAAAGGAGACTATGTAAAACAGCGTCTGTAATGCAGATTACGAGTTGATTAGGAGTCTAACTGGTCTGTAGGAGCAAGAACTCTTAATGGTTGGTAGGGTGTCAAATACTTATTTCTCTCAGCACAATACAATTAAATTTATATAACTCATACAAAGTGATATTCTGGATTTTATTTTGGATATTCTATCTCTCAATGTTAAAATTATATACTGTTCATGTCTTTGTCAGTGAGAAACTTACACAATCAGCAAGGGGTCAAATAATTATTTCCTTCACTATATAACCCATAATTAGAGATGCCTTTATTTCACCCTTTCCCTCCCATGCTCCCCGGTGTTCTGTCCCCGGATTGGTACCTGTACTCGGGCCTCAGTCAGGTCGATCTTGAGCGCCAGCTCCTCCCGGGTGTAGATGTCTGGGTAGTGGGTTTCAGCAAATACTCTCTCTAGTTCCTTAAGCTGGGAGCTGGTGAACGTTGTCCGGATTCTCCGCTGCTTCCTCTTCTCGTTAATGCTGGACGGGTCGGAGAAGAACTTGTAGGGCACTGTGGGTGCAGAAGAGAAGGGTCATGGCGGGTGCAGTGAATATATGGAGTCTAAGGTTTCTTTGCATTGGGAGCTGTTAGTATCTGGTGTCTGTCAGATTTTGATTGTTCTGCAGGAAAAGATCTTCCCTTCCTACTCTGAGATCTTGAGTCCCAATGAAAGCCCCAAAACCCTTCCCTATTGATCTGTATTATTTGTGATGTCACCACATGGGGGCACTGCAGCTTTCTGCAGACACCGATATATAGCATATGTAATATCTTGGGCTTGAAGACTTGGGAGAATGATTTTAGGCGTGGCACAATAACCAGGACTAGGAATGGTGGAGGCTGACAGGCACAAAAGATGGATACAAGAGACCGAATGAGACTAGTGACAGAGAGGGCAGGGTGGTGGAGGCTGTAAGACATTAGAGAACCATAATGGAGGCCAAAAGAGCACAGTGAAAGGTCGTGGAGTCCAAAGAAGGGTGGTGGAGGCTAAAGAAGAGTGGTGGGGATTGCAAGAGTCTAGTGAAGGAAAGGGGAGGATGGCAGAGGGTTCAGTGGAGGCTGAAGGAGACCAGTGAAAGGTGATGGAGGATAAAAAAGGCTGGTGGAGACTAGTGAAGAGAAGGGGGGATGGCAGAGGGTCCAGTGAAAGGTGGTGGAGGCCAAAGAAGAGTGGTGGAGGCTGCCGGTGACTAGTGTAGGAGAGGTGAGGATGACCAAAGGAGACTGCTGCGGACTAGAGAACCACAATGGAGGCTGGAAAGGTTCAGTAAAAGGTGATGGAGGCTGCAAGAGACAAGTGAAGGGACGGCGAGGATGGCAGAGGGTCCAGTGGCGGGTTATGGGGGACTAAAGTAGGGTGGTGGAGAGTGCTGCAGAATAGAAATCCATAATAGAGGCTGGAAGAGTCCAGTGAAAGGTGGTGGAGGCTGCCGGTGACTGGTGAAGGAGAGGGGAGGATGACCAAAGGAGACTTCTGCAGACTAGAGAACCACATTGGAGGCTGGAACGGTTCAATGCAAGGTGGTGGAGGCTGCAAGAGACCAGTGCGGGATAAGGAAAGCTGGAAGGGTGCAGTTGCAGGTGGTGGAGGGTGGGGAGGCTGGAAGGGTCCAGTTGCAGGTGGTGGAGGGTGGGGAGGCTGGAAGGGTGCAGTTGCAGGTGGTGGGGGAGGCTGGAAGAGTCCAGTTGCAGGTGGTGGAGGGTGGGGAGGCTGGAAGGGTGCAGTTGCAGGTGGTGGAGGTGGTGGAGGCTGGAAGGGTCCAGTTGCAGGTGGTGGAGGCTGGAAGGGTCCAGTTGCAGGTGGTGGAGGCTGGAAGGGTGCAGTTGTTGGTGGTGGATGATGGGGAGGCTGGAAGGGTGCAGTTGCAGGTGGTGGAGGGTGGGGAGGCTGGAAGGGTCCAGTTGCAGGTGGTGGAGGCTGGAAGGGTCCAGTTGCAGGTGGTGGAGGCTGGAAGGGTCCAGTTGCAGGTGGTGGAGATTGGGGAGGCTGGAAGGGTGCAGTTGTTGGTGGTGGAGGATGGGGAGGCTGGAAGGGTCCAGTTGGTGGTGGAGGGTGGGGAGGCTGGAAGGGTCCAGTTGCAGGTGGTGGAGGGTGGGGAGGCTGGAAGGGTCCAGTTGTTGGTGGTGGTGGGTGGGTTGGCTGGAAGGTTCCTGTTGCAGGTGGTGGAGGGTGGGGAGGCTGGAAGGGTCCAGTTGTTGGTGGTGGAGGGTGGGGAGGCTGGAAGGGTCCAGTTGTTGGTGGTGGAGGATGGGGAGGCTGGAAGGGTCCAGTTGAGTGGTGAAGGTGGGAGGCTGGAAGGTCAGTTGTTGGTGGGGAGGATGGGGAGGGCTGCTACTGAGTGATGGAGTGCAGCTGTCGGCCCTGATACTTGAGCTTGGAAATAGGTAACAGGCCTGGGGCCTGTCTATTTACCAAACGCTATATGTGCAGCGTGACAGGGGCAAGCAGGGGCCCCGGGGAAATTTGGGGGCCCCACTCCAAGACCCTCCCCATACTATATTTCAAACAGCGCATTCCTTGAAGAAGGGGCGGTCCCGCCGGGGGCCCGCGGGCCCCCCCTTGCTTCCAGCGGCCGGGCCCCAAACCGATGTATCCCCCCCCAAAGGCGGCCCTGCAGGCGGGGTTTGGGGCTCGGGTGGGGGATGGCTTTAGCTGTCTGTAGAGTGCCAGCTCTCGGTCCTGTTGCTGCCGTGCTGCTCTGGGTGGTCAGCGCCCTCCTGTCCATCATCCAGTAATTAGTCTCATTAAAGGGGCCGTGTCCTTATTTCCATAACAGCCCCCTGGCACAGCTGCAGCCGCGGCTCCCCATTCTCATGCACACATCGGAATGGGCTGGGAGGGCGCCTGCAGTGACTGCGCGGGGACAATGTGGACGCTTCAAAGGGAGGATCAGTCTCCCGGGATCTGCGGGACTTTGAAGCCTCGGTCCTAAAAGGGAGCTCCCCCCCCATACCCAGGGCCCCTAATAACAGAGAAGACCCATACCCCAAACACCCGGCGCTTATAGGCGGCCAGGGGTGTGGTGGACCCCCCAAAAAATGAGAGCACCTAATGTCCAGTCATTCACAAAGCGGCTTCTATTATATCGTGATAACGTTTGGGGAGATGTCAGGTCTGGCACAGGTTCCGGACACTTTGGAAAGATGGTTTTCCGGTGATGTTATCGGGAGATACATTGATGCCATTATAATCCTCGGGTTATTATAACCGGATATAACTCAGATACATTCATGTAATAACAGTAATGATTTTTTTCTTGATATCAGACTCCTGCTCTTATCAACATTTTTCTGTGATTTTTAATATTTCACTAAAAAAGACTTATGTGTTTGATTCTGTCGATGAATCTTCATCACCACCATGACCATTGCTATCATCATCATCATAAATATCACCATAACTGTCATCATCATTATAACTATCATCATCATCATCACTGTCATCATCATCATCATCAGAACTATCACCATAGCTATCATCATCATCACCACCCTAGCTATCAGCATCATCATCATCATCATCAATATCACCATAACTGTCAATACCATCATCAGTATCAATATCACCATAACTGTCAACATCATCTACAGAACTATCACCATAATTATCTTCATCACCATAGTTATCATAATCACTATCATCATTATCAATATCACCATAACTATCATCATCTACAGAACTATCACCATAATTATCACAATCACCACCATCATCATCATCATCACTGTCATCATCATTATAACTACCATGACCATCATCATCTACAAAACTATCACTATAATCATCATCATCATCAGTATCATTATCACCAACCATCACTATCACTAATCATCATCGTCATAACTATAATCCTCATCATCACTATCATTATCTCCGCTATCACCATAGCTTTCATGAGCATCACCGTCACCCTCATCATCCTAATAACTTCGAAACACAATCCTATTACTTCACTATTAATATTAATATCATCATCATCATCATCACTACAGCCCTATCCTGGAGATATCGTTCATCTATATAATCTATTTGGGGCTATTTTTCCCCGATGATAAAGTCTTAATTTGCACAAATATTTCCGTATAAATGAAGTCTATTCACCTCAGAAAAAATATAACAATTATCGTTATGTCGCAATATGCGGCCACACACAGCTACCAGGATGTCAGGGATATTCTTGTTACGATTATTCCATCGAATAAATTTATAGATGATACAAAATCGTTAACGAAATATTAACGAATATGAGGAATCATCTCCTGGTGCTGCAATAATTACAGAGATAAAGAGATCGGGGAACCAAGCCCCTGGATTTATTCGGATGTAGAGCATTATAAGCGTATATACGATTTACACGATAGAAAGCGAGATGGTTTCACAGATTATAAAGTGATGCATTAGATATTTAGTCATTTTACATCATATTCACCGGCACCAACATGTCAGAGCTTCCGATTAATATTCAGATTTTTAGAGTGAAACGATTAAATCGGATCCAGCGATATCGCGATATGAGGATTTGATACATTTTACTCAGAGGGAGGAAGGTTACACGAAGACTTAATCAAATTATATAATAATAATAATAATAATAATAATAAAACAATAACAATAATAATAATAATAAACATAAGTTATTTATTCAATAACGGTTTCATCCAAATAACACATTTCTGCCACGTTATGATCTTAAAAAAATTGATATTATCTTGATTCAATTGGGAAAGATTTATTTCAGAATAATATTATGAAAGAAAATTGTTACAATTCGATCTACCGTAATATATACTTATATAAGTAAAATAAAGGCAACAGGACAGTAATACGATTAATATATCATAATGGATATAATGGTTATATCGTGATATAACGGTATTATATTGCTATCGGGATTTTAGGTGGATGTAATTATTCCATCACTATAATGATACATGCAATACAACAAAGATTTTTTTTTTTACTGTATAATATAAAGTGTAGCTGCCTCTTAAATATCGCGATTACAGATAGGATAGGAAAGGTATATTCCCATTAGTATTTAAAGGATAGAGTGTAAGTGATTGGTAATGAAGCCATCGGATAAGAGGGTCCGTTATCTTCGGATGATGAGGGTCACTTATTTGTTCTGTGAATTTGGAATCGTTCGATAAGTTGTGGATAATGAGAATAATTCATCGTGATGCGATCGATACAAGCGATGATTTAGGGCATCAAAATGAAGAAGAAGCAAAACAGGACGATGTCACCGCAATGTGGCCTCTAGGAAGAGAGGAGAACAGCTTGGTCTAGCTATGGTGGTGTCGCGATATAACGAGGTATTGCTGATATCAGAGCGGATTGTAAATATCGCGACCGACACGATTATTGGATTTTTTAAGTGGAGGAAATCCTAAAACCATCAATGGGCTCGAATAAAGATTCCTATAAAGACTTTGAAGGAAGTAATGACGTCACGGTGACCCTGTCTGCAGATTTGATCGTGACATGAGTATGATATGCTCCATATACTGATGGCTGTCAGCTCAGATCGATTTGTTTGTAATGGAAGGAGCAGGAGAGAAAGAGCACAAAATAACTGGAAGGGAATGAGAGGTGGGGGCAAGATATACAGGAGCCCCGCAGGAAAAACAGGCACAACCAGCCCCCTAGAAACGGGTCCCCCAAAATAAGTAAAGGAACAAGGACCTTCCCTGAGAATCAGCAGCTTGATGCGGGTTGGGTCTTATTAGCAGCAGAAAATTTGCGGGGCAATAGTCTGGGACTGTAGGGGCACAGATGTCGGGACAGTAGTCAGGGGCTGTAGGGGCACAGATGTTGGGACAGTAGTCAGGGGCACAGATGTCGGGGCAGTAGTCAGGGGCTGTAGGGGCACAGATGTCGGGGCAGTAGTCAGGGGCTGTAGGGGCACAGATGTCGGGGCAGTAGTTAGGGGCTGTAGGGGCACAGATGTCGGACAGTAGTCAGGGGCTGTAAGGGCAAAGATGTCGGGACAGTAGTCAGGGGCACAGATGTCGGGACAGTAGTCAGGGGATGTAGGGGCAAAGATGTCGGGACAGTAGTCAGGGGCACAGATGTTGGGACAATAGTCAGGGGCACAGATTTCGGGGCAGTAGTCAGGGGCTGTAGGGGCACAGATGTCGGACCGTAGTCAGGTCGGCACAGATCGTCGGGGGAAGTAGTCAGTGGGCTGTACGGGGCAAAGATTGTGTGGACAAGTAGTCAGGGGCTGTAGGGGGCACGATGTGGGCATTGTCAGTGGCTCTGTAGGGGCACAGATGTCGGGGCAGTAGTCAGGGGCTGTAGGGGCACAGATGTCGGGACAGTAGGCAGGGGCTGTAGGGGCACAGATGTCGGACAGTAGTCAGGGGCACAGATGTCGGGACAGTAGTCAGGGGCACAGATGTCGGGACAGTAGGCAGGGGATGAAGGGGCACAGATGTCGGACAGTAGTCAGGGGCACAGATGTCGGGGCTGTAGTTAGGGGCTGTAGGGGCACAGATGTCGGGGCAGTAGTCAGGGGCTGTAGGGGCACAGATGTTGGGACAGTAGTCAGGGGCACAGATGTCGGGACAGTAGTCAGGGGCTGTGGGGATAGCCCCGCCATGCCACACTGCCCCACGTGCGAACCCTTGTCGCATTGGTACGTGTTCCTTATACAAGCTTTTTTCAAGGTGGTCAGACATTCGGCGAGGCCCCTATTCCAGTGCAGCGAGTAACCCCTCCAACACTGCCTCCTACCCATTGACCCAGCAGTCGCCTTCGGGTCTAGCCGCCTCCTCCGATGTCCCAACTCCCATGCGTCCGCCTAGTTCCCTCCGGTCCCCAGTACGCACCCCCCACGCGTAACAGCCGTTTGCGAAGAAGCCGCCATCCCCTCTTCCTTCAAGGCCCCCCCTTCACAGCTCGACATGGTGCCCCACCCCACCCTGACGTTGTGTTCCCCCCCCCCCCCCCGTATACACGACAGTGAGCTGGTCGGCCACAGTGTCGGGAAGTTGTCAGGGGCACAGATTTTGGTAGGTCTAGTAGGGGGCACAGATGTTGGGACAGTAGTCAGGGGCTGTAGGGGCACAGATGTGGGGACAGTGTCAGTGGGGTTCGGGTAGGGGCGCATCAGATGTTCGGGGACGCGTAGTACGAGGGGTGCTTGTGTTAGGGGCACAGAAGTTGGGCACAGTAGGGTCAGGGGACGATGTCGGGGCATGTAGTCAGGGAGCTGTCTAGGACACAGATGTCGGGAATGTGAGGAGTGGGCTGGTCCAGGGTGGGAGTAGCAATGTTGGCTCTATAGATGACTCCAGGATCTCACCTGTGAAGCAAGGGTGCCTGGGGTGGTTATATAGCTGCATGGTCGCACCCACCTGTGGGTGGAGGAAAGGCTGGTGGTCAGGGTTTGGGGCAGTTGGCTGGGGTCCTGGTGCGACAGGGGGGTGGCTGATGTTCATCTATCGATCTCAGTGTGTGTGGAGGTGTCTCGGGAGTTTGGGGGTGCTGGGTTGGGTTTGCGGGCTGGAGGGAGTTGGTTGGGGCACTGAGGGTGGTTGGAAGAAGAGGTGGGGGGTCGCAGTCACCTGTGTAGGCGGCGGCTGGTGGTGCCTTACTGGTGAGGTTTGGGGCGCAAATGTTGGGGCTTTTTTCTAGGGGAGTGTATTTTAGTGGCCTCTCGGGTGCAGCTGTCAGGTCGGGGGCAGTTGGTTGGGGTCCTGGGGTGCAGCTGTCTGGGGCAGATGTTGACTCCCCCGGGTCGGGGCTGCTTTGGGGCTCACTCACCTGTGGAGTAGGGGGACGGCTGGTGCTCCCGCAGGGCCCCCAGGATGCAGCTGTCAGGTCTGGGGGCAGTTGGTTGTGGCTCTGGGGATGCAGCTGTCGGGTTTGGGGTCCGGTTTCTAGTGATAGGGGGTCTCGGGGCGCATGAGGGGGCAGTTGGTTGTGGCTGTGGGGGTGTAGATGTCAGGTCGGGGGCAGTTGGTTGAGTCTTTGGGTTGCCGTTTCAGGTCGGTGGCGCTGTGGGGCAGTTGGATGGGTATGGGGGATGCAGTCTGTCGGGGCGCATACCTGTGGCCGTAGGGAGCTGGGGTGTTGTCGAGAGGGTGAGTGTCAGGTTTGGGGGTCGGTTGGTTGTGATATGGGGTGAAGCTGTAGGTCAGGGGCAGTTGGTGCATTGGAAAGTATCGGAGGCGTTGTCGGGGGCATAGGAGTTGTTTTCGGAGTCCTGGAGGTTCAGGGGCAGTGTGTTGGGGGTCCGCAGGTGCAGGCTGTCAGGGTCGGGGCCGTTGGTGGTCTCTCTCGGGGTGTAGGGGCGCAGTTGGTTGGGGTCCGCAGGGTGCAGCTGTAGGTGGGGAGTTGTGTTGTGCTCTGGGGTGACATGATACAGGGTCGGGGGGCAGATGTTGTGGGGCCCGCCTTGGATGCAGCTCCCGGGTTTGGGGTCCGGTGGTCTCGGAGCGGGAGTCACTTACTGTGGAGTAGGGGGAGCGTCTGGTTGCGATCCGCAGGGGCCCCTAGGTGCAGCTGTCAGGTCGGGGCAGTTGGTCGGACTCCCCGGGGGTCGGGTTTGGGGTCCGGTCGGTCGGACTCCCCGGGGGTCGGGTTTGGGGTCCGGTCGGTCGGACTCCCCGGGGGTCGGGTTTGGGGTCCGGTCGGTCGGAGTCCCGGGGGCACTCACCTGTGGAGTAGGGGGAGGGCTGGTGCTCCCGCAGGGCCCCCAGGCTGCGTGCTGGTCAGGGTCGGGGTCAGTTGGTCGGAGATCCGGGGGTCGGGTTTTGGGGTTTGGGTAATGGGTATATTGTGATGTTTTAGATGTGTGCGGCACGTTGGTTCGTACTCCGGGGGTCGGGTTTGGGGTCCGGTTGTGTTCGGACTCCCTCAGCGGGGTGGGTTTGGGGGCCGGAATGTCGGTCGGATCTCATTTGCGCTCCGGGGGTCGGGTTTGGGGTCCGGTCGGTCGGACTCCCCGGGGGTCGGGTTTGGGGTTCTCGGTCGGAGATCGGACCTCTCACGGGATGAGTCGGGTTTGGGCGTCGCGTCTAGGTTGGAGTAGGGGGCAGATCTTTTTTTATTATTCGGATCGAAAAGGTCATAAGGTATTCTGGTGAGTTTAGAGATGTGGTGTTGGCTGGAGCTCCCGCGGGCGCGCAGGCTTTGTTCAAGTAGCTAGTTTCAGGTGTTCGCGCGGAATTGAGCAGTATGGTCGCGGGAGTCATGAGGGGGTCGGTGGTTTGTTGAGGGGGTTTGATATGGGAGTCGCGGTTGGTATTCGGAGTCTCCGGGGGAGTCGGGTTTGGGTTCCTCGCGGATCTCGGTCGGGACATCCCGGTGGGTGGGTATTGGGGGTATTTGGGGTGTCAGACATGGGTTGAGTCGTGATTCTCGTGGGGGTCGGGGTTTGGGGTCCGCGGTTCGGTCTCGGAGCATTCCGCCGGGTGAGGTCGCGGTTGGGGGATCCGCGGTTCCGGTTCGGGGAGTCACTGGGGGCTTAGACTCTACTGTGGGTAGTGGGGTAGTGGCTGGTGCTCCGCAGGGCCCCAGGCGAAGCTGGCGAGGGGGTGAGGCGGGGGGCAGCTGCGCCGCCAGCCTGTTGATGTTGCTCGCGGTGGGGTGTTGTGGAGGGCCGGCCTTGGATGGCAGTACTATGCCTGTATTGCGGGTAGGCTGGACGCTCCATGGCGCCATGCACGAGGTCGTTACGGTTCCGGTAGGAGGTTATCCATGGTCGTTACAAGTGGCACGCGCCGGTCTGCGCCTTAATACCTCGGAACGACCCCGCGTCAGTGGAGAATTTGGGCCGCCCGCGCACTGCCAGCTCCCAGCGGCCGCATTTTTAACCTCCCTCACATTCACATTGCGGGGGTTATAATACATGAGCCACCTTTATAATTATGTATAGTTGATTCATTAGGAGGTTTATAGGGTTATGCATCTCAGTGCAATGCTGCAGGAGAAGCGCGCATTCACCCTCTGCCGCGGTTTATTAGCTCATTATATGATGATAATAGCTCGGTCGCCTTATTCTCTAATATCACATTATGTTATGGGAATTTACCTCGCATTATATGGTTATACGACAGCGCCTTTGTTAGTAAGTGTTAACATTTAGGTAGGTGTCTATCACTTTTTACGTTATAAATCGTTAATTCATCATTATATCCATTATTCATTCATGAAAATATTTCACCGTATTAAAGTTTGACGGGCAGAGACTTCTTATAGCGGAGATCTATTCTCACTATTGATAAATAGTCGCGTTATGCAGCAGATGTTCAAATGTCCAGAGGAGGTCATAGCACGGGGATATAACTTTAATAAGAGTAATAAACGCGGTGACGGCATCGGGAGGTATATTACGGCGTGTAGTGGTCTTATTCGGAGCGAGATATTCAGGAGGTGGGTGGAGGGCGGCGTGTCTGGTCGTCATCTACAGTGGAATACGCAACGGAGAAATCTGATTCTCAGAAAAGTTACGGAGATTGTGTCCTCATCGGGCGACGGCTCCGACCCCTCGACAACGAGCAGAGGGGCAGCCGACACCCCCCGGACCCGGCCAAAGCGGGGACAATTATATCACAACTCCACGTTATATCTGTTTTTTATGGCCTCATTCTAGGACCGCAAAAACCAACGAGTATTATCGCGACACAGGATCTAGAACATCGTTATAGAATTGTTACACATTATAACATTATTATAGAATCTACACATTATAACATTTTTACATCTTCATTGGACATTATAACGAACTAATATTGTCACGACATAGTTTATCTACAACATTGTATCCTCTGTACTCATTCTAATCATTTTCTATCCTCATAAGATATATATAACAATAGGATATTATCGGGACATATTAAAGATAATATTATCGTATCAACCCTGCACATTGTAACCTTATTATATCCTCACTACACATTATAACAACACTACATGGTCACGACATAACATCCACAGCGCTATTGTATCATCTGCTCACATTATTACAGTGTTATCTGCTCATCAGACGTAACAAATCAATATTATCACGACATCCTATAGATCACAGTATTATAGATAACGTTATTATATTATGGCTACACATTATAACATCATCACTGTCCGTTATATTTAGATTCTATGGACATTGTTTTAATACTTTATTTTAATCACCAGATGTTAAAGGCAGCAGATAACGACGCGCTAGAATATTATACAATTTTATATCATGCTACATCAATATAAACGCATTCAATATACAGCATCACACACTATTATAACCATTTATTAAATCACTGATAAATTATAAATATTACGCATCACACACATTATAACCTATTTTTCGACTGCTTACACATTAGTAGTACCATATTTAGATGCACACACATTATAACCATATTATATCCGTAAACTTTATAAATATTAAGGATCACTGCACACATTATTAACCATATTATATATACTCGCTTTACAATGTATAGAAACGCCGATATTAGACTAGATCACTGAACTATTTTAAACCTAATATAGTATCATTACTACACATTATAACGATATTACAGCATTCCGCACTGCTAACAATTATAACCATATTAGTAGCCCCGCTAACATTATAACGAAATATTAACAGCATCGCTCATGCACAGTTATAACAGGTATTACATCTGATTTATACCGAGCATTCATCACTATACTCGTTAAAAACAGTATTCGCTTGTCGCCTAATCAAGTAAGTATGTATATCAAGACTTTGTTATCTACGACGAGTAGTATATTAACTATTTATAACACGGATACAAACATTGTAACAGTACTTAAGCTCCATGGCACATTATAACTATATAAAGCATTCGACCCGTATTTCAATGTCCCGGTCATTATTACACGATCACTCACATTATAGTCTGGTAAAATGTAATAACTTTATAGCGTCACAGCAAATTATAACAGCACGACTCACAGATTATTAGAGGATCACAGGCTCCGAGATAGAAGATGGGCTCTGTACACACAGTGTTATTATAATATTATTATCCGGGCTCTATATGATGTTATTATCCGGGCTCTATTGATGTGTATTGATCTGGGGCTCTCATTAAGATGTTATTATTCGGGTCTCTATCTGCTGATATTATCGGGTCTTTATGATGTAATTATCCTGGCTCTATCTGATATTATTATCCGGGCTCCATATGATGTCATTATCCGGGCTCTATATGATGTCTATTTATCGGGCTTATATAGAGATGTTATTATCGGGCTCTATATGGTATTATTTAACGGGCTCTATAATGATGTTTTGTTGTATTATCGGGTTATGATATTATTATCCGGGCTCTATATGATGTTATTATCCGGGCTCTATATGATGTTATTATCCGGGCTCTATATGATATTATTATCCGGGCTCTATATGATGTTATTATCCGGGCTCTATATGATGTTATTATCCGGGCTCTATCTGATATTATTATCCGGGCTCTATATGATCGTCATATCCGGGCTGCTGATTGATGGTTATTTGATCCGGGCTCTATCTGATGTTATTATCCGGGCTCTATATGATGTTATTATCCGGGCTCTATCTGATGTTATTATCCGGGCTCTATATGATGTTATTAGTCCGTTTTTGCTAAACATACATCAACACCTGTCACAAAATCATAACAAAACCATGCACTATATAATAACTACACTTTCACAAATTAAAAATAATAATTTCTCAATATAGCTTAATAACATGGCACTATACAGGTAACCAACCTCGTCCCGTATTCACTTTTCTCTAGTACTTTACACTTGGATTCAACTTATGTTGGTGACTTTATGTATTTAAACCCAGACACGTTCATGCAAAAAAATATATTTCACAGAATTGTTTTATATCCATCTATATGTTCCTAATAAACTTGTATGTATTTTTAATACCCCTTGTAGTCATAATATAGTGCAAGTTAGGTTTTAATACCTCATGTCTTTCATAAAAATTTGTTACACATACATAATACAACCTACATACATTTCCACAACAAATTTCCCCATAAACATTAAAATTTACAAAAAAACCCTCCCATACATTCACTACAAATTTCCCATACATTTTTAAAAACCTCAATTACAGATTAAACAAAAATATTTCCCATTAATAATACAAACCCTCCCATACATTCCACAAACTTTTCAATTATCTGTATTACAAACCTCATACATTACCTCAACACATTTCCATACTATTATACAACCTTCATACATTACCACAACAAATTTCACTATACATAATTACAACACCTCTCCCATAATTACCACAACACATTTCCCATTCATTATTACAACATCCCATACATTACCTAAAAAAATTTCACATACATCAATATACAGTCCTCCCATATTTAAAATACACTTTCATAAATCATTACAACCCCCTCATACAGTTCCACAACACATTTATACATTATTACAACTCCTCCCATAAATAACCACAACACATTTCCATACATTATTACAAATCCCATAATTACCAACAACACATTTCAATAAATAGGATTACAACTCTCCATAATTTCCCATCTACACATGTCCCATAAAATTATTACAACCCTCTATAATTCCAACAACACATTTTCCATAAATTATTAACAATCCATAATTTCCACAACACATTTCATACATCATTACAACCCCTCTTAATTCCCAGCAAAACTTTTCCAGTAAATTATTACAACCGCTCCATAAGTACCCTCAACACATTTCCAATACATATCTACAAACCTCCCATAATTCCCCACAACACATTTCCATTACATTATACAACCTCTATAATTCAACAACACATTTCCCATAAATCATTACAACCCTTCAATACATTCCCACAAACATTTCCCTCCATAATTATTCCAACCCTCTCATAAATTACCAAAACATTTCCATACATTATTACAACTCTCATAATTCAAACAACAATTTCATACATCATTACAACCCTTCATACATTCCACAAACATTTCATACATTATTACAACCCTCCCATAATTACACAACACATTTCCAACATTATTACAACCTCCATAATTACAAACACATTTTCCCATACATCATTACAAGCTCTCATAATTCTACAAACTTTTCTCAATACATTATTACAACCCTTCATAAAAAAAAAAAAAAAATTCCAACAAACATTTACATAATATATTTAAAACTCTATACATTCCACAAACACATTTCTACATTATTACAACCATTCCCATAATTCCACTAACATTTCCATAAATTATTCAACCTCATAATTACACCAAGACACATTTCCATACACATGATTACAAACCCTCTCATACATAACAAACAATTTTCCTACTTTATTACAACCTTCATAAGACATTACCAAAACAAATTTCATAAATAATTAAAAACCCTCTCATACATTCCACAAACACATTTCCATATCATCATCACAACCTCTCTATGAATTACCACAATAAGTTTCCATACATTATTAAAACCATCCCATTAATTACAAAACAAATTCCATAAATATTAAACCCCTCTCATAAATTCACAAACAATTATACATTACTTTATTACAACCCTAATTACATTCCCCATCAAAAATTTCATACATAATAACAACCACCCTTAAAAATCTACAACATAATAATGTACATAAATTATTACAAACTCCATCTCATAATTCCAATACCAAATTTCCCATACATTCATTACAACCCTCCATACATTAACACACATAACTTTCCCTTAATTATACAAACCATCACATAAATTCCCAACAACAAATATCACCATATAACATAATTACAACCCTCCATACTTTCCTCCCCCAAAACAACTACATTTCATAAATTATTATACCTTCATACATGAAACAACATCATTTCATAATTATTTCATCCCTTTCAATAATGTACAAAAAAAATTTCCATTACATTCTCTTAAAACCCTCCATAATTCCGAAAAAAGCATTTGTGTAATACATTATTATACCCTGCACATATCAGTTGCCAAAATGGAAGTTTTCCATACAGTATTACATCCCTCCTCATTATCTCGTCAAAAATATAAAATTTCCAGATCATCATTAAAACCCGTCAGTTTCATTTAAGTACACTTTGTTTCCGCATACTTTATACAACCCCCTCTCATACAATCACAAACACTATTTCACTCATGACATCATTTAAACCCTCTCATAATTTAACAACATAACATCTATACATATATAGAACACTGTCTCACGCTCTAATAAAATAGGGCACTGTATGGTGGATTATTCCAGCAATGTCGGTAATGAATAATGGGCACTGTATGGAGGTATTCCAGCACTCGTGTGGCACTTTTTATGGGGCACTGTATGGTGGTATTCGAGCACTGTATGTTACTATTATGATGGGCACTGTATGGTGGTATTTCCAGCACTGTCTGGGTTGTGGGGCCATGATATGGTGGTATGTACACACTGTCTGGCACTATTATTATTGGTGCACTGATCACTGGTGGGTATTCAGGCTGTCTGGCACTATTATTGGGGCACTGTATGGTGGTAATTCAGCATTGGTCTGGCATTATGTAGATTTATTTTGTTAGGTTGGGCCACTGGTATGGTGTGGTTATTCAGCATGTGTGGCAAGGGTATTATATGTGGCACTGTGATGGTGGTATTAGCGCTGTTGGACTAGTACTATGGGCCTGTAGTGATGTGGTTATTCCTGCGCAAAGGTCTGCATAATTATGTGGGCTACTGTATGGTGAGTATTTACTGCCACTGTGCTGGCGATAATAGTTTATGGGTCATGTATGGTGGGGTATGTTACCATCGCTGTCTGGCATTTATATGGGCACTATATTTGATGGTATTCCAGCAATTCTCGGCATTAGTTGATGTGGGTATTGTATGGTGTATTCCAGCTACTGTCTGCAATAGTATATGGGCACAGTTATGGTGGTATTACGCAGCGCTGCCTGTCACTATTATTTGGGCACTGTATGGGTGGTATTCCAGCGGCTGTCTGGCACTATATATGGGTCAATGTATGGTGGTATTCGCCAGCGGCTGATCTGGCACAATGTATAATGGGCATGTTGAGTGGTATTCCTCAGCATGTCTGGGGTACTATTAGTATGGGCACTGAAATTTTGGTGGTAAGTTCCTAGGCTGTTGGCATATGTTCTCTTATGGGCATCTGTGTGGTGGTTGCCAGCGACTGGTCTGGCACCTATTATGATGGGGCACTGTATGGGTGGTTATTCCAGCACTGTCTGGCACTATTATATGGGACTGTATTGGGTGGTAGTTAGCGCTGTCTGGTATTCTTATATGGGCACTGTTGGTGGTATTTCCAGGCAATGTCTGGATTTATTATATGGGCACTGTATGATGGTATTCAGCGAGCGTGTCTTAGGCACCTATTATAATTGGGAAACTATTTATGATGGTATTCCGCAATGTCTGGCATCTTATGTGGGCTCTGTATGGTGGTATTCAGCACTGTATTCTGTCAATTAGTTTTATATGGGCACCTGTATGGTGGTATTCCAGCACTGTTTGGGCATTATTATATGGGGCACTGTGAATTGGTGGTGGATGGTACCAGGTCTTGGCTGGGCATTATTATATGGATGGGAACTGTTGCATTGGTGGTATTACAGCGCTGTTGGCACATATTATATGGGGTCTGGTATGATGGTAGTTCCAGCGGCTGTCGGAGGTACTTTATAAGTGGCACTGGTATGGTGGGTATTCAGCGACTGTCTGTGTATATTATTATGGGCACTGTTGGTGGTATTCCAAGCGCAGGTCTGGCTATATTATATGGGGCATGCTGTATGGATGGTATTCCTAGCACTGTTATGGCACTATTATATGGGCACGGTCATGGTGGTTATTCCAGCATGTTCATGGCATTTATGTCATTATGGGGGCACTGTATTGGTAGTATTCCAGCACTGTCTCGGCCATATTATATGGGCTTCTGTTGATGGTTTACAGAACTGTTGTCATTATTTGATTATGGGCAACTCGTATGGTGGTATTCACAGCAGGGCTGTCTGGCATTATTATATGGGCACTGTATGATGGTTTTCCAGCACTGTCTGGTTACTATTTATATGTGGGCACTGTTGGTGGTATTCCAGCACTGTCTGGCATAAATTATATGGCAATGTATGGTGGTATCTCCAGCGCGATGTCTGGGTACTATATATGGGCACAGTATGGTGGTAGTGTCTCTTGGCTGCTGGTCTGGCGCGCTCTTTGAGTAGTGGGGCATGTATGGTGGGTATTTCCAGCGCTGTCTGGATTATTATTGGGGAAATGTATGGTGGTTTTTCCAGCACTGTCGGATTTTTATATGGGCACTGTTATGGGGTTACGCAGTTTTGGGAAATATTAATGGGCACTGTATGGTGGTATTCCAGCCTGTCGGATATTTTATGGGCACTTTTGGTGGTATTCGCATTCTGGATATTTTTGGCAAGTTATGGTGGTATTCCAGCATGTTGGCATTTTTATAAGGCATGTAAAGGTGGATTCAAACAATTCTGGGCTTTTTTTAGGGGGAATGTATGGGGTATTCCAGCCTGTTGGAATTATGGGCACTGTATGGTGGATTCCAGAATTCTGTATTTTAAAAGGGCAAACTGTTTTTTTTGGAATTTCCCAAAAACCCCCGGACTATTTTAAAGGGCAAAATGTATGTGGTTTTCCGCCTTTTTTGGCACTATTATAGGGCCTGTTTTGGTTTGGAATTTTTCCAGCCTGTCCCGGATTTTTTATGGGGCACTGTTGAGGTATTCCCCGCCGTGTCTGGACTATTTATATTTGGGAACTGTATTGGTAATTTTTAGCCATGTCTGGGACTATTTTTGGGCACTGATGGGTGGTATTCAGCCCCTTCCCCCGGCATATTATTTTGGGCACTGTAAAGGTGGAAAATTTCCCGAAGGCTTTATATTATATGGGCATGTATGGTGGTATTCCAGCGTTGGCTATTTAAAGGGTGGGTGGATTAAAAAAAAAAAAAAAAAAAAAAAAAAAATTTTTTTTTTTTTTTTTTTTTGTTTTTTTTTCTCCGTTTTTTTTTTTTTTTTTTTCCTTTTTATATGGGACGTTGTGGTATTCCAGCCTGTCTGGCCCCTTATTATAATGGGCACTGTATGGTGGTATTCCAGCACTGTCTGGCACTATTATATGGGCACTGTATGTGGTAAATTTCCCGCCACTGTCCCGGCACTATTATATGGGGGACTGTATGAAAGGGAATCCAGCCTGTCTGGCACTAATTATATGGGCACTTGTAAAGGTGGTATTCCAGCGCTGTCTGGCACTATTATATGGGCACCCGTAAGTGTTATTTCCAGCACTGTCTGGCATTATTATATGGGCACTGTATGGTGGTATTCCAGCACTGTCTGGCACTATTATATGGGCACTGTATGGTGGTATTCCAGCACTGTCTGGTACTATTATATGGGCACTGTATGGTGGTATTCCAGCACTGTCTGGCATTATTATATGGGCACTGTATGGTGGTATTCCAGCACTGTCTGGTACTATTATATGGGCACTGTATGGTGGTATTCCAGCACTGTCTGGTACTATTATATGGCACTGTTATGTGGTATTCCAGCACTGTCTGGCACTATTATATGGGCACTGTATGGTGGTATTCCAGCACTGTCTGGTACTATTATATGGGCACTGTATGGTGGTATTCCAGCACTGTCTGGTACTATTATATGGGCACTGTATGGTGGTATTCCAGCGCTGTCTGGCATTATTATATGGGCACTGTATGATGGTATTCCAGCACTTTTCTGGACTTATTATTGGCACTGTATGGTGGTATCCCGCCTGTCTGGCATTATTATATGGCCTTTAGGGGGGTATTCCCGCCTGTCTGGGATTTTTTATGGCACTGTATGGTGGTATTCCAGCACTGTTGGTACATTATATGGGCACTGTATGGTGGTTTTTTCAGCCTGTCTGGCACTATTATATGGGCACTGTATGGTGGTATTCCAGCACTGTTGCATTATTATATGGGGCACTGTATGGTGGGATTCCAGCCCGTCTGGTACTATTATATGGGCACTGTATGGTGGTATTCCAGCACTGTCTGGTACTATTATATGGGCACTGTATGGTGGTATTCCAGCACTGTCTGGCATTATTATATGGGCACTGTATGGTGGTATTCCAGCACTGTCTGGCACTATTATATGGGCACTGTATGGTGGTATTCCAGCACTGTCTGGCACTATTATATGGGCACTGTATGGTGGTATTCCAGCACTGTCTGGCACTATTATATGGGCACTGTATGGTGGTATTCCAGCGCTGTCTGGCATTATTATATGGGCACTGTATGGTGGTATTCCAGCACTGTCTGGCACTATTATATGGGCACTGTATGGTGGTATTCCAGCGCTGTCTGGTACTATTATATGGGCACTGTATGGTGGTATTCCAGCGCTGTCTGGCACTATTATATGGGCACTGTATGGTGGTATTCCAGCACTGTCTGGCACTATTATATGGGCACTGTATGATGGTATTCCAGCACTGTCTGGCACTATTATATGGGCACTGTATGGTGGTATTCCAGCACTGTCTGGCACTATTATATGGGCACTGTATGGTGGTATTCCAGCACTGTCTGGTACTATTATATGGGCACTGTATGATGGTTATTGCAGCGCTGTCGGCAACTATTATATGGGCACTGTATGGTGGTATTCCAGCGCTGTCTGCACTATTATATGAGGCACTGTATGATGGTAATTCCATCACTGCTTTGCATTATTATATGGGCACTGTATGGTGGTATTCCAGCGCTTTCTGCTACTATTATATGGGCATTGTATGGTGGTATTCCAGCACTGTCTGGCACAATATATGGCACTGTTATGGTTGGTATTCCATCACTGTCTGGCTACTATTATAAGGGCACTGATGATGGATTCCGCACTGTCGGGCCACTATTATATGGGCACTGTATGCTGGTATTCCAGCGCTGTCTGGCTTTATTATATGGGCACTGTATGGTGGTATTCCAGCTCTGTCTGGCATTATTATATGGGCACTGTATGGTGGTATTCCAGCGCTGTCTGGCACTATTTATTGGGCCCTGTATGGAGGTATCCAGCACTGTCTGGCACTATTATATGGGCAGCTGTATGTGGTATCCACACTGTCTGGCATTAAATATGGGCACTGTGATATGTGTATTCCAGCACTGTCCTGGCACTATTATATGGCACTGTATGATGGTATTCCAGCATTGTCCTGGCACTATATAGGGGGTGGGCACTGAGTTTGGTATTCCTGCACTGTCTGGCTTATTTAAATGGTCAATGTATGTTGGTATTCCAGCATTGTCTGCACTATTATATGGGCACTGAATGGTAGGTATTCCCGCGCTGTCTGCATATTATATGGCACGTGTAGGTGGTATTCCAGCAACTGTCTGTACTATTATAGGGCACTGTATGTGTTATTCCCAGCACTGTCTGGCACTATTATATGGGCCACTGTAATGTGGGTATTCCAGCACTGTCAGGCATATTATATGGGCACTGTATGGTGGTAATCCAGCACTGTCCCCTACACTATTAATATTGTCACCTTGTATGGTGGATTCCAGCGCTGTCTGGTAACTATAATATGGCCACTGTATGTATGGGTATTCCAGCGCTGTCTGTACTATTATTATGGTGCCACTAGTATGGTGGTATTCCAGCGCTGTCTGGCAATATTATATGGGCACTGTATGGTGGTATTCCAGCACTGTCAGCTACTATTATATGGGCACTGTATGGTGGTATTCCAGCACTGTCTGGCACTATTATATGGGCACAGTATTGTGGTATTCCAGGCTGTCTGGCACTATTATATGGACACTGTATGGTGGTATTCAGCACTGTCATGCAACTAAGAATTATATGGGCACTGTATGATGGTATTCCAGCCGCTGTCCTGGCATATTAAGGGCACTGTAATGATGGTATTCCAGCACTGTCTGTTACTATTAATATGGGCACGGTCATGGTGGTATTCCAGTCGCTGTCTGGCTACTATTATATGGTGCTCTGTATGGTGTATTCCAGCACTGTCTGCATTATTAGCTATGGGCTCTGTAGTGGTGGTATTCCAGGCGCTGTCCTGAGCATTATTATATGGGCACTGTATGGTGGGTATTCCAGCGGCTGTTCTGGCTTATTATATGGGCACTGTATGGTGGGATTCCCACACTGTATGGTACTATTAATATGGGCACTGTATGGTGTATTCCTGCAATGTCTGCACTATTATAAGGCACTGTAAATGGTGGTAATTTCCAGCACTGTCTGGCATTATTTATATGGGCACTGTATGGGTGGTATTCCAGCACGTGTTCTGGTACTATTAATGGGCACTGTATGGTGGTATTCCAGCGATGTCTGGTACTATTTATATGGGAGCACTGTATGGTGGGTAGTCAGCGCTGTCTGGCATTATTATTTGGCACTGTAAGATGGTATTCCAGCAGCTGTCTGGCATTATTATATGGTCCACTGTATGGTGGTATCCAGCACTGTCTGCATTATTTATGGGACACGGTATGGTGTATTTCCAGCACTGTCGGCATATTATATGGGCACTTGTATGGAGGTATTCCAGCGCTGTCTGGCATTATTATATGGGCACTGTATGGTGGTATTCCAGCACTGTCTTTAACTAATATATGTGCACTGTATGGTGGTATTCCAGCACTGTCTGGTACTATTATATGGGCACTGTATGGTGGTATTCCAGCGCTGTCTGGCACTATTATATGGGCACTGTATGGTGGTATTCCAGCGCTGTCTGGCACTATTATATGGGCACTGTATGATGGTATTCCAGCACTGTCTGGCACTATTATATGGGCACTGTATGGTGGTATTCCAGCACTGTCTGGTACTATTATATGGGCACTGTATGGTGGTATTCCTGCCCTTCTGGCACTATTATTATGGGCCAACTGTATGGTTAGTATTCCAGCCGCTGTCTGGTAATTTTATATGGGCACGGTATGGTGGTATTCCAGCACTGTCTGGCACTATTATATGGGCACTGTATGGTGGTATTCCAGCGCTGTCTGGCATTATTATATGGGAACTGTATGGAGGTATTCCAGCACTGTCTGTAACTATTATATGGCGCTGTATGATGGTAATTCCTGCACTGTCTGGCACTATTATATGGCACTGTATGGAGGTATTCCAACTTGTCTGGCACGATTATATGGGCACTGTATGGTGTAGTCCAGCACTGTCTGCATTATTATATGGGCACGAATCGTGGTATTCCAGCGCTGTCTGGTACTATTATATGGGCACTGTATGGTGGTATTCCAGCGCTGTCTGGTACTATTATATGGGCACTGTATGGTGGTATTCCAGCACTGTCTGGCATTATTATATGGGCACTGTATGGTGGTATTCCAGCACTGTCTGGTACTATATATAATGGGCACCTTGTATGGTGGGTAATTATCCAGCACTGTCTGGTACTATTAGAGGGCAAAGTGGGGATGGTGGTATTCGAGGACTTTCAGTCAGGGACTACAGGTGTGCTCTGAGTCTCTCTACTAGAGATAGAGATCTCTTTATACGTGAGCGCCCAGTGAAGACATTTCTTGTGTGTCTAGATGATACCAGTATACACTTAGTGGATCGGGAAGACACTAGCTAAAGCAATGACACTGTGCACAAGGCGTGTCTGTCTAGATTCTCTTGATATCTTGTGGCACACGTGTGTCGACAACTCTCTTGGATATTCGACTTTATAGAGATTAGAGTAGACAGTTAAAGATTTCTCTCAGGTGTAGCGTTGAGTGCGATCTATAGAGTAGGGGAGTTATTCTAACTAATCTGAGGTCCTATATGACTAACTATATAGATGTGTGCTCTAGAGTGACACGTCTCAGGTTATGGATACATTCTCTCCATCGCGTCGTATGGAGTATCAGCGATATCCGTTCGTACACACTCTAGAGAGGTGAGATAGAGTGTCACATTTCAGTGCTGTTGAGTTATATCATTGTGTAGAGACTGAGTGGCACTTGAGTTCAAGCACATCTCTAGTGCGAATCTGGTGAGAGATGCGGATGAGATATTCGAGACACATTTCTCTCAGAGTTGAATGTCAGCAGTTAACTTGTGGACTCTACTAATGAGAATTGGAGTGGTTGACTCGATAGTCTCTCACATCACCAGTGAGGGTCTCTCGACCATGCGAGAGTTTGTCAACCGTGACATCACATTATCTGTAGGTAGAGATGGACGAGATGGGTGAGAACACGTGCGAGAGTAGAGATCACTTTATCGTCTCACTAGCAGCGAGCTCATCATTGGCACACTATTTCCTTATACTATAGGCGTCTGGACACCAGTCTTAGTATATATTTTAGGTCTCTATTTTTTATATATATATAATAGACTATCTCTCTATATTTGGTATACAATGGGGGTAGCGTAGCGAGCAGAGAGTTGCTGGGAACAATGAATGAGCGTCGAGATTGTGAGAGCGCGGACATGGAGTGACGAGAGACGAGATGTGCGCAGATCTGCAGGGATTTTGGGATTTTTTACGATCTATCTATATTGCTGTGTGAGGTTTTTTGTGGTTTTCCAGATTATGTCTTCTTCTAGTGTTGTTCAGTGTTCACTTGCTAACAGATTACACAACTATGGTTGGTGTGTCTAATACATATGATTAGGAGCGTGGGGGCTGTAGATCTTAGATATTACGGGATAAGTCGAGCGTGGTAATGACACTGGGTTGAGAGCGAGAGAGAGATGAGAGTTTTGTAACTGGTATGGGTGGGTATTAAAGAAATGGAGCTATATCACATTCTCGTGATCTAGTGAGAGACACAGTGGGAGATGAGTTTATATTAGTGGTGGCATTACTATATTCTCATGCATTCATTAGATCACTGAACACAAGATGATCTATATTGTCGATGTCAGGTCTATGTGGGGAGTGTGGATGATTAATATTACAGGGAGCACAGTATATGAGTGCACACAGTGAGTGAGAGTATCGGTGTAGACTACTAAGACATTGTAGTAAGGAGTCCTCGAGAGAATGGGATTAGGTGGTAGTGTGTGAATTTATCGGCTGCATTACTGTATATATACGTTAGATAACTTTCTCTAGTGGTGTGGTAGGAGATACAGGTCTGGTGTCTGTAGGTATTATGTAGTATGAGTACACGGAGTCAGACTGAGTCGCGTGGGAGTCACATGCTACTATAACATATTGTGTGAGTGCATAGAGTGATCTTAGACCTTGGGGATTCAGGGTGGGATTCGGCACCTAAACACAGGGATTGGGCAAAGTACATCTATATATTTACTATTTGCAGTTAGTGAACATCGTGATTTGAGACATGAATAGGATTTATCGATTCAGGTTTGCGAGATGAAACAGTGGAGTCTGTTTGTATAGGCAGCGAGAGGTGATTCATACAGTTGAGAGATGAGTAGTATACTAGTGGGTACTAGTAATATAGTGGGGATGTGAGTGAGACACACATCTACGTGTGGTCATATAGTACAAGCACACTCATAGTTATGTGGTGGGGCGCGGAGTAAGATCATTTAGTAGCAATGGCTACAAGGCAGCGTGGATCAGTAGATCTCAGACGTGACTGTTTTAATACATAGTCAGAGGGATGCGACGGTGATCTGTTGGGATGGAGAGATTTTAGGGGAGTGTGGGTGACGACAAGGCTACAAGAGAGGCAGAGGTGAGACCAGATATGAGGGTTTGGGGAAGTACTCCACGAGGATATGTGTGATATAGTCTGGGAAACACGACATTTATCTATGGTGTATTAAGGTCTGTATCCTGACATAGCTATGAAGAGTTTATGCGAGGGCTTTGTGGACTCAGTTCTCATGTAGAGAGAGATTGACTGATGCTCACTAGTAGCCTACGGGAGAGTCATTTGTCTTCTCTCTTGTTGGTCAGGGTATAGTGGAACTCACAGTGAGATATGGAGATGGTCAGGAGGGAGTTGGTTATAATTCTAGCGGGACAGGGCACAGTACCATCTATATAGTTTGAGGGACTAGTATCAAGAGTGAGATTTGACTTAGTGAGTGATACTAGCACGACCTTGTATCTATGTGTCTCAATGATCTTATTATTATGTGAACAGGTATCTCATGGAGTGAATGAGATGAGGTATGAGTGATAGATCTAGTGACGCGAGGAGATAGTGTGTGACGAGTAACAGATGTCAATTGTAGTATAAGGTTGTGGCGATCAGTAGAATCTTTGTGTCTGATGTTCATATGGGCATCCTGAACAGCGAGATTGGTTAACACGGTAGTTTACATATAACATATGTGAGGTATGTGAACATATTTGGGGGTTGAGGTATATTGAGATATGACTGCGCACACACGAAGGTGATAGCCGGATGTCTTAACTAGTGATATTTATGGGAGGTGTGTAGATATCGATGGGAAGGGGGTGGAAAGAGGAGTTGTCTGTGGTCATAGAGGGTGGAGCACACAGATGATATACGTAGAGATAACAGGGTGATCACAGATGGGAGATAGTAGAGTGTTGTGCGTCAGTTGGACAGATTGTGAATGGACACAGTCACATACGCATACTGGGAGCAATGTGATGAGTCTATATGTGAGATGGATGATCTTTATCTAGAGTGAACAATCTGAGTGTGTGTATGAGTGTCGTTTGTAGTGGTGAGATATGATCAAGTCATACACAGAGAGAGTATATGAGACTGTTAGTGAAGTATATTCACTCTTGAGGTGTGATTGTCGTGGCACTACTGGATACTTG
Source organism: Phyllomedusa bahiana (assembly GCA_025379985.1). Classification (NCBI taxonomy): domain Eukaryota; kingdom Metazoa; phylum Chordata; class Amphibia; order Anura; family Hylidae; genus Phyllomedusa; species Phyllomedusa bahiana. The sequence continues at coordinate 129,633 of JAODAL010002875.1, forward strand.
TGTGAGAAGGTAGGATGTATTAACACTAGACATATTAGGAAGGAGTACACTATCATAAGTTATTTGTGTGAGTGGCGACTAGGAGATGGACATGAGAGTCTCTGTCAGTATCTTTGGTCACTATAGGGCACGTTCACTGGTCGTGACTCATGAATGATTCAAGGGTGTGTAGTTATAGCATATAAAGGGTATATTGTTAGGTGTTGTAGAATGATAGGAGGAGGGTGTACAGAGACAGGATACAGAGGAAGAACTATTGAGTATGTGTGGTGCATGAGTAGTGTTGTAGAGTGTTGGCTTGATCTATTCTTGTGTACAATAGATTATTGTAGTTACGGTTTGATCGTATGAGTGGTATCCAGTGGTGTGACGACACACATAGCTCAGGGGGGTGGTAGTGTCACATTTGTGCGCAGGGATCCTGGACACGTGAACACTTCTGGACATGTATGCGTAGATTTTGGTGAAAGTCACAGTAGGAATTTAGATGGTGAGTGATTACTGTCATTTCATAGACGGGATGAGTTGAGTGAGTAGAGTGAGAGCTGATATCAATTTATGAGTGATTGTAAGGGTGTCATGTTCTTTGTATCTGTGGTGGGTTATGGAGATACAAAATGAACACTAACAACAGAGTGGCGGGCGAGGGAAGTCTCAGTTTGGGTCATGGGAGGGTGGTGGTACACATGTTTGTAGGAGATCTAGTGGAGATTTGGGGTAAACAATGCTCAGATAAGAGATCACACGTTGTGACAAACGTTGTGACTTTATTATATGATAAATTAGTGAGAGAATGTGAGTACGTGTCTGTTAGTATTGATCACACATCAGTATCACACATTGGACGACTATAGTGGGACTTGTGTGGAGGTTTAGATGACAGAATGTCACTCTTAGAGGAGTGTGTAGTTTATATACATGGACTTGGTGGCACATGGCAAGAGTAGTACAGTATGTTAATGATAGATTGATGTGTGTACAGAGGTAGGTGTGATGGATGTAGTATATGGACAAATGTTCTAACTAAGTGGTCACAGGTGAGTCAAGGACAGTGATTATGTCTATTGGATGGGTCATTTATAGTGGTGAGTGGGGTGGGGATGAGAGTTGATGGAGTCACATAGAGGCGAGCGGCGTACACAACATCACTTGTAGGTAGTGTGGGTATTACAATATATTGAGACAAGTGGTGAGAAGAGTGTCTGTATTTCTATAGCAGAGGTGATGATGGGGGACTGTATTGGGTAATGTTATTTAGTACGGTAGCTTGTGTGAGTGGTATATGTTGTTGTGAGTATATATATGACACATATTGACTGAGTGTCGTGGTAGCTAGTCTCAACAGTAAATATGCTCTGACATGTGCGAGAGGGTGAGAGTGATAAGAGATGGGAAGTGGTGTTGAGATATGTCAGCGAGTCAAGTTGCACGATTGGGACGTGGACACACATTTGAGACAAGATGTAGACAGAGTAATGGTGGTGTGTGTGTTGAGTATAGATCACTCTCTACTCAAGAGTAGCAGGTTATGAGAGAGTATTGCGATGTCTGTTGTGAGTGAGTGGGTGCGGATGCGGAGTGAGAGAGTGGGATAATGAGACATTCAAGAGGGACACAGCTCAACGTCTATCTGAGTTTGACGAGAAGATGTTGGATTAGTGGAGTATCTTGCATGGATCACACGTCTAGTAGGTATATAGATAGACTTTGGTCAGACCAATGGACGAATAATTTGTGAGTCACAGGTGCAATCGTGGATTAGGATGATGTCTCGGTGTGAGACTAAGTGTGTTTGTGGATGGGGTCGAGCACAGCACTAGGACAGTCACAATGCGGTGGGTGGCTATATGCATTAGGTCATAGGTTGTACTCTTGGGTTAGGAGCATACTGTTACATGGAGTGTGTATGCGTTCACGACAGTGGAATAGAGTGACAGTGACTTCATCTTAGAGATTTATTATTACATAAGGTGTGAGAGTTGGTGTGGAGTGTTGAGATTGTGTATCTGTAGTGCGGTGTGTGTGCGGTGTGTATTGAGGATATAGTGGGTGGAGTGTGATCACAAGTGGGGAGGGTGTGAGTGTGAAGGAGAGGGCGAGCGTGTGCGCGTGCGAGGCGTATGTGAGGTGTGTTATGGCTGTGTGGGGGGTGGATAATGATAGGATGGATGGGAGAGTGTGATGTTGGCGAGCTGTGAGAGTTTGGTGGAATGATAGGAAGATGGTGTGTGGGGGCGAGCGTGATTATTAATGGTCTTATCTATGTCGAAGCGATCAGTGAGCATGCAGTGTGAGTGTGAGTGTGATGCGAGCGTGTGTGAGTGTGTGAGTGTGCGCATGCAGTCAGATGGATACGTGAGTGATGAGACTGGTGGAGAGAGGAGCTGAGCGAGTGTGTGCTGGGTGTGTTAGAGGAAATAGCACTGATGGATTCTCGTCAGTCACAGGTTAACAGTTTGTGATTCTATCTAGTGTGTCATTATTTATTTATACTGTATAGAACATCTTAGTGCATGTAAGTATACGCAGTAGTCCGTGTAGATTCAAGTTGGGGGGGGACATGAGAGTGATATCTGGTTTGTACTGAGCACAAGAGAGGCTGAGTATTATATGGGACATCAGTATACTTTGTAGGTTAGATACGAGCACTTGTGAGTAGACTAGTGATCACACAATCTACATTCAGATAGAGGATGATTCTTGAGAGACAACTATATGGAACACATTATTTCTATTGTAGATCAGCGTGTAGTAACTGAGAGGTTGGTGTTTAGATATTTCACCATGTGACGTAGCGTGTGGTGCGTGTGTGTGACGCATGTAGTGAGTATGAGACGAACGTGTGGGATCAGGTGATATTGAGGAGATGAGTGAGTGAGAGCACATTCTCACGGCATTAGAGATGATTTAGGACACGAGACTATCCCATACTGACACGTGATACTGAGTGGCATCTTCTATTGTGTCACACTTTATTGATAATATATGAGATTGATCATTCGTGGTTCGTGAGTATGAATGTTAGAGACGGCGATGAGTATTATGAGGCATAACGTGATCGTGTGTTTTCACAATGGGGGAGTGGCACGTCACATTCAGTCATACGACTGCAAGAAGGACGAGCTTATCTATAAATGCATTGGGGAGACATACACAAGAGTATATTAAGAGTATGGTGAGTACATTACACGTAACTTTCTATTAGAGAGAAGTAGGACATGACTGATATCTCAGTTGAGTAGATTTCTGGTCTTTTGTATCTCAGATAGTTTGACTAGTGGTGTGTTATAAAGTGTACACGACATCTATCACACAGGGGCGTATAGTACTAATCATATTAGGACTGTGTAGCAAGACAGACTTTAGGGATATAATCTAGAGGACACGGACTCTACTATCACAGTACTCAATGAGTCTCAAATTGTACATGTGTGTCTCCTGGGCTTAGCGAGGTCAATTGAGAGTCTCACATTCGGTGGAAGACTAGTTGTAATGCAGATAGTGAGAGAGTCAGATGTACACGTCAGAGAGTGAGATCTTGATATTCGAGTGTCTATTTATGTAAGGGTATGTAAGTAAGAGGGCAACACAGTCGCATCTAATGAGTCAATGGGACACCTGAGACTTCAAGACACTGTTATGAGAAATACCTAGCCAGTGTATAGAGGAGTTGCGTTTGATTTCTAACGATGACTCTCTATAGACTGATGTCACAACGTGTAGATAGGCAGTGTGAGAAGATGAGTGAGATTGTTAGTTGGAGTGTCTTGTATCATCAAGGTAGAGCACAGGTGTGGGGGACATGAATCACATACAGCAGTGGGAGTTCACTCGATATATTTGGGACAGAGAGGTCTATTTCTATGGTGAGTTGTGATGATTTTATGTGAGCAGACAGACTAGACATGAGGAGGTGGCTATGATGGGCACTATCGTCTATGTATATATTTATGTCTCTAGAGAGAGTGAGTGACGACTAATGTGTGTGAGTTGTGACACACATCTGAGCGGTAGTGGCGGATGGTGTGACACACAAGACAGAGACTATAGGATTAGATGGTGGAACGTGTGGGTTATAATGTTAGGTGTCAGCGATGGCAGGCGTGTGGGATTTAGAAGGGATGAGAGTGAGCTGTGATTTTATATTGGGAGTATTGAGACATTCACAATAGTATGATATAGTGGTGTCGGAATAACATCTGCGGGAGACACTAGTACTGGAGACACAAGACGTCTGCGGTGACTCTGGGTGTAGGATACTGGGATAGGATGAGGTTATTTCCATTATCAACGGGTGAGAACTAAGTGATGCATTCTACTTAGGTAGGTATGTCATTCACGAGAAGTGAGTTGTGGGAGATTGTAGGAGGTTTACACGACCAGATCATAGGTGCGAGTGAGTCTATGACTATTCATTGGAAGTGATCACTTAAGGGATTTGATAGGGTGTCAGTGATATACACTATAGGCGTACAGATAGATGTGCCAGATTCATATTACTATTTGTATTGTGGTAGGGCGTAGCGGGTGTGAAAGGATTTGTGATTCTGAAGCGACTAGGACATGGCAAGTAATTCAGGTGAGTACTTCTGAGCAATATGGGTCTTGGAGGGAAGAGAGAGAGAGGAAGTCGGGTGACGAACACATCTTTAGTGCTACGGTGTAGGAGTGATTCATTTATTGAGGATATTATTATTTATAGGGCAGATCACTGTGGATATAGAGATGTGTAGTTGAGGAATGAAGTTGGTATATGTTATGATTATAGGAGTATTTGGGTGGTGCATCATAGTATATCTGGATTACAGGATGTGGTGGGTTCATAGAGACACACTACGAGACTAGGTTGGAGCACAACATCTTTCTATATGGGAGTCTGCATGAACGTGTGCGATTCAAGTATGAGAATTATATGAGGAATGTCACAGGTTGGCACATCACTCTATGAGATGTGAATACGGGGACTCTCACTGGACTATAGTGGTGTAGACAAATAGTTATTGATTAGAGTAGGTGATGTAGATGGTGATCGAGACAACAATCACGACAGAGCAAGGGAGGGGATTCCGTATCAGATTAGAGGAGTGGCAGTGGTGGTGGTGCACACGATCACCACTACAGAATCATCTTGGGTGGTTCACATGTGTGACTATTATAATAAGTCTTACAGTGGGGTCAGTATGGTATCATGGATGTATTTACTCTATGGTACACATGCTCTAAGTGCACAGAGGACGATAGGTCTTATCTATTCTCTGATAGTGAGTGGCATAGCGGGTGGTCATACCGGTGCTATCAGAGAGAGAGGGTAGTGGTGAGCGGTCACACACATGCTCACGTGTGTGAACCTATTTGTACTTCACTAGTGAGAGTAGTGTGAGAAGATTAGAGTAGTGATGACTAGAAGAATTAGTGATAGGTGCAATATTAAGCAGTTCGTGCGTCAACTGTCTTATTATATTATAGTTGTGAGTACTAATAGAGATTATGTGTGAGTGAGTGAAGTAGCAGTGCACGAGCAGTGCGAGGTGATCACGACAGTTTATTATGTGTCACTTACAAGAGTTGGTCGGGTATGATATGGTGCAGGGTCACACAAGTCGATCATGTGATGATTGTGTAGTGCCCACATAGACTTTTCTATTCTCTACAGATGATGTCATCACTTTGGTGATCTTGTTTCTACACATAATGGAGTATTACTACGAGGTCTACTCTATGTGGCGCTAGGAGGTTTCGAGTTTTATTATAGTGAGTTGCATGAGTGATTGACAGTGTGGGATCTATATACACATGCAAAGGTTTACTGAGATTCACTAGTTGGGAGTCGATGTGTTGGAGTTTTGTGTGTCAAAGAAGAGAGTTACTAGGTGGTGACTATCTTACTAGACACTATTGACACAGCTGTGTGCACAGAGTTGTAGATGACGATTTTTCTTATTTACTTGGGATCTGACGCAGTGTGTTAGATATGGGTAAGTTCAGGTTCTCTGTTATTCAGTGAGAGTGTGTCGGAGGTGGGGAGTACTCTACGCAGTCAGTGTAGTGCATAACAAGCATGGGTTGGTGTCTCTAGTATATACCATGAGTGACACTCATGTGGGCTGACATATAGACGTGAGAGAGTGAGCTAGAGAGGGTGATGTCAATGCTGTAAGTAGAGTGTTGTCTATATTAAGACATGATGATATAAGGTGGAAACTATGCTATTCTAGGATTCAGTTAGAGACTCAAGTTGAGTGGAGGTAGAGAGTATGTGTGGTGAGTTTGACTCACGTGTCTAAGAGGACATTGTTCTACGAGGATTTGTGTGATCAGATGTGGCACTCTCAAGAGTGTGTGATCTAGGAGTTAGTGTGTGCTAGTGTGCACAGACAAAGGAAGTTGTGCAGGTGAGCGATGAGTGATGAGTCTAGGAGAGTAACACTGAACATTAGCGATGTAGTAGTGATACTTATTACCTCTAGAGAGTGATGATATAGTAAATCCGGTAGTGGAGGTTTTGGGCACACTAGAGGAGTGAATTTTTGTAATCTAGGATGGCAGCGAAGTACGGAGAGTATAGTCACACTAGTGCGAGATTACAGCCAATTGGAGATGAGTGTAACTTCCTATGTGTGATTTTCGAGTGATACATGATAGTGATTGATCGAACTCTCAGCAGTTCACAGATATCTATGTTTCAGAGATCTTATACTAGTAGGGAGAGAGATACTTTACTATGGCGGAGTTGACGATTTGTTAGTTGTATGAGAGAGTTGTTTTTTCGAGATAACACAGGCGTGGTCTATCGATACATACACGATAACTCGTTGAGGAGGTATGAGTAGAGATGTACGAGGCGATGGAGGAGAATGGGTTCTAGTAGTGAGTGACTATTAGACGACTCTTCAAGTAGTGGCTTAGACGACGGGACACATGACTAGTGCTCACTATTATATTTCTTAGTGGTTGAGGATAGGTAGATGTAGTATCTGATGCTCATTATACACTTCATAGGGCGAGTGTGTCACTGAGAACTACACATGAGTTGGACACACATGAAGTGTGGTGATATTGAGTGGATAAGCAGATGTAGGAGTGAGGTGGTGCGCACACACTCTCTGTGTGCACACGTATATATAAGTGGGGAGGGGGGAGTGTCAGTGGATGCTTGCAGGGACTATATGGTGTGAGTATGTGCACCTCTACTCTATTGCTGAGCATAGAGTGCATATGACGATATTATATAGTGGATCATAAGGGTTCTGTTGAGTTTATTTGTGAGACACAATGAAGCGGTGACTACCCATTCTAGGCACAGATTCTGTAATGACAAGCGTGTGAGATGAGAGAGATTAAGTAATGACAGGGGGTTAGCATTTGACGACTACAGTCTATGAGTACAGTGTGAACACATCTAAGTTCATGAGTGATAGTATATACGGGACATGATCATAGTGGATTGATTATATTAGTATATTTTACATGGACTCAGAAGGAATGGAGAGATCTAGTTATTAAGTTGTTTTTGGGACGTATAGTGGAGAGGTGGTGAGGGAATGTTACAATGTCAGCAGTGATATCATGTACACAGTTAAGAGTAGGAGACGGGTGTGAGAGAGTACACGGTATGTAGAGATGTAAGTATGTTTAGTTATATAGACTAATGACAACATTTAGTATGTTCACGGGGGGACCTTTTCTAGTGACAATGTATGTACTCATTATAGATCAGGAGAGGTGGAGATATGTGTGTCTACTGAACTCTATGTTCAGTCTAATAGGTCGTGTGGGTGTGGGGAGCGATAATCAGAGTGTAGGTAAGAGGGGAGAATTATAACAGGTTAGTGGTGTGTCGTGGGCACATCACTAGGCTGTGTGTACAGAATGTAAGTCGTAGGGAGTCTCTGTCTCATAGTGGGGATCTCAGTGTGATCACTTCTGACGGTGATTTTATCTCTAAGCAGTAGTGATATTAGTGGTGATGTGATGATATACACAATTAGATCTGTAGTATATGGGTACGAGTGTGTATGGTGGACAATTATATGTAATGAGAGAACACAGAAAGAGGTTAGGTATGGGTTGAATGATAGGTATAACACAGGAGTTAAGTGGTGTAGTATGGAGATATTTCCTATGTGTTATCTATATTAGGGATTGTGTAGATGTCGAACATAACACATATTTGACTGTGAGAGTGCGTGATACTTACCTATTGAGTGGATTTTTGTCTAGTAAGTAGAAATGTCTATATTCTAGGGGTGTTGACGTTGTTATGGTTACAACAATGCGGAAGCGTGAGCGATGAGATCAAGTCTAGACTTGGAACACTGCAAAGGGAGGTAGCACTCTAATTGAGTGTGAGAGTGTGAGTTGTGAGTTGAGTGATGTAGGGGCTCATATACGCGAGATACGCGCGAGTATTGACACTTGCTCTGATAGAGAACGGGTAGATAGGGCATGGGTAGGTAGTGGAGATTATATAGTGAGTCTCTCAGAGTGCGTGCTAGTGTTATGAGATGTTCATAGATTTTTGGTGGGATGTGAGAGACTAAGAGACGAATGAGAGGGAGGGGAGATAGGACTTCACAACTGGGAAGGTCATGTAGGTGGACACTTTCATTAGTTAGACATTGTGGTGTGTAACACACGTTCTGAGAAGAATGTGAGTGGTGATATGTGAGACATGTTGAGACACACATGTCTTTATTGAGTATATGAGACTTATTACGATTCACTATACGTTAGTTGAGGTAGTTCACTGGAGTAGTGGTAGTGGTGGGGTGTATATACGTCAAATCTGGGAGACAGTAACAGGTGTGTAGATATCCTATCTACAGCATTGTGAGGCATATGATTAGATAGAGTGTGAGGGGAGTGTATGGAGGCTGAACACGTAAGACATTATGAGTGATTGGTAAAGATCAGGTTAGTTAGGGGGATATATCTATGTTATCTTGATAGGAGAGGAGAGTTAGAAGACACACATACTGTGGTGTGTCGAGTTGATGGTGAAGATAGAGATAGTGGTGATATAGTGCAGGAGTAATGTGTGTTTGGTTGATATTTAGGTACACATACACAGGCGTGAGTGACAGAGATTGTGGTTCAGACAATTCAGTATCTATACTCAGAGTGTACATTAGTTATAAGTAGGTTGAATTAGTCAGGGGACCATCTTAGTCTATAATATAAAATAAGTATGGACTCTATTGATTGTCATATTCACTATGGATGGGAGGAGGTGACAGAGAGAGTTGGTGATACGAGGACATACAACAGGTAGGTGGTGAATAGTGCTATGATTGATGGCTGTGGATTGACATTTCATTGGATCTTATCGATCTAGTGTGATATAACGACGACTGGCACGAACACTATTCATACAGTTGTAGTAATAGTTATAGATTGATTTTACATGGTGTGGCAGTTATGAGATTGGGAGGTGTAAGTTGTATCACACATTGAGCGGGGGTATGCGGAGGTGTGAAGTACATAGAGCAGATGACTGGAACAGAGTGTAGGTGGAGTGGTGAGAGTTTGTACACAGAGGTATAACACAGTTAACGGGTGCGATATAGCAGATTGACTATCGTGAGTAACACTATGTACTGTTAGTATGGGAGTATATTCAGCACACTGTATATGTGTGCATGTTGTCTATATAGTGGGATATTTAGGGGATGAGTCGTTAGTTATGGGGGGTTGAGTTGGTGACGAGACGAGCGTTGTGACGTGACAGTATGATATTGTTAGTATGACACATAGTGAGATTTGTGAGAAGATGTTTACTCTACTGACACCTTAGTACCATGAGTTCAACTTCCATTAGGATGGAGTATACTGAGTGATCTGAGAGATGAGAGGTGGATTAGTGATTGATGTGATGAGGTATCACACACGTCACTTGGCAGACGATGTGAGTGAGGATGTTAGGAGATGAGTGAGTATTACACTCTCTAGATGATAGGTAGTTAGGGGTGAGTGTACACACAACACACATTACATTCTGGTGTAAGGAGTCACGAGTCAGTCTTTATGTGAGGATATGGTAGAGAGATGTTATGTGGAAGTAGAGTGTTACTTGGCAGAGAGAGTCTACGTGGTCACTAATTCAGTAGTAGAGTCATTTATATTATGCGTCACAAGGTATCTTGTGGTGTGTGGAGGATAGGTGAGACTTAGGTGTGAGACTGCGGAGAAAGTGGTGACTAGAAGCATGCATGGATCTAGGATCTCTATACAGTTGTGGGACACACAGTGTGTGATAGTGATTAGTTAAGTGTGTGTGACACACAAGTGCATACTGTACCTCACTAGTACTATAGTACAGTGTATGTTATTCAACGAGGAGAGTTATCTATATGATGATTCTAATATGACGCACAGTCCAGTGGTGATTACGTGTAGATGATCTTTGTATCTGATGGAGGAGTAGAAGACTACAATGTGAGACATAGAGAAGATGGGGTGAGTATCTATATTAGAACGGGTGAGTCACGAGTTATCTGGGTGTGTCTCTAACATGAGGCATTGGAGGTTCTAGATGATTAGATAGACTTGTACAGGTGATAGGTAGATATAGATTATGGCTTCTCTCTGATCTCGAAGTGTTGACGGCACATTTCAAACTGTGGATGAGGAGTGATTGAGAGACCTGCTGGTGATGGGAGGTGAGACGATATAGAAGAGGATGACACTAGACGGGAACAGTGTGAAGTACATACATGGTGAACAGATAGGGTCTGATTGTGACATCTATATAGATGTAGTCTGTGAGAAGTATCTGTGTCTATAACAACGACATTGCACTTCAGATAGACAAGGACAGTGAGTTCTAGGATGTAGATTTCTCTATATAATAGATTTTATACTATTGGTGTCATATGGGTTGAGTTCACTATACATGAATACACTATTGAAGTTGCTCGGTTTAGAGTAGGTACTTTTCTGTGGTTGAGAGGTGGTGAGTGTGATATATCCTTCACGCGTACACAGACTGATATCGAATATTAGTGTAGTACATGAGTTGTGACTCTTAATTAGAGTACACTAGCATAGTGTGAGAATGGGTACGTGAGTGATGTTCAGATTAGAACAGTCTAACAAGGGATATATTGACGAGTATCATCTCTCAACAAGTTGATTAGATGTTTATAGAGGAGTTCAGATGTGATTTTTGTATTGTGAGGTATGGTATCACATGTGCACATAGCTACTAGAACGTGTGCGACTGAGTGTGATGATTGGTGCATGCATTCATTAGTTGTGGGTGAAGTTGTACACACACCTCTTACGAAGATAGTACGAGGACGAGACACACACGGATACAAGTATTGACTAACGTGAGGGTGATATGTGTAGATGAAGATTACCTGGGCACATGAGTCAGGAGACTCTGTACAGAAATCTATGATAGTTCTGGGGTGACGTGAGAGTGAGTGATTGTGATAGGGGTGAGTAGTGATACACACGGACTTGCACAGGTTGTCACACATTCACATATGGTAGAGGGGGTCAACATAATAGAGAGTGTGAGTGTTGGAGATTTGAGGAGTCTAGAGGTATTGGTAAGAGTCACATACACATCTAAACACACTGCTGTATGAGACGTAGTATAATTCTTGTATGTGGAATTTAGATCTCCTCATAGTAGGTTGACTTTGAGGTGTTGACTAGTTGTTATTTCATCTGATGGTACACGGGGCTGGTCATACAGTGGACACATCAAGTGAAGATCACTCGTTTAGAATGCAACTAGTGTAGAGATCGAATAGTGTGTTAAGAGTACTTTACAATAAATATAGGGAGGGATGGTCAGAAGCTTTTCCTCATATAGACAGGGCGAGACGCGTGTGAGGATAGTTATTGGATAGTGCTATACAGACATAATGGAGACAACTGTTTGACAGATAGTGGACAAGTGATTGATTGTGGCGATAGTACTGAGGAGTGTAGAGTGGTGATCACACTGACGTACACTTATACGGAACAACTAAGGAGAGGGCGGTAGTAGAGTATCCAGAGATTCGAGGCGTGAGTTTAGCTTTGTGTAGAGATAGTCCGTTGGTTAAGTAGACACGAGCATAGTATACACATGTGACACATGATGTTGATTTCATTGTGAGCTAGCTGAAGTCTAGAGTCAATAAAGTAAGGAGTACAATGACTATAATGGCGACACTATGCACATACGTAGAGATTGTTGTACTTATGTGAGTGAGTGCGGTGTGTGGCTATAGCTGTGTATAGAGAGGTACGAGAGGGAACATAATGACTATAACGAGGCGACCAGTAGTATAGTACACGTTCAGAAGGTATATCAATGAGGAGAGGTAAATTGAGATATGGAATATATAACAGAGCGAGCTACAGTGGGGCGACTAGATAGAGGTACTTCTATTTTCATCTGATTAGTCACACGTATCTTAGGGGGCTTTGGATGGAGAGTAGTTACAATCTGATCATCTAGAGGGCAGGGTGCTAGTGATGGGTTATGATAGGTGGACTCAACAAGAGAGTGAACTGGGTGATTAGAGAGTGGTACAGCATCCAGAGGAACAAGTATGCGGAGCATGGTATGTAGATTTATAGTGGTATTATCATGGAGAGGTGGGGGATATACGGTCCATATTCATTCAATGGAGACGTGAAAGAATGAGATCAGCTACTTTGATATTCTGTATAAGAGGTGTGAGAAGGATATGTTGAGGTTGTATGAGATTCTATGTCACACACAATATAGGGAAGGGATAGTCTTGTTAGGGTGAGTGTGTCTGCGAGTTTAAGTGAGTAGACTATTGAAACACACTAAAATGGTGAGATGGTATAGATAAGTATATTGTGGATCAGTCTGGTGTGACAAGTTGTGCTCTATTATTAGTGGACTTTGTGTAACAGAACATGTCACATCATACATCTTGTACGGTAGAGAGTTGTACTTTTATTTAGTTGAAGTTCACACTCTCTATAGTGTTAGATCAGAGGATGATTTTAGAGTGCACAATGAAAACGTGTACATATATAGAGCTAGTATGAGGTAGAGTGAGGGGTGTTCCTCACACTGTGTTATTAGGAATAGACACAGGTGGGGGAGTGGTCACTATGAACACTCAGTGTGTCCATGCAACTGGAGACACTCATTATGGGAGGTCATTAGAGTATGTGTGTAGGAGAATGTGTACATATATCACACTGGCATCTACTGGTGACATTGTGTCTCTTTATTATCTTCTGGATGAGTACACATAGTGATGTCTTGTGTATCACAGTTGTGGTGTCTCATGACGAGAGTATATTGGAATAGGCGAGTATAGAAAGTGATGGGAGTGATATGCGTGTCTCAGAGTATGGTGTGATGTGCACGCATCAGGAAGAGATCAGGGGGATACAAGGATGAGAGGAGAGAGATGTGTAGATTCTATAGTGTGAGTGAGATGGAGTTTTGGGGAGAGCAAATGATCTTAGGAAAGATCGTCGGAGCATGTGAGTGGGATTTCATACACTGTGGGTTTTACTTCATAAGGGATTAGTGATATTAGGTGGGTGAGTGTGAGGTATGTGTAATTACTATACAGAGAGGGGTACTGAAGGTAGACTGTATCAACACAGTATGATTGAGATGGGCGGAGTCTAGTATAACATCTTGGGTACGGTCTGTGGTAATTTAGTGGAGTCACGTCATTTCTGGTGTACACAGGTAGAGGACATCAATCTATCTCATGGATAGCTAGTGCAACCACTATTGAGATTATTTCTAGTGAGTGGGAGGAACTGGACGCTCTTGAGACGATGTAGAGAGTATCAGTAGTGAGAGACACTCAGTATCAGGGGAGAGATTGATTGAGATCTACATTCAGTGTGTGATTAAGTATATCTTACATCAGAAGATAGTAGACGGACATAGTGAGAGGAGTTACAGTGGTGGAACACTATGTTAGTGGATCATGTTGGACACACTCAGATATAAGGTAGCGTACAACTGTCTGTTTGGTTGAGATGATCCTCTTTAGAGATGGGAGTGGTATATTTTGGATTGCGCTTTGACGAGGATGTATACTAAGAGATGATTGGTAGAAGGAGTATTGATCATAAGTATCTGAGTGATATATGTGGGTAGTGTAGGTTATAGCATCAGGAGATGAGACGGACTGATCGTGTGCAGTAGTACAGACCGTAGAGAAATATCACGTGACGTAGAGATTAGTTCAGAACTTTTCAGTTGTGTAATCTTTACCATGACCCTATAGATACATAGAGCTGAGAAATTAGATCAGATTCTCTCAGGGTGAGACATGAGTATGGTGAAGAGTATGGTCACTGCTCATCAAGATGATACAGATAGAATAGAGGAGGACACATGGTGAGTGAGTCACACGGAGGGTGTTCGTACGTTGACTAGGCCACATGAATAACAGTATCTGTGTGACTGGTAGACAGTCTGAGTTCATCTCTTGGAGAGTGGTTGACACTAGTGTGACCCACGATTATCATAATGAGAATGTGGAGGATACGAGTGGTACTTTGAGTGGAGGACAGCGATAGGCAGTTCGTTGGTATATATGAACCTAGTTGAAGGCGTGAGATCTTGAGACTATGTCCACTCGATGTATCTCGTTAGAAGGTGCACGATGCGTGAAGTGTATACAGTTAGAGTGGGAGTGAGCGTGCTTAGAGTGAGAACATTCACGAACTTGAGCATTTGACGGGTGAGCGAGGACATCTGGAATGGATTCTTTTATCGTGACAGTTAGTTATGCACACGACTAGGGTATTCATAGACATATTTGTAGAGTGGCGCGGTGATACGTCTAGCGCGGAGGGTGAGACACACATAGGACACACACAGATGAAATGAGGCGGGGAGTCTATAGATGAGACTTATGATTGTAGCAGACTATTATCTAGCAGTGAGAGATGCATTGTGAGTGCGCGACGCAGTCTAGTCATACATATGGATTACTCACGATCGTGTACGGTGTGAGATATTGAGTATAGTGTCACTTTCATATGTTTCTAGACGATGAGAGGTACACAGTTAGTCAATATAATCTTATTGTGGTGGTATAGGAGGTGTGTGTGCGATTAGTAAGCGTAGCGATATCGGATGAGTGAGAGAGTTTCTCACGTCACTATCATTATACGTGTGCGCACACGAGTTATGATTGAGATTATATGAGTATAGTGACACATTGGAGATATGGTGAGAGATACACAGTACACAACCACCACACACACACACACACACGAGAATTTATTATAGTAGTGATCAGGGTGGAAGTATATGTGAATTTCAGATAGGATTAGCCAGGGTTTACTGGGAATAGTCACAGAGAGTGAATGGTGTGATATACTCTCTGTCTAAGTATGTGGGGTGGGAGTAGATGTAGCGAGACACACTCAGAGGGTGTGCTAGTACAGGTAGCATATGCACACAGTGTGAGGACATTTAGGATTTCATATGTGAATATAGGAGAGCACTCAGTGTACATGAGTGAGAGGAGTAGTCACGATGAAGAGTCTCTGTGATGGATCTTTACTAGAATGACAGCACGGATTGTGTAGAGTGTGCGACTTGAGGTGGGTTCTTACTGTTTGTTCTGGGTTGGACAGGAACTAAAGTGATGTGGGAGCAGAGAGTGGTGTGTGTGGCTGCACACATGGTGCGTGTGTTTGGAGACACGTGTGACAGATTGAAGATTGACACATAATGGATCTGCTAACTTGATATATTAGTGTAGGTTAGTGTGCACGTGACTGGTGAGTTTTGAATAGGATAGGTACAAGAGTTACGGAGTAGTTTCAATTGGTATAATATTACATGAGGTGGGTGCACGGTGTGCGGTCAAGGTTCTTCGTACAGATGCGCTCTCTATTTAACTTGAGAGGTATAGCGAGTGTGGCGTAGTGATTAGATATGCAGAGGAGAGTGTAAATCACTATATCACAAGGGTACGGCAGACACAACAGAGTCGGAGGTGTAGGACCACCTGGGATATCTGATCTGTGTCATAATAGCGGTGTTGGTGGTTCAAGATGTGTGTGGGACACAAATTGCTGCAATCTATATGGTGATAGAGAGTGGGATGATGTGCAAGAGGATGGAGGAGTGTGGGAGACGTATGAGAGTATCTCTAGGGTGTGGTGATCACATAAGTGACGGTGTGATGACTATGGTAAACATACTATGGATTGTATCTGTGGCTCTGGTGTCTATATTATAGAAGGTACACATGGTGGTAGGGTTACACATCAGAGTTAGAGGTGGGATATGCTAGTGATGCTGGGGGTGACATGTAGAGAATGAATTGGGGGGTGTTGTGGTAAGGATGGGTTTGGTTGATATTGGGGGTTGACATCACTTATAGTCGGGAGTTGAGGTCAGTGTGGTGTAGACTCTGATTATATAGTGCATTGGTGGGAGATGGTGGAGATACATAATGGGGCACATGGTGTGAAGGTCGTGTGGAAGAAGGAGCATACGAGGGCAGTGTCACATAGGGAACACACTCGGTGCGTGGGGGGGGTGGACAGTGTATGGTTGTGTTTAATTGGTCTAGGGATTGGCGGTCACTTCTGTTGTGCTATGATTGACATTACATGTGAGGTGAGTGAGGATTAAATAATATTTTTTGGGGGAGTGTCATAGATAGAGAGTATAAGCAGGGTGTGTAGTAAGACTGGTGATATGTGGACAATATCTTATATATGTATGTGGGGTACAGGGACAGAGAGATGCGCTTAAAGAGAGGCACTTGAGTTGATAGTGTGTGTTAGAGTGTGGATCTGGCATAATGGGGCATGGGGATAGAGTATGTGTGAGGGTTCACAATGTCATGAGGGGAGTAGTTGTTGAGACGATAATATCTGGGTTGGCAGAGTGTGACTGTGGGCTGAGATTTTGAGTAAGCGCGTGATGGTGCAAGTGACAAAGATATCAATCATAGTACTGTGTAGTCACGCTGGAGGATAGAGTGGTGTGCTGAGTGACACTCTGTAGAGAGGTACATACACGCTGAGTACGAGTGGATCTCTGGGTAGAGTGAGGTATTCTCTATTGGATAATGTATCACAGACTTGTTGTGTACGAGGATTAGCAAGAGGCTATCTTTTGTGCATTTATAACACACACATATCATAAGAGATTACATGGATTTCATAGGGGGGGTACACATCTTATTGTTGATTTGAGATGGTGATCTCTATGGTATGGGGATGGTGTGTTGGTGGGGATGGGTTAGGGTGTATGATGGATTGTGGGGTAGGGATACAGGTTGATGGGAGGTGTATATATGACAACTTGTTTAGAAAGATCTGTGGTGGCAGTGTAACGATGAGGGTGGCGTGTTGTAGCATTCTTGTTTAGTGACTCACATATTATACGTGGGAGGTTGGGATTATGTGATGTGACGGTTAAGGGGTATAGGTGAGATGAGGTATTCATTATCTGACTGGTTGATCAAATAACATGGCAGATGGTGAGTATGAACTCATTCTTGGTATGTATCAGTCTATGACAAGTGAGTCTGACACCAGACTGAGTATGTCTGATATGGTAGATAGGGTGTTGAGTGGTCTCCGGTGCAGATGACACACGAGTGGTGTCGAGGTGGGCGTGTGGGCCTAAGTACGAGCAATGATATAATCAAACTTTGAGGAATTACAGATATCACTCTGTGCTGCTCAGGAGAGTGTTAGCGTCATGTTTGGTAGGATGAATATGCGCATTTCACTCATAGTGCAGACAGCATATGCGTAGTTAACTGCGTCTAGGGATGGACACTGTTGGGTATGACGAGATCTCCTGTCTGAAGACAGTACTCTCTGAGTAAGTGGTCAGCTCGCAGGTAGTGATCTGGTTGTAGTATAACACGACTTGATGGGAATGAGTACTCTGTACGGCTCATTGTCTCGGTGGGATTAATACAAGGGTCGATGTGCATTGTGGTATGTATAGAGATGAGAGAGATGTGATCGCGATGGTATAGATGAGAGAGGCGGATAAAGATCAAGAAGGAATCACAATCCCAATCTGCTAACATCCGTGTTGATTACGCAATCAACAATTGACTTTATAATTATTAAGTATTCTGAATAGGATAGTAAGAACGTTTGTTATCCCACGAACAACACAAATTCTGTATACCCAACCAATAATTAGTGATAAAACTAATCTTCTGAGTGTAGTTCACTAGCTAGAGAGTTGTATTTGGAACATTGCATTTTGAGTTTGATATAGTTACTTTTTATTTTATATTTGTAATTGATAAGAGATTACTTGTTGTTGTGTTGAGAGAGGAGAGTGTATGTGTTCTTTACTTTACAGAGGTTGGATTAGTCGCTTTATAGAGGAGAGAACGGGTTTTGAATGATATGATAGGATTGAGTATTGAGTTCCAATAGAAAAAGAATTACTATCAGATTTCATATTACAGACACACTATTGAGAGTTTGAGACTACTTGTTAAGTGTTGAGTAGAGTATAAGTGAGTTATATGTTTGTCATTGTGGATGGTGTAGCCAATTAATTGAGATATGCTAAGACTATTTTTTGAAAGTTGTTATGTGATATGTTGTGGTAAAAAAGACAAAATTGAATATATGTTTTTTAATATTTCTTCTCGTGGGTAGAGTGTGGTGGGAGATATTGTATGTAGGGGGTTGGTAGAGGGGTGTTTCATTGTGGGGTGTGGGGGGTGTGGTGGGAGAGAGGTTTTGATAATGGGTGGGTTGCTAGATATGGTAGTTATGTTGGGGAGTGTTGTGGGTTATGGATATTAGGATGGATAGGGAGTTATGGTGTGTGGTGGGGATTGTGGGTGTGTGGGGTGGGTGTGGAATTGTTGTGATGGTGTGGGATTGAGTTATTGTGGGATATAGGGTGTAGGTCTATGGTGGTTGAGAGTATGTTTATGGAGTCTATGGTTGTTAGGAGGTGTAGTGTGTGATTGATGGTTCATGGTATATTAGAGGTGGGAGGTGGTATATGTGGGTTTGATAGTGGGGGTTAGTGTGAGAGAGGTGGTGTTGGTGTGTTGGTGTATAGTTTAGTGTTAGGGGGTGGTGGAGGTGGGTGTGTATCTATCTTTGGTGGTAGTTATCTAGGGTTGGTGTTGGTTTGACTGGGTTCTCTTCTTATTCTGGGTGAGGTATAGATGAGTTAGTTTATGAGGAGTGGAAGGTAGTTATGTATAGGTGAGGGAGTGGTCTTTGAGAGGTTGAGGATGGGGGAGATGTGTTTGAGAGATAGATATATAGGGTTATGGGAGTGTTCTATATAGTGTCTTAGGTTATAGTTGTGTGGAGATAGGATGTGTGTTTTGAGTTGAAGGCTATATATAGTACATTTAGAGATGGTGTTAGTTATATTGATTAGTTGGTAGATGGGTGGTGAGTGATATCTAGATAGTGTGGTTGGGAGTTTGAGTATGTGTATTATATGGTATATGTGTGATAGGTGCGCATTGTAGAGAGATGTGTGGTAGTCTATATTGTATTAGGAGTGATGTGAGGGAGAGGGTATATGGTATCATCTATCTAGTCTAGATGTGAAGATATTGTATGTAGTAGCTTTGAGGAGTGTTATGGTGTGTCTTAGGTTTAATGGGGGTATGTCTGGTTTTTGTTTGTTGGGGGATGTTATCTTATAGTGGTCGGTCAGTCTATGGTGTGGATGTTTTGCTTCTGTGTGCTAATAGAGTGGATTGGTTGTTGTGGAGAGGTCAGTAGGTTGATATCGTCATGGTGTTAGATGAGGTGTGTAGGAGTTTAAGAGGGATAGATGAGTATGGATAAGGATATCTATGAGAGAGGGTTGGTGATATGTTGTGGTTATGTGTGGATTGTAGGAGAATATATTTTATCTATTGGTAGATTGAATCTTTGAGTTGGTGCCTGTCGGGACTCTTTTAGATACTCTATCAAGAGGGAGTATGATGGATAGGGTTTGGTGTGGTAATGTGACTAACTATAGTGATAGAGGTAGAGTGATGGTAGGATAGAATAGTGAGATTGAAGTGATGATCTATGGGCAATGTGAGAGATTTATTTATACTTGTAGCGATTGGTGATTGTTTATGGGTTCTACTTATTAGTAACAGTTGGGGGAAAACACAGTGGTGTTGGATCATCATACATGGTGTACCAGTATGTGAGGTTGTAGTGTGGTGGTTATGAGATCTTGTTGTCAGAGTGTGTTCTTTTAACTATTGTAGTATAGTCAACAAATTGTTGGTGTAGTATGTTCAACACTTGATACTATAGTGTGTTTGTGTGTACTTATTTGAGTTAGAGGGTAGGGTGAAAGTTTAGATGATGAATACTGAGAGACATCTCATGAGGGTGGTGGTGACTCAGCGCACGTAAACACACATAGGGTTGTGTGTGTAGTGTGTGTAGAGATGGGGTTTATCTATGTGATTGGTCATCAGATGTGAGAGTCGACAGAAAACAGGTGGTGACGCGATGTACTGTGATATGTATGATAGTAGATGATAGGTGTAGGAAGAGTTATTGTTAGTAGTTAGAGATAGCAGAAACACCTATGTATAGATGAGCTGAGTCTCTCTAGTAGTCAGACACACATCTGAGGGACATGTGGACTATTCTGTGTCTTCAGAGTGTGGACATAGTAGAGTGAGACCACATGGCAGACGAGCAAAGGGTGACTCTGTACACGACAGGTGCTCATGGTCTATGTGTGTTCATCAGGAAATAGTTAGGGAGGATATAGGAGATACACATCAATTTTTACGGGAGTGGAGTGTGTTCATCATACAGGAGTGTGAGACTGTGGAACAGTTGGACAAATTTATGAAGGTGCGTTGTAGTGGTATATAGACATGGGTGTTTGTGTGATTTTGTCATACTGTGGAGGTGGGCACGTTTGGGAGAAACACAAGTGGAGTGCAGGGGGGACCACATATAAGCCACTCTGCACGTGTGGATGATGTCAGAGGGGTTCTCATAGTATATAGGTGGTTAGTGGGTATAGACTGACATACCTACAATTATCTGGGGGAGTAGGGACAACACAGTGGATTACAATGGACTAGAGGTGTACATTTGATTACTGTCAAGAGGTATTAGTTGGTATACTATTGATGTTGCGTTGATATCAATGTGGTACTGTGGGTAAGAGAGTGGATTGACGCACACTACAGGTAAACTGGGCACAGACTCGAGTGAGGGAGAGGCGTCTGTACACAAGTGTGACACTCAGGTCTGTGAGAGATTGGGTGTCGACATACATTCTGTGAGTGAGGTGTGAGTAGGACATAGAGTGTGTATGAGCTTGGCACAAGAGTCTGGATTCTAGGGACTATGTGAGAGAAGTAACAAGTGTTACTAACTATCGTCACTTCTAGTGATGAGTGTATAGAGGAGGAGATACTAGAGTAATCAGAATGGTTCACATTTTACAAGCGTGAAGTGATAGACACTCAGACGTAGCGATTGATGCACATGTGGTGTATCACGATGTGTGCTAGAGACATCATTGGTGTGAGAGGTTCAGGTGGTGCTTATATGCGAGGATGTAATAGTAATATATGTAGGGACATCATTGATACATACTATACGAGCGAGGCACACAATGAGGTAGTGTCTGGCTCTGCACGGCACTATGAGTACTACACATTGGGCGAGTGAGAGAGAGACACAGCGTGGAGATAGGACACTGTCACAACATGTATGTAGTGGGATCATAGTACTCCCGATCTTGTTATAAAGACACACATGGAGTATATTAGAGAATCTATATGAACATCGGGGGTGAAATATGGGGGGGGTGTGGGAGTTTTGTAAGGGGTGTGAAGGTTATGGATGTTAGGGGGGGGGATAGGGGAAATGAGTGTGGAGGGGCGGGTGTGTGAATAAGGGATGGGTTTGGGTGTTGAATGAGTGGGTTGATAAATATGAGGGGTAATATGTGGAATTATTTAGTAAAGGGAAGTGTTGAAAGTGTGTTGGGATTATCAAGAGGGGTTGAGAGGTGGTGGGGGGACATAGTAGTAGGAGGCGGAAATGAATGTGGGGGGGTGTGTGGGGGTAAGGGATGGGGGTTTGGGGTTGAATGATTGGGGGGTGGATAATACTGGGGGTATATAGGAGTGGGAATTTTTGGTAAGGGGTATGGTTAAGGGGTAGCGGGATGTGTAGTTGGGTTGGGAGATCACGGAGGGGAAATAGAATTGGGAGAGGGAGTTTGTGTGTAACAGGGGGGACACACATGCGGGGGTTTTGGCTTGAATGATTCTGGGGGGTGGGATGATACTATGTTCCATTGTATTTTTGTAAGGGTGTTGAGTGTATGGGATGTTTAGGGGGGGGGGGGATAGGGGGAAATGATGTGGGGGGGTGTTGTTGAGGATGGGTTTGGGGTTGAATGATTGGGGGGTGTATAATATGGTTAGATTGTTCTGTGTTGGGAGATTGTTTGTAAGGAAGGGGTGGTTGAAAAGGGTTTGGGATTGAGGGGGGGGAGGGGCGGACTGAGGGTGGAAATGTGTAATGTGGGGGAGTGCACATGGTAGTGGATGGTGTTATTGGTGGTGCAAAGACATATCGGGGGAGTGGATAACTATGGGTGCGGTGTGGTGGAATTTTTGCTAAGGGGGTTGTTAAGGTCAGTATGGGATGATTATTACAGGGGGGGGAGATTTGGGTTTTAAATGGAATGTGGGGGGTGTATTGGGTTAACAAAAAAGTGGGATGGGTTTGGAGAGGTTTTATGTTGAGTTGAATGACATTGGGGGGGTGGATAATATATGGGGATGGGTCCTGTGGGGAATTTTCTTTTAAGGGTGGTGAGACTCGATTTATGGAATGTATGTAGGTGGGGTGGGTGGGATAGGAGGGAAATGAACATAGTGGGAGGGAGGGGAGTGATAGAATGAAGGGATGGGGTTTGGGAGGGTTGACTGAAGTGGAGTGGGGTGGGATAATATAGGGTTTGGCGGTTTGGGGAATTTTTCTGTAAAGGGTGTGAAGGGTCTATGGGATTTAGGTAGGGGGGGGGATAGGGGGAAAATTATAATATGGGGGGGGGTAGTTGGATGTAAAGGGATGGTTGGGGTTGAATATTGGGGGTGGATATTATGGTTTGTGGGGAATTTTTTAAGGGGTGGTGAGGGTGTATGGATGTTGGTAGGGGGTGGGGGGGGGATAGGGGGAATGGAATTGGGGGGGTGTGTGGGTAAGGGAGAGGTTTTTGGTGTAGAATGATTGGGGGTTGATAATATGGGTTGTGTGTGGTGAATTTGTAAGGGGAGGTGAAGGTGTTGGGATGTGTATGGGGGGGGGATAGGGGGAAATGGAATGTTTGGTGGGTGTGTGGGTACATTGCAGTAAATTGAATCCAGCACAAATTGTGTAGTCACCAACTACGGCCAGTTGATAGTGCCAAAAATACCTTTTTGTTATCCGGATACATTTCGAGATATGTGTTTTTGCACTTTACCCAGTCCAGATTTGTTGATAGAACCACTTGCCAGTTAAATTGAATCCAGCAATTGTGTAGTCATCACCACAGGTTGATATGTGCTAAAAATACCTTTTATTATCCGTATACATTTGTCAGATTACGTGTTTTTTGCACTTTGCCAGTCCAGATTTGGTTGATTAGAGGTACCTTGCCTGTTAAAGTGTGAATCCAGCAATGTGTAGTCTACCACATGTGAATTGATAGGTGCCAAAAATACCTTTATTAATCTTATAGATTTCAGATACATGTTTTTGGCACTTTTGCCCAGTCCAGAATTGTTGATAGAGGTACCTTGCAGTTAAATTTGAATCCAGCAATTGTGTAAGTCACCTACAGTGAATTGATAGGTGCCAAAAATACCTTTTATTATCCGTATACATTTCAATACGTGTTTTTTTGCACTTTTGCCCAGTCCAGATTGTTGATAGAGGTAACTTGCAGTTAAATTTGAATCAGCAATTGTGTATCACCACAGGTGATTGAGTGCCAAAAATACTTTATATCCGTATACATTTCAGATACGTGTTTTTTGCACTTTTGCCCAGTCCAGATTTGTTGATAGAGGTACCTTGCAGTTAAATTTGAATCCAGCAATTGTGTAGTCACCACAGGTGAATTGATAGGTGCCAAAAATACCTTTTATTATCCGTATACATTTCAGATACGTGTTTTTGCACTTTTGCCCAGTCCAGATTTGTTGATAGAGGTACCTTGCAGTTAAATTTGAATCCAGCAATTGTGTAGTCACCACAGGTTGATAGGTGCTAATATACCTTTAGTATCCGTCTACATTTCAGTACGTGTTTTGTGGGCACCTTTTGGCCCAGTCCAGATTTTGTTGATAGATGGTACTTTTGCGTTAAATTTGAATCCAGCATAGTGTGTAGTCCCACCATAGTTGAATTGATAGGTGCCAAGAAATACCTTTTTATTATCGTATACATTTCAGATACGTGTTTTTTTGCACTTTTGCCCCGTCCAGATTTGTTGATAGAGGTACCTTGCAGTTAAATTTGATATCAGCAATTGTGTTGTCACCACAGTGAAATTGTTAGGTGCCAAAAATACTTCTTTTATATCGTATTCATTTCAGATTAACGTGTTTTTGCTCTATTGCCCAGTCACCAGAATTTGTTTGTTAGAAAAACCTTGGCAGTAAATTTGAAACAGCATTGTGTAGTAACCACATGTGTGATAGGTTGCCAAAATTACCTTTTATTATCCGTATAAATTTCTATACGTGTTTATTTTGCACTTTTTGGCCAGTCCAGATTTATTTGATTGAGGTCACTCCTTGCAGCTAAATTTGTATCCAGCCAATTGTGTAGTCACACAGGTGAATTGATAGGTGCCCAAAAATAACCTTTTATTATCCGTTACATTTCAGTTTCGTGTTTTTTGCACATTTGCCAGTCCCAGATTTTGTTGATACAAGGTACCTTGCCAGTTAAATTTGAATCCAGCAATTGGGTAGTCAACCACAGGTGAATTGATAGGTTCCAAAAAAATACCTTTATTTTCCGTATACATTTCAGATAGTGTTTTTTGCACTTTTGCCCAGTCCAGTTTGTTGATAGAGTTACCTCTGCAGTTAAATTTTAATCCAGCAATTTTGTAGTCACCACAGGTGAATTGTTAGGTGCCATCATATACCTTTTATTATCCGTATTCATTTCAGATTCGGTGTTTTCATCTATGGGCAGGCCAGTTTGTTGATAGAGGTAACTTGCAGTTAAAATTTGAATCCAGCAATTGTGTAGTCACCACAGGGGAATTGGTATGGTGCCAAATATACCTTTTATTATCCTTTACATTCAGATTACGTGTTTTTTGCACTTTGCCCAGTCCAGATTTGTTGATAGAGGTACCTTGCAGTTAAATATGAATCCTGCTATTGTTGTAGTCACCATAGATTTATTGGTGCCTAAAATTTTACTTTTATTATCAGTAGACATTTCAGATACGTGTTTTTTGCACTTTTGCCCAGTCCAGATTTTGTTGATTGAGGCACCTTGCAGTTAACATTTGAAACCAGCATTGTGTAGTCACCACAGGTGATAGGTGCCAAAAATACCTTTAGTTATCGTGTTACATTTCAGATACGTGTTTTTTGCACTTTTGCCAAGTCTCAGATTTGTTGATGGTAGGTACATCTGCAGTTAAATTTGAATCCAGCAATTGTTGTAGTCATCCAAAGTTGTTTTGATAGGTGACTGAATTACCTTTTATATCCGTATACATGTCAGATACGTGTTTTTTTTGCACTTTTTGCCCAGTCCAGTTTTGTGATGAGGTAACTTGCTGTTAAAATTTGTATCCTGCAATTGGTGTTTGTCACCACAGGTGAATTGTTAGGTGCCCATAAATACCTTTTAATTATCCGTTTACATTTTCAGATACGTGTTTTTTTGCTCTATGTGCCCAGTCCAGATTTGTGATAGATAAAACCTTTGCAGTTAAATTTGAAACTAGACTAATTGTGTAGTCACCACTTGTGTTAGGTGCCAAAAATACCTTTTATTATCCGTATATCATGTCACTGTTTCGTTGTTTTTTGCACTTTTGGCATAGTCAGATTTATTGATAGAGGTACCTTGCAGCTAAATTTGAAGTCAGCAATTGTGTAGTCACCACAGGTGATTTGATAGGTGCTTTAATACACCTTCTTATGATCCGTATACATTTCAGATAGTGTTTTTTGAACTTTTGCCAGTCCAGATTTGTTGATAAAGGTAACTGGCAGTTAAATTTGAATCCCAGTCAATTGTGTAGTCACCACAGGTGGAATTTATAGGTTCACAAAAATTACCTTTTTTCATCGTATACATTTCAGATACGTGTTTTTTGCCACATTTTGCCCACAGTCCAGATTTGTGGATAGAGTACCTTGCATGTTAAATTTGGAATCTGCAATTTTGTAGTCACCAACAAGGTGAATTGATAGGGTGCACATAAATTCCCTTTTCTTTATCCGTTTTCTATAACATCTTCAGTAGTGTTTTTTTCACTTTGGCGCGGCCTGCTTGTGATAGAGGTAACTTGCAGTTAATTGGAATCCTAGCAATTGTGTAGTCTACACAGGGGAATTGGTAGGGGCCAAAAATACCTTTTATTATCGTTATAACATTTCAGATACGTGTTTTTTGCACTGTTGCCAGTCCAGATTTGTTGATAGAGGTACCGTGCATGTTTAATATGAATCCAGCTATTGTAGTTGTCTCCAGAGATTGATAGGTGCCAAAATTACCTTTTT
Organism: Phyllomedusa bahiana; assembly: GCA_025379985.1. NCBI lineage: Eukaryota > Metazoa > Chordata > Amphibia > Anura > Hylidae > Phyllomedusa > Phyllomedusa bahiana. The sequence continues at coordinate 156,353 of JAODAL010002875.1, forward strand.
TAGTATCCGTATACATTTTGATACGTGTTTTTTGCACTTTTGCCCAGTCAGTTTTGTTCGTTGATAGACCACCTTGCGTTAAATTTTGAATACCAAGCAATTGTTTGTAACCACAGGTTGATTGGTGCCTTAAATTACCTTTAGTTATCCGTCTAAATTTCAGTATTACGTGTTTTTTGCACATTTTGCCCAGTCAACAGTATGTGTTGATTGAGGTTATCCTTGCAGTTAAATTTGAATCAGCAATTGTGTAGTCGCACAAAGTTTTGAATTGATAGGTGCCAGAATAATTACCTATTATTATCCGTATACATTTCAGATTCGTGTTTTTTGCACTTTTGCCCAGTCCAGATTTGTTGATGGAGGTACTTGACGTTAAATTTGAATCCTGCAATTGTTGTTGTCACCACAGGTGAATTGCTAGGTGCCAAAAATAATTTTATTTATCCGTATAACATTTCAGATTACGTGTTTTTTTTGCTCTATTGCCCAGTACCAGTTTTTGTTGATAGAATTCCTGTGCAGTTAATTTGAAAACAAGCAATTGTGTAGTACCAACATGTTGTATAGGTGCCAAAAATACCATTTTATATCCGTATACATTTCTGATAAGTGTTTTTTGCACTTTTTGGCCAGTCCAGATTTATGATTGAGGTACTTGCAGATATAAATTTGAATCCAGCTTTGTGTAGTCTCCACAGGTGAATTGGGATAGGTGCCAAAAAATACCTCTTTTTATCGTATACATTTCAGTTAAGTGTTTTTTGCATTTTGCCCAGTCCAGATTTGTTGATAAAGGTACTTGCAGTTAAATGTTGAATCAGCAATTGTGTTAGTCACCAACAGGTGAATTGATAGGTTCCAAAAAATATTCCTTGTATTATCAGTTTATACATCTCAGATACGGTGTTTTGCACTTTTGCCCTGTCCAGATGTGGGATTGAGTTTACCTGTGCTGTTTTAAATTTGAATTCCAGCAATTTTGTAGTCACCAAGGTGAATTGATATGGTGCCATTAAATCCTTTTATTATCGTTTACATTCAGATTCGTGTTTTTTTTTCTCTTTGGCGAACAGGCCAGCTTTTGTGATAGAGGTATCTTTGCAAGTTAAATTTGAATTCCATCAATTGTGTAGTCTCCACAGGGGAATTGGGTTGGTGCCAAAAATATACCTTTTTATCTATCGTTTACATTTCAGATACGTGTTTTTTGCCTGTGGCCAGTCCAGATTTTGTTGATAGGGTACCTTGCAGTTAAATATGAATCCAGCAATTGTGTAGTCACCATAGAAGTGATAGGTGCCATTAAATACAACTTTTTGTATCCGTCTTTATTACTTTTCAGGCTACGTGTTTTTTTGACTTTTGCCCAGTCACCTGATTGTTGATAGTGCACCCGTGCCAGTTAAAATTTGATTCCAAGCTCAATTGGGTAGTCACCTCAGGTTGATAGGTGCATATAAATCCTTTGTTATCGTCTAATTTCAGATTATACGTGTTTTTGCACTTTTGCCCAGTAAGATTTGTTGATAGAGGTTCTTGCTGTTTCTTATATTGAATCAGCAACTTGTGTAGTCACCAAGTTGAATTGATAGGTGCCCAGAACAAGAAATACTTTTTTTTTCCGTTTACATTTCAAATACGTGTTTTTTGACACTTGTGCCCTGTCCATGTTTTGTTGATTGAGGTACCTTGCAGTTTAATTTGTATCGTGCATTTGTGTAGTCTCCACAGGTGAATTGATATGTGCCAAAAATACCTATTATTATCCGTATACATTTCTGATTACGTGTTTTTTGCTCTTTGCACTGTCAGAGTTGTTGATAGAATAATCCTTGCAGTTAAATTTGAAACCAGCAATTGGTATGTAGTAACCACATAGTTGATAGGTGCATTAATACCCTTTTATTACTCCGTGACATTTCATGATAAGTGTTTTGTGCACTTTGGGCCAGTCCAGATTTATTGAATAGAGGTTCCTTGCAGCTATATTTGATCCAGCAATTGTGTAGTCACCACGAGTGATTTTGATAGGTTGCCAAATATTTCCTTTTTTTATATCCGGTTTACATTTCAGATACGTGGTTTTTGCACTTTTGCCAGTCCAGTTTTGTTGATAAAGGTACCTTGCAGTTAAATTTGATTCCAGCATTGTGGTAGTCACCCTCAGGTGATATTGATAGGTTTCCAATCAACTACCATTTTTTTATCCGTATACATTTCAGATACGTGTTTTTTTGCCCACTTTTGCCCAGGTCCAGATTTGTTGATAGAAGGTACCTTGCAGTTAAATTTGAATCCCAGCATTTATTGTAGTCACCACATGGTGAATTGATAGGTGCCATAAATACCTTTTATTATCCGTATACTTTCTGATACGGGTTTTTTTCACTTGGGCGACAGGCAAGCTTTGTTGTACGAAAAAAAGGTAACTTGCAGTTAAATTGATATCCAGCAATTGTGTAGTCACCACAGGGGGAATTGGTTAGGTGCTCAAAAATACCTTTTATTATCCGTATTACATTTAGTTAACGTGTTTTTTGCACTGTTGCCCTGTCCAGATTTGTTGATAGAGGTTCCTTGCAGTTAATTATTGAATCAGCATTTGTGTAGTCACTATAGTTTGATAGGTGCAAAAATAACCTTTTATTATCCGTATACATTTCAGATAGTGTTTTTTTGCACTTGTGCCAGTCCAGTTTTGTTTGTTTGAGCACACTTGCAGTTATTTGTAAACAGCATATTGTGTAGTCACCACCACAGGTTGATAGGTGCCAAAAAATACCCTTTAGTTATCCCGGTCTCTTACATTTCAGATACGTTGTTTTTTGGCACTTTTGCCCAGTCCAGATTTGTTGATAGAGGTACCTTGCAGTTTTATTTGAATCCAGCAATTGTGTAGTCACCAATAGATGAATCGATAGGTGCCAGTAATCCTTTTATTATCCGGTATACATTTCAGATACGTGCTTTTTTGCACTTTTGCCCAGTCCAGATTTGTTGATAGAGGTACATTGCAGTTTAATTGAATCCCAGCAATTGTGTAGTCACCACAGGTGAATTGATAGGTGCCAAAAATACCTTATTATTATCCGTATAAATTTCAGTTACGAGTTTTTTTGCTCTATTGCCCAGTCCAGATTTGTTGATACGAATATAAAACACGGGCAGTTAAATTTGAATTCCAGCATATTGTGTTGTAGTCACCACATGTTGATAGGAGCAAATATACCTTTGATTATCCGTTATACATTTCAGATACGTGTTTTTTTGCATTTTGGCCAGTCCAGATTTATGATAGAGGTACACTTGCAGTAAATATTTGAATCCGCAATTGTGTAGTCACCTCACAGCGTGAATTGTTTGGTGCCAAATATACATTTTTTTATCGTTAACATTTCAGATTTACGGTTTTTTTTTTTGCTCTTTTGCCCAGTGCCAGTTGTGTGGTTAAGGTTACCTTGCAGTTAAATTTGAATCCAGCAATTGTGTGTCACCACAGGTGAATTGATCAGGTTACACAAATAATAATACACCTTTTTATTATCCGCAGACATTTTCAGATACGGTGTTTGTTGCACTTTTGCCAAGTCAGATTTGTTGATTGAGTTACCTTGCACGTTTTAATGTTGAATCACTGCATTTTTGTGTCACCACACAGTGAATGATAGGTCCATTAGATACATTTTATTATCCGTATACATTTTCAGATAGTGTCTTTTTCACTTGGCGCAGCGCAGCTTTGTTGTTAGAGGTAACTTGCAGTTAAATTTGAATACCTGCAAATTGTGTAGTCACCACAGGGAGAATTTGGTAGGTGCCAAAAAATACTTTTATTATACGTATTCATTTCAGATACGTGTTTTTTGCACTGTTGCCAGTCCAGATTGTTGTTAGTGGTACCTTGCAGTTAAACTATTGAATCCTGCATAATGGGTTGTGGTCACCATAGATTGATAGGTGCTCAAAATAATACCCTTTTTTTTTCCGTTTGTACAATTTCAGATTAGTGTTTTTTGCACTTATTGACCACAGCCAGATTTGTTGATAGAAGCCACCTTGCAGTTAAATTTGAAACCAGCTAATTGTTGTAGTCACCCACAGGTTGATAGGTGCCAAACTACCTTTAGTTTTCCGTTCTAAACATTTCAGATACGGGTGTTTTGCACTTTTCTCCCAGTCCTGATTTGGTTGATGAGGGACTTGCAGTTAATTTGTAAGTCCAGCAAATTGTGTAGTCACCATAAGTTGAAGTTGATGGTGCCAGAAATACCTTTTTTTGCGTATACATTTCAGTTACGTGTTTTTTGCACTTTTGCCCAGTCCCGATTTGTTGACTTGAGGTAACTTGCAGTTTTATTTGATTCTAGCAATTGTGTAGTCTCCAACTGGTGATATTGATAGGTGCCAAAAAATTACTTATATTTATCCGTATTACATTTCAGATACGTGTTTTTTGCTCTATTGCCCTGGCAAGATTTTGTTTGATAGATAAAAACCTTGCAAGTTAAATTTGAATAACAGCAATTGTGTAGACTCCACATGTTGTTAGGTGCCAAAAAAATACCTTTTCAGTTCCGTATACATTTTCAGATAGTGTTTTTTGCATTTTTGAGCAGTCAGATTTATTGATTGAGGGTACCTTGCACTATAATTTGAATTCACAGCATGTGTAGTCAGCACCACAGGTGAATTGATAGGTGCCAAAATTAACTTTTATTATCAGTATTACAATTTAAGATACGTGTTTTTTTGCACTTTTGCCCCAGTCCCAGAGTTGTTGATAAAGGTACCTTGCAGTTAAATTTGATTCCCGAGCAATTGGGTAGTCAACACTGGTGATTTGATAGGTTCCAAAATATACCTTTTATTATCCGTTTTACATTTCAGATACGGTGTTATTTTGCACTTTTGCCATGTCAGATTTGTTTGATAGAGGTACCTGGCAGTTTAAATTTGAAATCCAGCAATTTTGTAGTCTCACACAGGTGATGAATTGTTAGTGTCCATAAAGACACTTTTATTTTCCGTTATCATTTCAGATACGTGTGTTTTTTTGTCACTTTTGGCGCAGCCAGCTTTTGTGATAGAGGTAACTTGCAGTTTTAATTTGAATCCAGCATTGTGTAGTCACCTCAGGGGAATGGTAGGTGCCAAAAATTACTTTTAATTATCCGTATACATTTCAGATACGTGTTTTTTGCACTGTTGCCTCAGTCCCAGATTTGTTGATTAGGAGGTACCGTGCGTTTATCTATGAATCCATGCAATTGTTTAATACACCATAGATTGTTAGGTGCATTAAATACCTTTTATTAATCGTATTACATTCTGATACGTGTTTTTTTGCACTTGTGCCCTGTCCAGATTTGTTGATTAGAGCAACCTTGCAGTAAATTTGAATCCAGCTATTGTGTAGTCACCACAGTCTGATAGGTGCCAAAATATCTTTAGTTTATCGTATACATTTTGATATCGGTTTTTTGCACTTGTGCCCAGTTCCAGTATTGTTGATAGAGGTACCTGGCAGTATATTTTGAATCAGCAATTGTGTAGTCACCAAAGTTGTATTGATAGTGCCAGGAAATACCTTTTATTATCGTATTCATTTCAGATACGTGTTTTTTGCATCTTTTGCAGGTCTCAGATGTGTATGATAGATGGTACCTTGCAAGTTATAATTGAAGCCAGCAATTGTGTAGTCACCCAGGTGAATTGATAGGTGGCCAAATTACCATTTATTATCCGTATTAACATTTAAGATTAAGTGGTTTTTTGCTCTATATGCCCTGGCCAGATTTGTTGATAGAAAAACTTGCAGTTCAAAACCGTGAAACAGCCAATTGTGTAGTCACCACATGTTGATAGGTGCCATAATTACCTTTTATTATCGTATACTTTTCAGATACGTGTTTTTTGCACTTTGGCCAGTCAGATTTATTGATAGTGGTACCTTGCAGCTAAATTTGAATACCAGCAATTGTTGTTGTCACCACAGGTGAAGTTGTAGGTGCCAAAAATACACCTTTTATTATCAGTATATCATTCAGATACGTGGTTTTTTGCACGTGTTTTTGCCCAGTCCAGGATTGGTGTTGATAAAGGTACCCTTGCAGTTAAATTGAATCCAGCATAATGTGTAGTCACCACAGGTGAATTGATAGGTACAAATACCTTTTATTATTCCGTATACATTTCTGATACGGGGTTTTTTGCATTTTGCCTGTCACAGATGTGTTGATTGTAGTTACCTTGAGTTAAATTGAATCCTAGCAATTTTGTTAGTCACCTCAGTGAATTGATAGGTGACATAAATACCTTTATTTATTCCGTTACACTTTCAAGTTAGTGTTTTTTTCACTTTGGCGCAGGCCAGCTTTTTGATAGAGGTAACGTGCAGTTACAATTTGAATCCAGGCTTTTGTGTTGTCCACCACAGGGGAATTGGTAGGTGCCAAAAATTACCTTTTATTATCCGTATACATTTCAGATACGTGTTTAATTTGCTTCTGTTGCCAGTCCAGATTTGTTGTTAGTGTACCTTGCATGTTAAATATGATCCAGCAATTGTGTTGTCACCATAGATTGATAGGTGCCAAAAATACCTTTTATTATCCGTATACATTTCAGTTACGTGTTTTTTGCAATTTTGCCCAGTCCTGATTTGTTGATAGAGCCACCTTGCAGTTAAATTTGAAACTGCAATTGTGTAGGCACCACAGGGTGATAGGTGCCAAATAAATACCGTTTAGTTATAAGTTCTAACAATTCTAGTTACGTGTTTTTTGCACTTTTGACCTGTCCAATTTGTTGATAGGAGGTACATTGCTGTTAAATTTTGAATGCCAGGCAATTGTGTAGTCACCATGTTGAATGATAGGTGCCAAGAAATACCTGGTATTATAGCCGTTGTACATTCTCAGATACGTGTTTTTTGCACTTTTGCCCAGTCCAGATTGTTGATAGAGGTACCTTGCAGTTAAATTTGAATCCATGCAATTGTGTAGTCAACACAGGTGATTGATAGGTGCAAAAATTCCTTTTATTATCCGTCTACATTTCAGATAATGTTTTTGCTCTATTTGCCCAGTCAGATTTCGTTGTATAGAAAAACCTTGCAGTTAAATTTGATTTCAGCTAGCAATTGTGTAGTCACCACTTGTTGTTAGTGCCAAAAATATCTTTTATTATTCCGTATACCATTTCCAGATACGTGTTTTGCACTTGTGGCCAGTCCGTTTTATTGAATAGATGGTACCTGTGCAGCTAAATTTGAATCCGCAATTGTGTAGTAACCACAGGTGGAATTGATATGGTGCATTAATAATACCTTTTATTATCCGTATTACATTTCAGTATTCGTGTTTTTTTGCACTTTGGCCCTGTCCAGATTTGGTGTTAAGGGTACCTTGCAAGTTTAATTTTGATTCCGCAATTGTCGTGTCACACCCACAGGTGAATTGATAGTTTCATTATAAACATTACTTTTATTATCAGTATACATGTTCAAGATACGTGTTTTTTGCACTTTTGCCCCAGTCTAGATTTGTTGTAGAGTTACCTTGCAGTTAAATTTGAATCCAGCAAATTTGTAGGTCACACAGGGGTGAATGGATAGGTGCCTTAATACCTTTTATTATCCGTATACATTTCCAGATACGTGTTTTTTTCACTTTGGCGAAGGCCAGCTTTGTTGATAGAGGTATCTTGCAGTTAAAGTGAAACAGCATTGAGTAGTTCACCTACAAGGGGAATTTGAGTAGGTGCCAAAAATACCCTTTTATTATTCCGTATTATTTCAGATACGTGTTTTTTGGCACTGTTGCACAGTTCCATGAGTTGTTGATAGAGGTATCTTGCAGTTAAATAGGAATCCAGCAATTGGTAGTAACAATAGATTGATAGGTGCCAAAATACCTTTTATTTATCTGTTTACATTTCAGATACGTGTTTTTTGCACTTTTGACCAGTCCTGATTTGGTTGATAGAGCCACCTGCAGTTAATTTGAGAAACAGCAATTGTGTAGTCAACCAGGTTGATAGGTGCAAAAAATACCTTTAGTTATACCTCTACATTTCACAGATACGTGTTTTTGCACTTTGTGCACCAGTCCAGATTTGTTGATAGAGGTACCTTGCAGTTAAATTTGAATCCAGCATTTGTGTAGTCACCAAAGTTGAATTGATAGGTGACAGACATACCTTTTATTATCGTATACATTTCAGAGACGTGTTTTTGTGCACTTTTGCCCAGTCCAGATTTGTTGATAGAGGTACTTGCAGTTAAATTTTGAAATCCAGCAATTGTGTAGTCACCACAGGTGATTTGATAGGTTGCCAACAAATACCTTTTATTTCAGGATACTTTTCAGATACGTGTTTTTTGCTCTATTTGCCAAGTCCTGATTTGTTGATAGAAAACTTGCAGTTAAATTTGAAACCAGCAATTGTGTAGTAACACTTGTTTGATAGGTGCCAAATATTCCTTTTATTATCAGTTTACATTTCAGGATACGTTGTTTTTTTGCAACTTTTTGCCAGTCAAGATTTATTGTTAGAGGTTACCTTGAATGCTAAATTTGAATCCAGCAATTGTGTAGTCCCTAAGGGTGAATTTGATAGGTGCCAAAAATACCTTTTTATTATCCGGATACATTTCAGATACGTGTTTTTTTTTGCACTTTTGCCCCAGTCCAGTATTTGTTGTATAAGGTTCCTTGGCAGTTAAATTTGAATCCAGCTAATTGTGTAGTCATCCACAGGGAATTGATAGGTTCCATAAATCCCTTTTATTATCCGTATCATTTCAGATACGTGTTTTTTGCACTTTTGCCCAGTCCAGATTTGTTGGATTTGTGTTACCTTGCAGTTTAAATTTGAATCCAGCAATTTTGTTAGTCACCACAGAGTGAATTGATAGGTGGCCATTAAAATTACCTTTATTATACGTACTACTTTTTTCAGTACGTGTTTTTTTACTTTGGTCGCAGGGGCCGTGCTTTTGTTGATTGAGTAACTTGCAGTTTAATTTGGAAGCCAGCAATTGTGTAGTTCACACATAAAGGGGAATGGGTTAGGTGCCAAAAATACATTTTATTATCCGTATATATTTCAGATACGTGTTTTTTGCATGTTGCCCGTCACAGATTTGTTGATGAGGTACCTTGCAGTTAAATATGAATCCAGCAATTGTGTAAGTCCTCCTCTAGATTGATTAGGTGCAAAAATACCTTTTATTATCGTATACATTTCAGATACGTGTATTGTGCACTTGGCGCCAGTCCAGATTTGTTGATAGAGCCACCTTGCAGTTAAATTGAAACCAGCAATTGTGTAGTCACCACAGGTTGATTGGTGCAAAAAATAACCTTTAGTTATTCCTGTCTCATTTCAGATAAGGTGTTTTTTGCACTTTAGCCCGTCCTGATTTGTGTTTCGAGGTTATTTTGTTTCTTTTTTTTTCGTTCTTTTTACTTGCAGTTATATTTGAATACCAGCAATTGTGTAGTCACCACATGTGTATTGGTTTAGTGCCAGAAATTCCTTTTATTATTCGTTATACATTTCAGTAAGTGTTTTTGCACTTTTGCCCTGCCAGTCAGATTTGTTGATAGAGGTATCCGTGCAGTTAATTTGAATCTGCATTGTGTACGTCACTCAGGTGTATTGATAGGTGACCAAAATTACCTTTTTATGATCCGTATTACATTTCTGTTACGTGGTTTTTTTGCTCTATTGCCCAGTCACCAGATTTGTTGATTAGAAAAACCTTGCAGTTAAATTTGAAAAACCAGCAATTGTGTATTCCACCACATGTTGATGTGCCAAAAATACTTTTATAATCCGTATACATTTCAGATTACGTGTTTTTTGCACTTTGGCAGTCCTGATTTAAGTGGGGGGGATAGTAGGTACCTTGCAGCTTAATTTGAATTCCAGCAATTGTGTAGTACACCTCAGGTGAATTGATTAGGTGCCAAAATACTCTTTTATTATCGTATACATTCAGATAACGTTGTTTTTTGCACTTTTGCCCAGTCCCACGATGTGTTGAATAAAGTACCTTGCAGTTAAATTTTGATTCCAAGCCATATTGGTGTAGTCACCTACAGGTGAATTGATAGTTCCTAATATATACCTTTAATTATCCGTATACATTTCAGATAACGTGTTTTTTTGCGACTTTTTGCCAGTCCAGATTTGTTGATCGTGTGTACCTTGCAGTTTTATTTGATTCCAGCAAATTTTGTAGTAGTCACCACAGAGTGAATTGTTAGGTTCCATAAATACATTTTATTATCCGTATTCATTTCAGTTTACGTTGGTTTTTTTTCACTTTGGCGTCAGGCCAGATTTGTTGATAGAGGAACTTGCAGTTATAATTTGTATCAGCTATTGTGTTAGTCACAACAGGGGAAATTGGTAGTGCCAAAAATACCTTTTATTATATCCGTATTTCATTTCAGATTACGGGTTTTTTTTTGCAAACTGTTTGCCCAGTCCAGATTGTTGATAGAGGTACCTTGCAGTTAAAATGAATCCAGCAATTGTTGTAGTCACCATAGATGATAGGTGCAAAAATTACCTGTTATGATCGTATACATTTCAGATACGTGTGTTTTGCTACTTTTGCCACAGTCCTGATTTGTTGATAGAGGCCACTTTGCAAGTTAATTTTGAATCAGCAATTGTGTAGTCACAACAGGTTGATGGTGCCAATAAATACCTTTAGTTATCCGTCTACCTTTCAGATACGTGTTTTTTGCATTTTGCACCTTTCCAGATTTGTTGATTGAGGTACCTTGCAGTTAAATTTGATTCCAGCTATTGTTGATAGTCACCAAGTTGAATTGTAGGAGCAGAAATACCTTTTTATTATCCGCTTATACATTTCAGGATGTGTTTTTTGCACACTTTGGCCAAGTCCAGATTTGTTCGATAGAGGTTCCTTGCAGTTTAATTTGATCTGCAATTGTGTAGTCACATACAGGTGAATTGATAGGTGCCAAAAATTACTTTTAGTATCCGTTTACATTGAAAGATACTGTTTTTTGCTCTATTAGCCAGTCCAGATTTTGGTTGATAGAAAACCTTGCAGTTAATTTTGAAACCAGCAATTGTGTTGTCACTCCATGTTGATAGGTGCCAAAAATACCTTTTATTATCCGTATATCATTTCAGATACGTGTGTTGTGCACTTTTGGACCAGTACAGATCTTATTGATAGGAGGTACCTTGCTGTTAATTTGAATACCAGCAATTGTTGTAGTCACCTCAGGTGAATTGTTAGGTGCCAAAAATCCTTTTATTATCCGTATAACATTTCAGATATAGTGTTTTTTGCACTATTGCCTGTACAGATTTGTTTGTTTAAAGGTTACCTTGCAGTTAAATTTTGTATCAGCTATTGTGTAGTCACCACAGGTGAATTTGTTAGGTTCCAAAATTACCTTTATTATCCGTATTACATTTCAGATACGTGTTTTTTGCACTTTTTGCCTGTCCAGATTTGTTGATAGATTTACCTTGCCTAGGTTAAAATTTGAATCCAGCAATTTTGTAGTCACACATGTGTTGAATTGATAGGTGCAATAAATACTTTTATTATCGCGTTATTACATTTAGATACGTGGTTTTTCACTTTGGCGCAGGCCAGCTTTGTGTTGATAGGAGGTAACTTGCAGTTAAATTTGATAATCCTAGCAATTGTGTTGTCACCTACAGGGGAATTGGTAGGTGCAATAAATTACCTTTTATTATCCAGGTATACCATTTCAGATACGTGTTTTTTTTGACTGTTGCCAGTCCAGATTTGTGGATAGAGTACCTTGCAGGTTATATATGAAATCAGCATTGTGTAGCCACCATAGGATTGATAGGTTGCCATAACATTCCTTTTATTATCCGTATACATTTCGATACGTGTTTTTTGCTTCTTTTGCCCTGTCAGATGTGTTGATAGAGCCACCTTGCAGTTAATTGAAACCAGCATATTGTGTAGTCACCACAGTTTGATAGGGTGCCAAAAATACCTTTAGTTTATTCCGTCTTACATTTCAGATACGGTTTTTTGCACATTTTGCCACAGTCCAGATTTGTTTGAGTAGAGGTACCTTGACAGTTAAATTTTGGAATCCGCCAATTGTGTAGGCACCAAAGGGGTGTGTGGGGGGATTTATAGGGCCAGAATAACTTTTATTATCGTTTATTACATTTCAGATACGTGTTTTTGGCACTTTTGGCCCAGTCCAGATGTGTTGATAGAGGTATCCTTGCAGTAAATTGAATCCTGCAATTGTGTTGTAACCCTCAGGTGAATTGATTGGTGCCAAAATATACATTTTATTATCCGTATACATTTCTGATAACGTGTTTATGCTCTATTGCCCAGTCCAGATTTGTTGATAGAAAAACCTTGCAGTTTAAATTTGAACCACCTAATTGTCGTCAGTCACCACATGTTGATAGGGTGCAAAAATACCTTTTATTATCCGTATACATTTCAGATTACGTGTTTTTTGCACTTGTGGCCAGTCCAGATTTAGTGATAGAGGTAACTTGCAGCTTTAAATTTGAATCCAGCAATTGTGTAGTCACCAAGGTGAATTGATAGGTGCCAAAATATAACTTTTTTTATTCGTATTACATTTCGAGATACGTGTTTTTGCACTTTGCCCAGTCCAGAAGATTTGTTGATAAAGGTACCTTTGCAGTTAAATTTATGAATCACAGCAATTGTGTAGTCACACTGGTGAATTGGATAGGTTCCAAAATTCGCTTTTATTATCGTAATACATTTCAGGATACGTGTTTTTTGAACTTTTGGACCAAGTCCAAGTTTGTTGGATTGAGTTACCTGTGCAGTTAAATTTGAATCCAGCACAATTTTGGTAGTCACCACAGTTGAATGATAGGTGCCATAAATACCTTTTATTATAAGTATACAATTTCGATACGTGTTTTTTCTCTTTGGCGCAGGCCAGCTTTGTTGATAGAGGTAACTTGCAGTTAATTTGAATCCAGCAATTGTGTAGGTCACTCAGGGGAATTGGTACGGTGCCAAAAATACTTTTATTATCCGTAGTACATTGCTGGATACGGTTTTTTGCACTGTTGCCCAGTCCAGATTTGTTGATAGAGTACCTTGCAGTTAAATATGTTTCCTAGCTATTTGGGTAGTCTCAATAGATTGATAGGTGCCATAAATTAACTGTTTATTATTCCGTATCATTGTCAGATAGTGTTTTTTGCACTTGCCCAGATCAGATTTGTTTGTTTTGTGGAACCTTGCAGTTAATTTGAAACCAGCATTGTGTAGTCACCACAGGTTGATAGTGCAAAAATACTTTAAGTTTCAGTCTCCATTTAGATACGTGTTTTTTGCACTTTTGCCAGTCCAGATTTTGGTGTAGAGCACCCGTACCTTGCAGTTAAATTTGGAATCCAGCATTTGTTGTAGTCACCAAGTTGAATGATTGGTGCAGTAATACCCTTTTATTATCCGCTTTGATACATTTCAGTACGTGTTTTTGCACTTTTGGCCCAGTTCCAGATTTGTTGGATGAGTGGTACCTTGCAGTTAAATTTGAATCCAGCAATTGTGTGAGTCACCACAGGTGATTTGTAGGTGCCATTATACCTTTTTTTATCAGCTATGACATTTCAGATACGTGTTTTTTGCTCGTTTGCCCAGGCCACATTTGTTGATAGAAAAAACTTGCAGTTAATATTTGAATCCACAATTGTGTAGTCACAAATGATGGTAGGTGCCAAAATACCTTTTATTATCCGTTTATCATTTTCAGATACGTGGTTTTTGCACTGGGGGCCAGTCCAGGAGAATTTATTGATAGAGGTACCTTGCGCTGAAATTGAATCAGCAATTGTGGTAGTCACCATGTGTGAATGGATAGGTGACAAAAATACCTTTTATTATCCGTATACATTTTCAGATACGTGTTTTTTGCACTTTTTGCCCAGTCCAGATTTGTTGATAAAGTACTTGCTCTTTAAATTTTGAATCCAGCAATTGTGTTGTCACACAGGGGAATTGATAGGTTCAAAAATACCTTTTATTATCGTATACATTTCAGTTACGTGTTTTTTGCTCTTTGACCCAGTCTCAGATTTGTTGAGAGAGTTACCTTGCAGTTAAATCTTGAATCCAGCAATTTTGTAGTCACCACAGGTGAAATTGATAGTGCCATAATTCACTTTTTTTTATCAGCATACATGTCAGATACGTCTCGTTTTTTGCACTTGCGCCAGGGCCAGCTTTGTGATAGCGGTAACTTGCAGTTAAATTTGATCCAGCAAATGTGTTGTCACCACAGGGGATTGGTACGGTGCCAAAATATTTCCTTTTTATTATCGGTATACAGTTCAGATACGTGTTTTTTGCACTGTTGCCAGTCCTGATGTGTGATAGTGGTACTTGCAGGTTAATTATGAATCCAGCAATTGTGTAGTCACCATATGAGTGAGAGTGCCTAAATAATACCTTTTTAATTATCCGATTTTACATTTCAGTATACGTGTTTTTTGCACACTTTGCCCAGTCCAGATTTGTTGATAGAGCCACCTTGGCAGTTAAATTTGAAACAGCAATGTGTAGTCACCACAGGTTTGTGAGGATGCCATAAAAATACCTTTTGTTATCTCGTCTGACATTCAGATACGTGTTTCTTTCACTTCTTGCCCTGTCCTAGATTTGTTGATAGAGGTAACATGCAGTTAAATTTGTATCCTGCAATTTGTGTAGTCACCAAAGTTGAATTGATAGGTGCCATGAAATACTTATATTATCCGTATAAATTTCAGATAGCCGTGTTGTTGTTTGCACTTTTGCCCAGTCCATGATTTGTTGTACACGGTACCAATTGCATTTAATTTGAATCCAAGACACTTGTGTAGTCCCACAGGTGAATTGATAGTGACCAAAATCCATTTGACTTATCCGGTTTACCATTTTCATGATACGTGGGTTTTTTGCTCTATTGCCCAGTCCGATTTGTTGTTAGAAAAACATTGCACTTAAATTTGAACCAGCAATTGTGTAGTCACCTACATGTTGATAGGTGCCAAAAATACCTTTTATTATCCGTATATACATTTCAGATACGTGTTTTTTGCACTTTTGGCCAGTCAGATTTTTTGATAGAGGTCCTTGCAGCTAAATTTGGAATCCAGCATTATTGTGTAGTCTCCACAGGTGGAATTGGTTGATAGGTGCCAAAAAAGTACCGTTTATTATCCGTTTCATTTCAGATACTGTTTTTTTTGCACTTTTGCCCAGTCCCTGTTTGTTTTTAAATGGTACTATGCAGTTAAATTTGTAATCCGAGCCAATTGTGTAGTCACCACAGGGAATTGATAGGTTCCAAAATTCCTTTTTATTATCCGTTTTATACATTCAGATCGTGTTTTTGCACTTTGCCCAGTCAGATTTGTTGATAGAGTTACTTGCAGTTAAATTGATATCCAGAATTTTTGTAGTCACCACAGGTGGAATTGTTAGTCTTCTTGTGCCATTAAAATACCTTTTATTTATCCGTATTACATTGCTGTTAAGTGGTTTTTTTCACTTTGGCGCAGGCCAGCTTTGGGGATAGAGGTATCTGCAGTTAAATTTGAATCCCAGCAATTGTGGTAGTCTACATCAGGGGAAATTGGTAGTGGTGCCAAAAATACCTTTTATTATCCGTATACTTGTCAGGATACGTGTTTTTTGCACTGATGCCCTGTCAGATTTGTTGATTGAGGTACTTGCAGTTATATATGAATCCAGCAATTGTGTAGTCCCAGTGAGTGATAGGTGCCAAAAATCCTTTTATTATCGTTATACATTTCAGATACGTAGTTTTTTGCACTTTTTGCCCTGTACAGATTTGTTGTTTGTGCCACATGCAGTTAAATTCTGAACCACCAGCAATTGTGTAGTCACCACAGGTTGATGGTGCAAAAACATTACCTTTAGTTATCCGTCATACATTTCAGATTTAGTGTTTTTGCACTTTTCCCAGTCCAGATTTGTTGATAGAGGTACCTGCCGTTTTAAATTTGAATCCAGCAATTGGGTAGTCACCAAAGTTGAATTGATAGGTGCCAGAATACCTTTTATTATTCCGTAAACCATTTCTGATACGTGTTTTTTGCACTTTTGCCAGTCCAGTTTTGTGGTTAGAGGTACCTTGCAGTTAAATTTGAATCCAGCTATTGTGTTGTCACACACTGGTGAATTGTTAGGTGCCAAAATACCTTTATTATCCGTATAATTTCAGATACGTGTTTTTTTGCTATATTGCCAGTCCGATTTGTTGATAGAAAAAACTTGAAGTTAAATTTTGAAACAGCAAATTGTGTAGGTAACAACATGTTGTAGGTGCAAAATAAACCTTTTATTATCCGTATTACATTTCAGATACGTGTTTTTTGCACTTTTGGCCAGTCCAAGATTTATTGATAGAGGTACCTTGGCAGCTAATTTTGATTCCGCAATTGTGTAGTCAGCCTCAGGTGATTGATAGGTGCCCAAAATACCGTTTATTATCGTATACATTTCACAGATACGTGGTTTTTTTTTGCACTTTTGCCCAGTCCAGATTTGTTGATAAAGGTACCTTGCAGTTAAATTGAATCCAGCATTTGTGTAGTCTCCACAGGTGAATTTGATAGGTTCCAAAATACCTTTTATTATCCGATATACATTTCAGTATACGTGTTTTTTTTGCTCTTTTGCCAGTCCGATTTGTGATAAGAGTTTACTTGCAGTTAAATTTGAAGTCACAGCAATTTTGTAGTCACCCACAGTGTGAATTGTTAGGTGCCATAAATACCTTTTTTTATCCGGTTTACATTTCAGTTAGTGTGTTTTTTTCACCTTTGGCGCAGGCCAGGCTTTGTTGTTGATTAGTGGTAACTTGCAGTTAAATTTGAATACAGCCAATCCATGTGTAGTCACCACAGGGGAATGGGTAAGGTGCAAAATTACTTTTTTTTCCGTTTTACATGTCAGTTACGTGGTTTTTTGCACTTGTTGCCAGTTCCAGATTTGTTGATTAGTGGTACCTTGCTGTTAAATATGTAATCCAGCAATTGTGTAGTCTACAATAGATTGATAGGTGCCAAAATACCTTTTATTATCCGTATACATTTTAAGATACTGTTGTTTGCACTTTGCCCAGGCCAGATGTGATAGAGCCTACCTTGCAATTAAATTGTGAAACAGCAATTGTGTAGTCACCACAGGTTGATACGTGCCAAAAATTACTTTAGTTATCCGTTACCATTTCAGATACGTGTTTTTGCTCTTTTGCCCAGTCAGTTTTGTTGATAGATGGTACCTTGCAGTTAAATTTGTAATCCAGCTTTGTGTAGTCACCAAAGTTGAATTTGATAGGTGCCAGAAATAACTTTTTTTATCCGTATAAATTTCAGATACGTGGTTTTTTGCACTTTTGCCCAGTCAGTTTTTGTTGATAGAGGTATCCTTGCAGTTAAATTTGAATCAGCAATTGTGTAGTCACCACTGGTGAATGATAGGTGCCAAAAATACCTTTTTTTATCCGTTTTACATTTCAGATACAGTGTTTTTTGCTCTATTGCCAGTCCAGATTTGTATGATAGAAATACCTTGCAGTTAAAATTTTGAAACTAGCTAATTGTGTTATTTAGTCACCACTTGTTGATAGGTGCCAAAAATACCTTTTATTATCCGTATATACATTTCAGTACGTGTTTTTTGCACTTTTGGCAGTCCAGATGTATTGATAGTGGTACCTTGCAGCTAAATTTTGAATCCAGCACATTGTGTAGTCACACAGGTGAAGTGATAGGTGCCAAAAGTGCTTTTTATTATCCGTTTACATTTCTGATACGGGTTTTTTGCACTTTTGCCTGTCCAGATTTGTTTTGTTAAAGGTACCTTGGCAGTGAAATGTTGAATCCAGCAATTGTGTTGGTCACCACAGGTGAATTATAGTTCCACAAAATAACACTTTTATTATCCGTTATACATTTCAGATACGTGTTTTTGCACTTTTGCCCAGTCCAGATTTGTTGATAGAGTTTACATTGCGTTAATTAAATTTGAATCCTGCACTTTTGTAGTCACACAGGTGAATTGATAGGTGCCATAATACTTTATGTTATCGTATACATTTCAGATTACGTGTTTTTTTCACTTTGGCGCGGCCAGTTTGTGATAGTAGGTTACTTGCAGTTAAATTTGATTCAGCAATTTGTGTAGTCTCCACAGGGGAATTGGTAGGTGCCAAAAATACCTTTTATTATCGTATCATTGCAGTTACGTGTTTTTTGCACTGTTGCCCGTCCAGATTTGTTGATAGAGGTACCTTGCGTTAAATATGAATTCAGCACATTGTGTAGTCACCATAGATTGATTGGTGCAAATATACCTTTTAGTACCCGTATACATTTCAGATACGTGTTTTTTGCTCTTTTGCCCAAGTCCCGATTTGTTGATAGAGCCACCTTGCAAGTTAAATTGAAACCATGCAATTGTGTAGTCACCACCAGGGTGGTAGGTGCACAAAAATACTTGAGTTATCGTCTCATTTCAGATACGTGGTTTTTGGCACTTTTGCCCAGTCCAGATTTGTTGATAGAGGTACCTGCAGTTAAATTTGAATCCAGCAATTGTGTATCACCAAAAGTTGGAATTGACTAGGTGCCACGAAATACCTTTTATATACAGTTATAATTTCAGATACGTGTTTTTTGCACTTTTGCCCAGTCCATTTTTGTTGATTGCGTTACCTTGCAGTTAAATTTGAATCCAGCAATTGTGTTAGCACCACAGGTGATTGATAGGGGGGTGGTGCCCCCCCCCCCCCCCCCCCCCGGGGGCTCCCGGGTGCCAAAAAATACCTTTTATTATCCGTATTACATTTCTGTACGCTGTTTTTTGGCTCTTTTGCCAGTCCAGATTTGTTGATAGAAAAACCTTGCAGTTAAATTTGAAACTGCAATTGTGTGTCTCCACATGTTGTTAGGTGCCAAAAATAACCTTTTATTATCGGTATACATTTCAGATACGTGTTTTTTGCACTTTTGGCGTCCAGATTTATTGTTAGAGGTACCTTGCAGCTAATATTTGAATTCCAGAAATTGTGTAGTCACCACAGGTGAATTGAAGGTGCCAAAATTTACCTTTTTTTATCCGTATAGATTTCTGATACGTGTGTTTTGCACTTTTGCCCAGTTCCAGATTGTTGATTAAGGTACCTAGCAGTTAAATTTGAATCCGAGAATTGGTGTAGTCACCAAGGTGAATTGATAGGTTCCTAAAAAATACCTTTTATGATCCGTATACATTTCAGATACGTGTTTTTTGCACTTTTGCCCTGTCCTGATTTGTTTGATAGAAGTTTTCCTTGCAGTTAAATTTGGATCCCAGCAATTTTGTAGTCACCACAGGTGAATTGATAGGTGCCATAAATACTGTCTTATTATCGGATAACATTTCAGATACAGTGTTTTTTTCACTTTGGCGCAGCCACAGCTTTGGTGATAGTCGGTAACTTGCAGGTTTAATTTGTATCCAGCAAATTGTGTGAGTCACCACATGGGGAATTTGGTAGGTGCCAAATAATTACCTTTTTATTTCCGTATACTTTCAGTTAGGGTTTTTTGCACTGTTGCAGTCCAGATTTGTGATTGAGGTAACCTTTGCAGTTTTAAATAGGAATCCAGCAATTGTGTAGGTCACCATCAGATTGGATAGGTGCCCAAAATACTGTTATTTTTTTTTAATATTATATAATCCGTATACATTTCAGATACGTGTTTTTTTGCACTTTGCCCAGTCCAGATTGTTGATAGGCCACTTGCAGTTAAATTTGAATTCCCTGCAATTGTGTAGGTCACCCAGGTTGATAGGTGCCAAAATACCTTTAGTTATCCGTCTACATTTAGCTACGTGTTTTTTTTTTGCACTTTTGCCACAGTCCAGATTTGTTGCTTTGAGGTACCTTGCAGTTAAATTTGAATCCTGCAATTGTGTAGTCAAATGTTGAATTGTTAGGTGCCTGTAAATACCTTTATTATCCGTTTACATTTCAGATACGTGTTCTTTTGCACTTTTGCCCAGTCCTGTTTTGTTGATGAGGTTACCTTGCAGTTTAATTTGAATCCTGCAATTGTGTAGTCAATCAAGGGTAGTGATAGGTGCCAAATATACCTTTTATTATCAGTTATACATTTTCAAGATACGTGTTTTGCTCTATGCCACAGTCACCAGATTTGTTATAGAAAAGTAAATACCTTGCAGGTTAAATTTGAATCCAGCAATGTGTAGTCACCACATGTTGATTGGTGCCAAAAATACCTTTTATTTACCGTTACATTTTCAGATACGTGTTTTTTGCACTTTTGGCCAGTTCCAGATTTATTGATAGAGGTACCTTGCAGCCTAAATTTGAATCCAGCAATTGTGTAGTCACCACAGGTGAATTGATAGGTGGCCAAAATACCTTTTATTTCCGTATACATTTCTGTTACGTGTTTTTTTTTGCTATTTGGCCCAGTCACAGTTTTTGTTGATAAAGGTACCTTGCAGTTTATTTTGAATCCTGCATTTGTGTAGTCTCCACAGGTGAAATTGATAGGTTTCCAAAATACATTTTTAATATCCGTATACATTTTCCAGATACGTGTTTTTTGCACTTTTTTGCCCAGTCCCAGATTTGTTGATAGTGTTTTCCTTGACTGTGTTAAATTGAATCAGCTATTTTGTAGTCCACCACAGGTGAATTGATAGGTGCCATTATATACCTTTTTATTTTATCCGTATACATTTCAGATTACGTGTTTTTTTATATTTGGCGCAGGCCAGCTTTGTTGTTAGAGGGTATAATGCAGTTAAATTTGAATCCAGCAATTGTGTAGTGACCACAGGGGAATTGGTAGGTGGCCAAAAAATACATTTTATTATCCGTGATAACATTTCTGATACGTGTTTTTTGCACTGGTGCCCAGGATCACAGATTTGTTGATAGAGGTACTTGCTGTTAATTATAATATTGAATCCTGCAATTGTGTAGTCTCCATAGATTGATAGGGCCACAAAAAGTACCTTTTATTATCCGTATACATTTCAGATTACCGTGGTTTTTTGCATCTTTTGCCAAGTCCAGATTTTGTTGATTGTGCCACCCTTGCAGTTATTGTGAAACCTGCATTTTGTGTAGTCACCACTGTTGATAGTGCCATCATAAATACCATTTAGTTATCCCGTCGACATTTCAGATACGTGTTTTTTGGCACTTTTGCACCAGTCCAAGATTTGTTGATTAGAGGTACCTTGCAGTTAAATTTGAATCCTGCATGTGTGTAGTCACCAAAGTTGAATTGATAGGTGCCAGATACCTTTTAGTATCGGGATACTTTCTCAAGTTACGTGTTTTTTGCACTTTTGCCAGTCCAGATTTGTTGATAGAGGTAACCTTGCAGTTATTTTTGAATTCTGCCAATTGTGTAGTCACCTCAGGTGAATTGATAGGTGCAAAAATACCTTTTATTTCCCGTTATACATTCAGATACGTGTTTTTGTCTATTGCCAGTCCAGATTTGTTGATAGAACAACCTTGCAGTTAAATTTGAAACAAGCAATTGTGTATCACCTCATGTTGTTAGTGCCAAAAATACCCTTTTAATATCCGTATACATTTCAGATACGTGGTTTTTTTGCTACTTTTGCCAGCTCCTGTTTTTTTGATAGAGGTTACCTGCTGCTATTTGTGAATCCAGCTATTGTTTAAGTACACACAGGTGAATTGATAGGTGCAAAAAATACCTTTTATTATCACGTTATACATTTCAGTTTCGTGTTTTTTTGCACTTTTGCCCAGTCCAGATTTGTTGATAAAGGTACCTTGCAGTTAAATTTGAAGTCCAGCAAATTGTGTAGTCACCTCAGGTGATATTTGATAGGTTGTCAAATAATACTCTTATTATCCGTATACATTTCAGATTACGTGTTTTTCTTGCACTTTTGCCCAGTCCAGATTTGTTGATAGAGCTCCCTTGCCGTTAAATTTGAATTTCCTAGCAATATTGTAGTCACCACAGGTCGTATTGATAGGTGCACCTTAATTACCTTTTATTATCCGTATACATTTCTGTTCGTTGTTTTTTTCACTTTGGCGCAGGCCAGCTTTGTTGATTGAGGAACTTGCAGTTAAATTTGATCCAGCAATAGGGTAGGTCACCAAAAGTGAATTGGTAGTGCCAAAATTACCTATTATTAATCCGTATCATTTCAGAAAGATTCGTGTTTTTTGACACTGTTGACCAGTCTGATTTGTTGATTGAGGTACATGCACGTTAAATATGAATCCAAGAAATTGTGTGTCACCTAGAATTGATTGGTGCCAAAAATACCTCTTATTATCCGTATACAGTTCTGATACGTGTTTTTTGCACTTTTTGCCCAGTCCAGATTGGTTGATAGAGCCACCTTGCAGTTAAATATTTGTGAAACCAGAAATATAGCGTTGTCACCCCAGGTTGATAGGTGCCAAAAATACCTTTAGTTATCCGTCTACATTTCAGGATAGTGTTTTTTTGCCACTTTTGCCAGTCAGATTTGTTGATAGAGGGACTTGCAGTTAAATTTGGTAATCCAGCAATTGTGTAGTCACCATAGTTGAATTGATAGGTGCCAGAAAATAACTTTTATTATCCGTATACATTTCAGTTTGGTGTTTTTTGCACTTTTGCCCTGTCCTGATTTGTTGATAGAGGTACGTTGCAGTTAAATTTGATCCAGCAATTGTTGTAGTCACCACAGGTGTATTTGATAGGTGCCAAAAATACCTTTTATTATCCGTATACATTTCAGATACGTGTTTTTTGCTCTATTGCCCAGTCCAGATTTGTTGATAGAAAAACCTTGCAGTTAAATTTGAAACCAGCGTGTAGTCACCAAATGTTGATAGGTGCCAAAAAATTTCCTTTTATGTATCCGTTTACATTTCAGATACGTGTTTTTTGCAATTTTATGCCAGTCAGATTTATTGATAGAGGTTACTTGCAGCTCTTAAATTGTAATTCCAGCTAATTGTGTAGTCACCATCAGGTGAATTGAGTAGGTGCCTAATATTTCCTTTTATTATCCGTATTACATTGCAGATTCGTGTTTTTTGCACTTTTGCCCAGTCAGATTTGTTGATAAGGGTAAATTGCAGTTAATTTGGAATCCGAGCTATTGTCGTAGTCACCACAGGTGTTTGACAGGTTCCAAAAATTACCTTTTATTATCCGTATTCATTTCAGTACGTGTTTTTGACTTTTGCCCAGTCCGATTTGTTTGATAGAGTTTTTCCTTGCAGTTTATTTGAATCCAGCAATTTTGTTGTTCACACAGGTGAATTGATAGGTTGCCATAAATACCTTTTAGTATACCGTATACATTTCAGATACGTGTTTTTTTCACTTTGGGCGCAGGCCAGCTTTTGTGGATAGAGGTAACGTTGCAGTTAATTGAATCCAGCAATTGTGTAGTCACCACAGGGGAATTGGTAGGGTGCCAAATATACCTTTTTTTCTACGTTATACATTTCAGATCGTGTTTTTTGCAACTGTTGCCCAGTCCAGATTTTGTTGATTAGGAAAGGTACCTTGCAGTTAAATATGTAAAATCCAGCCAATTGTGGAGCACCATAGATTGATAGGTGCCAAAAAATACTTTTATTATCCTATAAAATTTCAGAATACGTTGTTTTTTGCACTTTTGCCCAGTCCAGCTTTGTTGATAGAGCCACCTTGCAGTTAAAGTTGAAACCAGCAAATTGTGTAGTCACCACAGGTGATAGGTGCCAACCAAAAATACCTTTAGTTATCCGTCTACATTCAGGATACGTTGTTTTTGCACTTTTTGCTCCCAGTTCAGATTTGTTGATTGAGGTACCTTGCAGTTAAATTGATATCCAGCTTTGTGTTGTCACAAAGTTGATTTGATAGGTGCCTGAATTTCCGTTTTATTATCCGTATTCATTTCAGATACGTGTTGTTTGCACTTTTGGCCCAGTCAGATTGTGTTGAAGAGGTTCCTTGCAGTTACAAATTTGAATCCAGAAATTGTGTAGTCACACGGTGGAATGATAGGTGCCAAAAATACCTTTTATTATCGATATTACATTTCCAGATACGTGTTTTTGCTCTATTGCCCTGTCAAGATTTGTTGATAGAAAAAACCTTGCAGTTAAATTTGAAATCCAGGCAATTTGTGTAGTCACCATCATGTTGTATAGTGCCAAAAATACCTTATATTTCCGTATACATTTCAGATAGGGTTTTTTGCTCTTTTGGCCGTCGATTTTATTGATAGAGGTACCTTGCAGCTAAATTGAATCCAGCGAATTGTTGTAATAGTCACCACAGGGGTGAATTGATAGGTGCCAAAAAACTTTTATCTTTCCGTATACATTTCAGATTACGTGTTTTTTTGCTCTTTGGCCCGTCCAGATGTGTTGGAGAAAGGTACCTTGCAGGTTAAAATTTGAATCAGCAATTGGGTGTAGTCACCACAGGTGAATTTGATATGTTCCAAAAATACCTTTTATTATCCGTAGAGATTGCAGATACGTGTTTTTTGCACTTTTGGCCCTGTCAATATTGTTGATAGAGTTACCTTGCAGTTATATTTATAATCCTGCAATTTTGTTAGTACACACACCAGGTGTATTGATAGGTTGCAATAAATTCCTTTTTATTATCCGTATACATTTCAGATACGTGTTTTTTTCGCTTTGGCGCAGGCCAGCGTTGGTGATAGAAGGTAACTGGCAGTTAAATTTGAATTCAGTCATATTGTGTAGTCACCTCAGGGGAAATTGGTTAGGTGCACCAAAATTACCTTTTATTATCCGTATACATTTCAGATTACGAGTTTTTTGCCACTGGGTTGCCCAGTCAATGATTTTTTGATGTGGTACCTTGCCTGGGTTAATTATGATTCCAGCAATTGTGTAGTAACCATAGATTGATAGGTGCCAAAAATACCTTTTATTATCCGTATACATTTCAGATACGTGTTTTTGCTCTGTTTGCCCTGTCCAGATTTGTTGTTTGAGCCACCTGGCAGGTTAATTGGAAACCAGCAATTGTGTAGTCACCAAAGGTTGATAGGTGCCAAAAATACCTTTAGTTATCCGTCTACATTTCAGTTACGTGTTTTTTGCACTTTGCCCCCCAGTCCAGATTTGTTTGGATAGAGTACCTTGCAGTTATATTTGAAATTCCAGCAAATTGTTGTAGTCACCAAAGTTGTAAGTGATAGGTGCAGAAATACTTTTTTTTATCCGTATACATTTCAGATACGTGGTTTTTTTCGCACTTTTGCCA
Source organism: Phyllomedusa bahiana (assembly GCA_025379985.1). Classification (NCBI taxonomy): domain Eukaryota; kingdom Metazoa; phylum Chordata; class Amphibia; order Anura; family Hylidae; genus Phyllomedusa; species Phyllomedusa bahiana. Next base: position 181,718 of record JAODAL010002875.1, read on the forward strand.
GTCCAGTATTTGTTGTGTAGAGGGGTACCGTGCAGTTAAATTTGAATCCAGCAATTGTGTCGTCTCCAAATGGTGAATTGATAGGTGCCAAAAATACCTGTTTATTATCCGTATACATATCAGATACGTGTTTTTTGCTCTATTGCCCAGTCCAGATTTGTTGATAGTAAAAACCTTGCAAGTTTAAATTTGAAAAACCAGCAATGTGTGGTCACCACATGTTGATAGGTGCCAAAAATACCACTTTTATTTTCCGTATACATTTTCCGATTACGTGTTGTTTTGCACTTCGTGGCCAGTCTACTGATTTATTGATAGAGGTACTTTTGCAGCTAAATTTGAATCCAGCAATGTTGTAGTCACCACAGCGTGACATTGATAGTGTGCAAAAATACCTTTTATTATCCGTATACTATTTCAGATACGTGTTTGTTGCTCTTTTCGCCCAGTCCAGATTTGTTGATATAGGTACCTTGCTGTTAAATTGAATCCAGCAATTGTGTAGTCAACACAGGTGAATTGATAGTTCCAAAAACTATACCTTTTTTTATCCGTATTTCTTTTCATGATACGTGTTTTTGAACTTTTGCCCAGTCCAGATTTGTGATGAGTTACCTTGCAGTTAAATTGAAGCCAGCAATTTGGGTAGTCACCTCAAGGTGAATTGATTAGGTGGCCATAAAATACCTTTTTTTATCCGTATTACATTTCAGATTCGTGTTTTTTTCACTTTGGCGCAGTGCCCAGCTTTGTTGATAGAGGTAACTTGCAGTTTAAATTTGAATCCAGGCAATTGTGTAGTCACCACTGGGGTATTGGTAGGTGCCCAAAAATACTTTTATTATCCGTATCATTTCAGATACGTTGTTTTTGCACTGTTGCACAGTCCCAGATTTTGTTGGATTGAGTTTCCTGGCAGTTAAATATGAATCCAGCTATTGTTGTAGTCACATAGATTGATAGGTGCAAAATACCTTTTTTTATCCGTTTTCATTTCAGTTAGTGTTTTTTGCACTCGTTGCCCAGTCCGATTGCTCTGTTGATAGAGCCACCTTGCATGTTAAAGTTGAAACCTGCAATTGTGTAGTCAAACAGGTTGATTGGTGCACAATAAAAAACCTTTAGTTATACGTCTACATTTCAGATAACGTGTTTTTGCACTTTTGCCCTGTCCAGATTTGTTGGATAGAGGTTCTTGAGTTAAATTTGAATCTGCAATTGTGTTAGGACAAAGTTGAATGATAGGTGCCAGAAATACCTTTTATTAATCCGTTATACATTTCAGATACGTGTTGTTGCACTTATTGCCCAGTCCACGATTGTTGATCAGAGGTACCTTGCAGTTAAATTTGAATCAGCAATTGTGTAGTCACCTCAGGGATATTGATAGGTGCAAAATACGTTTTATTATCCCGTTTACTTTTCAGATACGTTTTTTTTGCTCCTATTGCCCAGTCGATTTGGTGATAGAAAAAACCTTGCTGTTAAATTTGAAACCCAGCTATTGTGTAGTCACCACATGTTGATTAGGTGCCAAAATACCTGTTTATTATCCGTATACATTTCAGACACGTGTTTTTTGCACTTTTGGCCATGTCCTGTTTTATTGTAGAGGTACCTTGCAAGCTAAATTGAATACAGCAATTGTGTAGTCACACACAGGTGAATTGATAGGTGCCAAAAATACTTTTATTTATCGTATACATTTCAGATAGTGTTTTGGGCACTTTTGCCCAAGTCCAGATTTGTTGATAAGTACCTTGCAGTTAATATGTATCCAGCAAATTGGTAGTCACCACAGGTGATTTGATAGGTTCCAAAATATTCCTTTATTTATCCGTATACAATTTCAGATACGTGTTTTTGCACTTTTGCCAGTCCAGATTTGTTGATAGAGTTACCTTGCAGTTAAATGTGATTCCAGCTATTTGTAGTCACCACAGCTGTGATATTGATAGGTGCCATAAATACCTTTTATTATCCGGTATACATTTCAGGATACGTGTTTTTTTCCTTTGGCATGGCACAGCTTTGGTTGATAGAGGTAATTGCAGTTAAATTTGTTCCTAGCAATTGGTGTACGTCACAAGGGAATTGGTAGGTGCCATAAAATACCTTTTTTTATCGTATACATGTCTGTTCGTGTTTTTTTGCCATGTTGCCCAGTCCAGATTTGTTGATAGAGGTAACCCTTTCAGTTTTTTAAAAATTTTAATCCGCATTTTGTGTAGTCCCCAATTTAAATTGGTTTTGGTGCCCAAAAAAACCTTTTATTTTCCCTTTACATTTCAAAATAAATGGGTTTTTTTCACTTTTTTCCCAGGGCCAGATTTGTTTGGGTTGAGCCCCCCTTGGGGAGAAAAATTTTTGAAACCAGCAATTGTGTAGTTCACCAAGGTTGATAGGTTGCCAAAAAAAAAACCTTTTTTTCCCGTTTTACATTTCGATACGTGTTTTTTGCACTTTTGCCCAAAATCCAGATTTGTTTATAGAGGTCCCCTTTCAATTAAAATTTTAACCAGAATTGTTTAGTCACCAAAAATTAATTTTAGGTGCCAAAAATACCCTTTTATTATCCGTTTTTAAATTTTAAAATACGTGTTTTTTTCACTTTTGCCCAGTCCAGATTTGTTTTGAAAAGGTTCCTTGCAGTTTTAAAATTTGGAAAACCAGCAATTGTGTATTCCAAAGGGGGAAATTTATTGGTGCCAAAAAAAACTTTTTTTCCGATATAATTTCAAAATTTTGTGTTTTTTTTCCTTCGCCCAGTCCCCGATTTGTTGATTGAAATTAAAAATTGCTGTTTAAATTTTAAACCAGAATTTGGTAGTCACCAATGTTGATAGGGGCCAAAAAAAACCCTTTTTTTTCCCTATTTCTTTTTAGTCGTGTTTTTTGCCTTTTGGGCCCGGGCCGATTTATTTTATAGAGGTTCCCTTCAGTTAAAATTTTTAAACCAGCCCAAAATTTTGTAGTCACCCAGGTGAATTTATAGGTTTCCAAAAAAACCCTTTTTTTATCCGTATACCCTTTTTGATAGTGTTTTTTTGGGAATTTTGGGCCCCGTTTCCGATTTGTTGATTAAAAGGTTTCAGCCCCTAAAAAAATTTGAATCCAGCAATTGTGTAGTCCCAGGTGAAATTTATAGGTTCCAAAAATACCTTTTTTTTTTATTTCCCCCCCCCTTAATAATTTCAGATAAAGGTTTTTGCACTTTTGCCCCAGTTTCCCGATTTGTTTTATAGAGGGACCTTCAGTTTAAATTTTTAAAAACCCGCAATTTTTTGTGGGCACCAAAGGGGAATTTTATAGGTGCCAAAATAACCCTTTTTTTTATCCGGGTTTACATTTCAGATACGTGTTTTTTTCACTTTGGGGCCGGTCGTTTGTTTTTAGAGGTAACCCTTGTAAGTTTTAAATTTTTAATCCAAGGGAATTGGGTAGTTCCCCCCATGGGGGAAAAGGTAGGTGCCAAAAATTTCCTTTTTTTTAATTTCCCTTTTCATTTCAGATACGTGTTTTTTGCACCCTTTTTCCCAGTCCAGATTTGTTGTTTGAGGGTTTTCCTTGCATTTTAAATTTGAAAAACCCGCAATTGGTGTTTGTCCCCCATTGAATTTTATAGGTGCCAAAAATACCTTTTTTTATC
>JAODAL010002876.1:0-185352 GCA_025379985.1 Phyllomedusa bahiana
ACTATGCAGTTGTAGAGGAGATCTCTGAAGATGTCATTCACAGCTCCTGGAAGACAGCAGCGCATTACACAGTCTGAAGGCATCACCAGGTACTCAAAGTGCCGTCCCGGGTTTGTTGAATGGCCATCTTCCATTCATCGCCCTTGCGGATTCGGACCAAATTGTAGGCCCCTCTCAGATCCAGCTTGGAGAAGATCTTTGCGCCCCGCAGACGGTCAAAGAGCTCTATGATCAACGGCAGAGGGTACCGGTTTTTCACCGTGACATTGTTCAGACCCCAGTAGTCTATGCAGGGCCGTAAGGAACCGTCCTTCTTTTTCACGAAAAAGAACCCCGCACCCGTGGGAGAAGAGGACTTTCGAATGAACCCCTTCCGGAGATTCTCCTGGATGTACTCCGACATGGCTTGTGTCTCTGGAAAAGATAAGGGGTAGACTCTGGACTGGTGCCAGGCAGTAAGTCAATCGGGCAGTCGTAAGGACGATGAGGCGGAAGACTCTCGGCTTGCTTCTCAGAGAACACATCAGCGTACCCCAGATTCTTGGGCGGCAGACCAGGCAGTGGCTCACGAAGGGTCGAGCGGGAGCAGGAAAGCACCGGGCGAGGCACCACCAAACAACGCCCCTGACAGTTGGGACCCCAACGAGTTACTTCTCCAGACATCCAGTCCAGTGTAGGAGAGTGGAGCCGCAGCCAAGGAAGTCCGAGGAGGACCGCCGACGAGGAGCGAGGCAACACGTAGAAGGAGATCTCTTCCTTATGTAGCGCCCCCACGTGGGGGACAGTGGCTTGGTGACAAACTGGATGGTGTTGCTAAGCAGCTCCCCGCTGACAGACGAGATAACGAGCGGTTTCTCCAGGCGGACCACCGGAAGCCGATACTGTTTCACTAGAGACTGATGGATAAATTTCCTGGCTGAGCCTGAATCCAGAAACGCCGGGACTTGGAATGAGATTCCAGCTTCAGACACGACCTGTACTGCCATCAGCAGGCGTGGAGAAGGGGAGTTTGCACCTAGGAATGCCTCTCCCACAGAACCTAGGTGCGGGAGTTTCCCGCATGCATGGGACACTTGGGACAACTCCTCCGGAAATGTTCTGGGCTGCTACAGTAGAGGCACAAGTTCCTTTGCCGATGCTGAGCCAACTCTTGCTCACTGAAATGAACCCGATCAATCTGCATGGGCTCCTTGGTGAGTGTTGGCGACTGTGGCGCAGGAGGCCTCTGGAACACCGGTGCCAGGTGAGGAAACCGGCAAGGTTGGGCCAGCTGACGCTCTTGCCCAAGTTCCTCTTCCCGTTCAATGAAGCGCACATCAATGCAGGTGGCCAACCGGATCAAGTCACTGAGGGAAAATGAGATGTCTCTAGTGGCCAAGACGTCCTTAACTCGGCTTGAGAGCCCTTTCTTGAAGGTGGCACACAGAGCGGCCTCGTTCCATGACAGTTCTGAGGCTAAGGTGCGGAATTGCACCGTGTAGTCTCCCACGGACAAATCCCCCTGACGTAGGTTTAGGAGGGCTGTCTCGGCGGAGGATGCACGAACTGGTTCCTCGAACACCTTGCGTAACTCACGGAGGCATGACTGTAGGTCCGCTGTCACCGGATCATTCCTGTCCCACAGAGGTGTAGCCCATGCCAGAGCCTTCCCGGAGAGTATACTGACCACGAAAGCCACTTTCGCCTGTTCGGACAGGAACTGGTCGGCCATTAGCTCCACGTGCAAAGAACATTGGGTGATGAACCCCCTGCAAAGTTTCGGGTCTCCGTCGAACTTGGATGGGAGCAACAGCCGAAGCTTGGGGCCCCCGAGAGCCAAAGGAACCGCTGAGGCAGGAACCACCACGGGAGATGGCGAAGGTTGCTGCTGCTCGGTGGTGAAGAGTTGCTGCAACATGGTGGATAGGTGGGTCAGTTGCTGCGCCTGTTGACCTATTCTGTGACTGGCGGGCAACAACGGGCGTCAGATCCACCAGGCTGGTAATGGACCTTGGCGGGGTCCATGGTCGGATCTCTGTAACGGTTGGTATGGATCCTCGGGACCACCGAGGGGGGGAAATCCACACCAGGAGTAAAATTTAATAGGCCCCCGGTATTCCCCAAGAGCCCCGCCGCAAAGCGGGATGGACTTGTTTCGGCGGGAATCTACCAGGCGCTTCCACGGCGGGGTTTCCTGCGGTGGTCCAAGGGGAGGCAGGGGCAGATTGTCAGGCCGCTTAAAGGGGACAGGGAGAAGGTCAGGTCAGGAGCTTGTTTTTAGACGGGCAGGAAAGGGTCTGGGCAGGGGGTAAGGGTTTGTGGGGGGGGAAATAGGCTAGCGGGCTAACCGGAACCACTAGACTGACTTCTGGAAAGCTTTTTCCAAAAGGCATGAACATAAGGGCCGCAAGGCAAAGGAAGGGGGACTTAAATAGGAACAGTGCCCGGCAATGGCCAATTACCGATGCACTGTCCTTTTAAATTTCACACTGCCGGCGCGCGTGCGCGCCCTAGGGAGCGCGGCCACGTGCGCCGCGGAACAGAGACAGACAGAGCAGGAGCGTGGCCGGGAAAGTGAATGCTGGCACTGGCAGGGGGGTGAGTGGACCCCGGACCCGACGCGTGGGACGGATGCGCCTGGGACCCGGGACGAGGGTCGCTGGGGCATCCATGACACCAGGTAACCACTTTTCAAACCTGCAAAGCTGAAGCTTGATGCCGAACCGCCCAGGAAGTAACAACCACCCGCATGGAATGGGCGGTGACCCAAAAAAGGAGAGGTTCTCCACTAGACCGATAGGCCTCAGAAATCGCAGACTGGATTCAGCTGGCAATGGTGGCTTTAGAGGCTGCCAGACTCCTGCATGAGCCCTCTGGAGTAACAGAGGGCCTCTGAGCGCCTAAGTGACTTAGTAGCCGAGAGGTAAATTTGAATGGCCCTAACAACATCTAAATAATGTAATGCCCGCTCTCGAGGATGAGAGGGGGAGGGATAAAAAGATGGATGAACTATGTCCTCGTTGATATGAAACAAAGAAACCACCATAAGGAGAAATGAAGAAATGGGGCACAGGACGACCTTATCCTTATGCAGTACCAAAAAAGGTGACTTACAAGACAATGCTGCCAGTTCAGAAACTCTGTTCATGAAAATAAACGTAGGTTCAAAAAGGAGAACACTACATGGCATTCAACACAAGATTCAAATCCAATGTTTCAATTGGTCTACGAACTGATGGGACAAAACACACGACTCCCTATAAAAAGGTTTTTACCTTAGGATGAGAAGCCAGTGTACACTGAAATGAAAAGCCCTCACCCTTGGAGTAGAACATCCCAAAGGGTGAAAATCATGGGACTCCACCCAGGCAAAAAAGCCCTTCCAGATATGGGTAGTAAATATGGGCCGACTGAGGCTTGCGTGCTCGAATCATGGTTCAGAGACCACATCCAAAAAAAGCAAGATTTTAGCATTGTGGTTTCAACAGCCATGCCGTCAAACGCAGCAGTGGTGACTTCCGGTTCCCGCTCGTCTCTCCCTGGGCTTACCCGCTATATACCCACAAGTACAGCGGCACGGTCAAGTGTCGGGACATCAGGGCACGCTCTGGCACTCGGAGTCGGCGCCGCATATCACAGCGGGGAGCCCCGGCGTGCATAAACAACCGGGAAGCCCGGGACGCCGCTCAGCGCAGCAAGATGGCACCGGATCAGCAGCGGGCAGCAGCAGAGTACAGCAGCAGGAGCAGAGGGCTCAGAGCTCCATTCAGAGGAGGACAACAGCACTCAGGAGGTACAGGCAGAGGATCTGCATCAATGCTCTATGACAAAATGCCACAGACCGCCTCAGCAGATGCACATGACCAGGCTATGACATCCCAAGGGTTAACAACTTCTGAATATGAACTGGAGGAGACAATCCCTGGACTAAATATATCCTGCAAAGCTATGGCTGTTACTGTGGCCAAGCTGCTAGCCCCAGACATACTAGCCTCATTCGAGGCCACCATATCTGCATCAGTGAAGGCTGCAGTGACTTCAGCAGTGTCAGCACTACATGGAGAGCTGAAAAATCAGTCAGGCAGAATACTGGAAATAGAGGAGAGAGTGGGGGTGGTGGAAGATGACATTCTGGGAGCAAGGAGTACCATGGAACGTCTGATTAAAAGAACAGAATATCTGCAAGATAATGTGGAAGACCTAGAGAATTGTTCCAGAAGGAACAATTTAAGGATAATAGGCCTTAGTGAGTCGATCCAGCAAAAGACTTTGCAAGACATATGTGCCAAACACATTCCAGAAGCCCTAGGTCTGACAGGTCCTCTGAAAGTCGAACGCGCTCACAGGATTGGTCCACCAAAAGCCACACCCAGAGAGGGTTCGAGACCACAGCCTAGACCAGTAATTGTGAAATACCTGGACTATTCTGATAAGACCCAACTCCTACAAGCGTACCGCTCCCAGAGATCGCCTCTGATATACAAAGGAGAAAAGCTCCTCTTATTCGCGGACTATTCAGTTGAAGTGGCCAGGAAGAGAAAGTTGTTCTCCAATGTATGTACAGCCTTATTCAAGAAACAAATTCGATTCAACCTACAATACCCGGCTTTACTCAAAATCTTTCCGGAGTAAGGAACACCGATACTATGCCAGTCGGTGGAGGAGGCAGAGGACTATCTGGAAAATGTCTTCCAAAAGAGAGGTCGCCAGGAGCATCAGGAAGAGAAAAGAGTGGAAAGAGAGCGGAGGAGCCAGCGTTATGCCAGCAAGACCAAAGCCTCCCAGGAACAAGAGGATTCTCGCCAGCACCTGGGACAATATCCCTTGTGACAGCTCAAAGGGGGTGGTTCCTCAAAAATATCCAGTTGCAGACTATCACAGCGGCAGATAAAGAAATGCTAAACGCAGCTATCAGTGAGGAGGAAATAGAAGGGGTCATTAAGGGATTATCAACCGGAAAAGCACCAGGCCCAGATGGGCTATCAGGGGACTTTTATAAGGCCCTAGTGAAGGAGGCCACCCCTACTTTGCTCAGTTTATCAGAGGAAATAATTCAAAAAAGGCACTATGCTACCCACAGGGGATACCGCATACATCAAGGTGCTCCATAAGAAAGGTAAGGACTCGTTGCATCCAGAATCATATAGACCCATATCTTTAATTAACCAGGATGTTAAGATCATATCGAAAGTGATGGCGAATAGGCTATCAATACTGATACCCAAACTAATAGGGAGTCACCAATTGGGTTTTGTAAAAGGCAGATTGGCAGTGAAAAACATAAGGACGGTTTTTGAAGCAGGATGCAGCTGAGTTGGGTGCACAGAGTGGATTGTCGCAGGCCTTGCTGGGGATCGACGCCAGAAAAGGGCTTCGACAATGTGAACTGGCAGTGGTTGAATGTAGTTTTAGACAAGATGGGCTTTGAGGGGAACTTCAGAAGATATCTAGCTGCTATGTACAGAAAGCCTCAAGCAAGAGTTCATACTCCGGGTTTTATCTCGGCCCCAATCCAACTCCAAAAAGGCACAAGACAGGGGTGTCCCCTCTCACCTATGTTATTTAACATAACCTTAGAACCTTTAGCTGTCCATCTGTTGAATTCAGACTTTTTAAGGGCATTAAGGTAGGGTCTAAGGAAATTCTAAGGAAAAATTACATGTTTTGCCGATGACATGCTTCTCTTCTTGAGAGACCCGACCCGGCATTTAGAAGGGGTCTTGGAAATGTGAGCAAAATTTGGGGAGTTCTCGGGATTTAAAATCAATAAAGCTAAATGTCAGCTACTACCACTGGGCTATAATGGAACCCTTCCTAACAGGCTAGGGGGAGTAGAAGTGGTGAATTCCTTAACTTACTTGGGGATCTGGATTGGATCCAAAGGGGCGGTAACATACAAGTTGAATTATCTTCCTCTGATAGATAAGATATCTACAGAATTGGAAAGATGGCAGAATTTACCTCTCTCTATCATGGGTAGGATACAGCTAATCAAGATGGTCAGCTTTGCAAGACTACTCTATCCGTTACAAAATATCCCATTATTACTCCGTCATTCTGATATTTTATGCCTAAGGAAGGTCTTTGCTAAATTCATTTGCAGGGGAAAAAGGCCCAGGATTAGTCACAAAAAAACTCACAATGGGGAAATTACAGGGGGGAGCACAACTCCCAAATATTAGGCTGTACAATCTAGCGGCCATATGGCGGCATGTACAGGATTGGCTGGAGGACACAAGCATATTTTCTAATATTACCCTAGAATCCCAGCTGGCTAGCCCCTACAATTTGGTAACGCTTCTTCATTTAGCACTGAGGAGGCAAACAACCGAGGTCAAACAAAGCTTGATCTTGAGGGATACCTTGCAAACATGGCGTCATGTCAGGAAAATGTTCAAAAGACCCATGTACATCTCACATTTCTTCCCATTATGGGACTCGCCTTTGTTTAAACCAGGAAAAGAAAACAAGCTCTTTGAAATATGGAAACAAAAGTGAATTAAAAAATTAGGAGATGTGTTATCACCGTCGGAGGGTACTCTACTGAAATGGAAGGACATAGAGGAGAGATATAGTTTAGGTACTAACCATATATTGCAATATAAGCAAATTGAAAGCTTTTGCAAAGCGGAGGTGACGCATCTTCAATCTCTGGGGGAGACGAGGAATTTTCTGAACTATGCAAAAGAAATCTTAGCAGGGGGATCCTTTCTAGAATTTATACCAAATTGCATAGCAAAGATACAGAGAACCTGGAAACAACCCTCTTTCAAAGCTGGGAGTCACATCTCTCGGACCCAGAGTTAACACAGAAAATTCTCAAAGGGATGACATTGGTGCGCCAGGCAGTACTCAGTGAACAGTGGAGGGAGATTTTATTCAGGTTAATACACAAATCTTTATATGCATTTAACATTCCATATGGGTTGGAAAACTCGGGATACATTCAGGCTTGCCCGAAGTGTGGTCTGGATAAGGCGAACCTTTATCATTGTATATGGTTATGTGAAGAAATTCAGCGCTTTTGGTGTCAAACTATTGGCTTCATTAAAGATGTCTGGGATCTATCAATCACTCTCAATCCACAGGGTCTATTGTTCCACTACATTACCAGGAACACTGACACTGAGGAAGGGGGGGGGGGGGGCGCCCCGGGGACATTGAAAGGAGTGCATATTACCCTACTGGCGGCCAAGAAATGTCTTTTGCGACATTGGTTAGACTCAACAACCCTTGTGCTTGTCGTGATTTGGGTTTTTTTGAGAAAGGCAATGTACATGGTGAAACTAGAGGTAGAGAGAAACAAAGACAAGGAAGCAGAAACATTTTGGAAAAAATGGAGGCAATTCATTTCAACACAATACACAGAAGAAGAAATTAAGACAAGTTTAGAACCATTTAAATATACAGAATATTATCTAGTGGAGAAATTAAAAGGCACGCTGGGGGACTTCCGGGGGCGGGACTACTGGATGTGGCCGCATTTTACCGAGCTCCCCAGCGCAACCTCCCAGCAGCCGGATAAAACAGCGGCACAAACCTCTCACACCACCACCTAACAAGAGGACAAGCTGCGTGAAGACTTGCTGCACAAGATACGCCCGTGTTGGGAGCCAAAAAATTATCCCCGGGAGCCAGAGAGATCAATCCAGATTTCGCCCGGCCATGCCGCTTACTGCGGCGGCCATCTTAGGACGGGAGAAGAAACAGCCTGCGCACCTGCATACAATAACAGGCAGCATCGCGCACTCCACGACCCTGTAACAGCCTCGGACCTTGCCCAAAGGTGATCTGGCCGGCACCCCGAGACCGGACCAGCCCGACCGGTCACGGGCAAGCAGCACTGACGCTCCTGCGCCCCACAGCTGAACAACGTACCTGATACCACCAGCGACGAACAGGCGCGGCGGATCAACAGCTTGGACAACACAGGAGAGATCGAGGTAACGCACTGCCCCAGCCGCCTCGTTTATTGCAGCAGGCCCACTGGAGCCAAGAACCGTCCCGAAAGAGCGATAGCTTTGGCCATATTACGGAGCACCGCCACCAGCTTCCTCGCCACGCGCGCGACAGGCCGCGCCGCCGGATCCCCACCACCCGCAGCGGTATCGCCAGCAGCCCAGCATTGCAGCATCGCTCGCAGGCATCTCGCCTGACGGACACTGAGGTGCCCACCACCTCCGCACAGCGGGCGCAGCCGATCCTCGACCGAGGACTCACACGGCCACAACAGCCACGAGAGGCCAGGCTCGGCAGGTGCACACTGCGGGTCCAAGACGATCCTCGCTGGGCCAACGATCGCGAGGCTGCTTCGTCGAGACAACAGGTGGGAGAACTGTTCCCCGTAAGCTGACCCGACCAGCTGCCTTTAAATTCTTTACGCCCATACTTCTCCCCCTGAGCGACCACGAGACAGTGGCGGGAAAGGCAGCCATCTTCCATAGGGAACCCTACTAGCCCAGTGCAGGGACCGTGTGTCTACCTAGAAGATTTCTGTTAACAGAATAACCACACCAGAGCCGGTTAAAAGACCACCAAGCCTGCTCATTCATCATCTACGATAAATTGCACCTCAGGCAACTACAAACTCAACCATCCCAGAAATAACGCTGATCCTCCCTCCCACCATTACACCTCTTGGCGGGAACAGACTCCATTTTAGGCACCACAAGTTGTCTGTGCCTCCACCCGCTCTGAACCCCCCCCCCCCCCCAATCCACCACCGACAACGCAATCCACCCCTCCTGGTTACTTAGCTACCAAAAAGCCGATCCTACAGCGACACCTGGTGGACAACCACGGAATTAGTGCTATATACTTCCACTCTGTCTGAGTTAACATTCCACCTGTTCACTGAGAGTCCTCGGGCAGAAAACCCAAAACCGTTTACAATAAAACCCGTTTAAAACCGTGAATTAAAACCCCTTTTTGAACACTCCCAAAAATTCTAACCACTGAAAAACCCCCTATTATTGCAATATTTTACCAGTCCCCCTTTTTCCCATGGGGGAAAGGGTGAAAAACCAAAAGGGGGGGTCAAGGGTCTGAAAAAATCCGGCGGACAGCCATTCTCCCCCCCTCTCTTCTCCGGCCCAAAAGGGAAAAAATTCCTACCAACCCTTACCCTCCACAAACACAACGGCAAAAAAAAATACCCAAAAATTTCCCACCTACATCTCCTACTGTCGTAACCAGGGGCCCAGGCATCGAAGACAAAAAAAATTAAAACGAATCAAAACCCTTCAAAAGGAGCCCAAGCCCCCAAAAAGGGTCGCAGATCCCCCAAATTTACCAACGAAAACACACCACCAAATTATCTCCCCCGGCAGCCGGAAAATTTCCTAAACATGGGAATTTGTTTCAGGGGCTGCTATGGCGAGGAGGTCTGTTTTTCTCATGATCCCAAATACTTTGACAAGCAAAATCGATATGATCCGGGCCCTTTCAGTCAACTCGGGCCTAGGCTTTAAAAATCCCAAGGCCCAGAGGATTGTAGCCCTTGAAGCAAAGTTGGGCCTATGTGAACAAAGGTCACTGCCACGGAACAGGGACATTAACAAAATCAAAAAAAAACCCATTTCCTTCGGACAAATTGGAAGATCTCGAAAAACCGCGGTCCCGAAACATTTGCGCTTTTTTGGGTTTTACCAAAAAACCGGAAACACCGGAACCCATTTCCCCTTCCCCAAACCGGGGCCAAAGGAAATTAGCATAGCTTAAAATTGGCCCTTTCCCAAAACCGGATCCCTTACATAAAAGAAAAGGCCCATCGTTTGGGGCCCCACCTCGGGGGGAAAGAGAGATGGTAAACCGCGCCAACCCTTTGCAAGATACGCAAAACGGGGACCTTTAAAAAAGAGATGGAATGAAGGCTTCCCCCGAAACCCAACGTTCCCTCACGGTGAACGGAAACACCATTTCTCTTCCCAAAAGCTTTTCTGAATCCAAAACCTTTTAAAAAGAAAGGCCCTTCCCCCACTATGAAGTCTATTTTATGGGGCGCAAATTTCGCTTTGGGCTCCTTACCCCTCCCCGTTGCGGGTGCCCACCAAGGGGCAAAAACGGGCTTTCTTTGATAATCCCAAAAAAAGGTGAGCCCCTGATTACGAAAAAAACCCGGGGATTAAAATAAACGTTTTCCAAATTTTACATGTTAATTGGGAAAACCCGGACCAAACCTTTTTTGATTTTTAACATGCAATTTTAACCCAATTATTGTTGTTTCCTTTCCTTTTCCCTTTTCTTCCCCTTTGTTGTTTCTCTAGCCGGGGAAAACTCGGGCCAAACCCCTTTTGGGGGGGAGGGGGTTCTGGCCCCCCGGGGAGAGCCCCCACACCGGGAGGTCCGTGCTCGGGGACGGGGGCCCCCTCTTTCACTGAGCTACAACCAAGACCCCCGCTGCCGCCCATCCGGTGGGAAATGGTAAAACCCCTTTCCACCCCTGACAGCTCCGCCCCACAAAAAACCTCCCGTTTTGTTAAGGGAAAACGGGGGCAGGGTTTAACCCCCCCCAATCAAACGAAAAAAAAATTGTTCCCCAACCTAAGGAGACGGGGGGGGCAAATTATTTTTCCCTTTCAGGAAAAAACACTGGAGGCGGGGTTTGACGGGGGTTGTTTTAAAGGGGCCCCCTGGCTGGGCATTTTTAATACAGAAATCTCACTCCTCAAAACCACGCGGGGGTAGCGATTCTATTCCAAAACTTTTTTCCCGAAATCCCCGGGATTAAATACCAGACCCCCTGGGGGTTCCCTTCTACATGGCGTCACTATACATGAAAATCTTTTATTCCCTTCTAAATATAAAATGCCCCAAAATAAACCCAAAAATGCCAAATTTCCTATTTCCCCTTTTTTAATTTTTTATTGGGAAAAAAATTTAAAACCCCAAAAATTAATTGTGGGGGCGATTTAAAACAGGGCCCTTAAAACCCCAAAACCCCTAGTTAGAAAAAGCCCCAAACCCAAACCCGGGCCCCTACCGGGCCTCTGTGGTCCCCCTCCCCTTAAATCCCCTTCCCTCCCTTTGGGGCCCACTGGGAAACTCGAACCTCTCTTACAGAGTTTTAAAATTTCCCGCCCCGTATTTGCAGGGTAGAAAAATCTAAAATTTCGCCCTTTTTCTAAAAACCGGGCCCCAAATGGTTTCCAAATCGGGTCCCAGCGGGCCACATAGGAACATTATAATTTGCCCAAGGCCCCGGGGAAAATTTTGCCCTTAATAACGGGGCCCCAAGGACCCCCACGCTCCTTTTTAACTGGAGTTTTTCCTTCTACCTGATCCACTCAGGAAGATTTTTAAAAAATCTATTCCAAAACCCCCTTTGGGTTTTCAAATTTTCCCAAAGGATGAAAATTTAGATCATTTGGGGGGACTTTGGCACCAAAGGCCCTGCCTCAAAAAGGCAGTAATCGAGGCCATTTTAATCCCCTACCTAGTTTTCAAACGAAGGGAAAACACAAAAAAAATTTTTTCCAACCTTAAAACCGATTTTACCCCTTCCCCGAGGGGGGGTTACCATGTTTAACCCCCCCGGGAAAAAACAAAGACAAATACCCCTCTACCAAATATTTTTGGGGAAAAGCTTTCTACAAGGACAAGCAAAATTTGGGGAATAGAGGCTCAAAAAAAATAGATATTTTAAGGGGGGGGGGAAATAGGGTTGGTTCTCTTTTTAGAAAAGGGCCAAGGGAAATCAAACCAGTCCAAACCCTACATTTTAAAATTTTAAAGACCCGATCCCCCAAAAAACCCCTCCACAGCCCAACTGTGAAAACCCAAAAGCTATTAAACCCGGTACTTCACGGGATTTTTCAAACAGCCCCCCTAGGGCCCTTTTGGGGGGACTTGGTCTTTTCTTAAAAACAGCGTAAATCTAAAAAGGCATGCCCCTCGGAGACAGACACATCTTGACATGCCACAGGGAAACTGGGGTCGGCCTTTGCGCTCGCCCGCCTTCCTTATCACAAGACGCCCCCCCAAAGACGGTCTGCCGTCGAATATTAAAACCCTTAAACCCCACAGTGAAACCCACTCCCCTAACCAATACATTAAAAACAATATAAAAAAAGGAAAATATAAAACCCCCGGGAATTTTCTATAAATCCAGAACCTTACTTCCCCCGGGGGAAACCACACGGGGATAAAACTTTCCCCCCAGTTTTCTCCCTCCATATCCCCCCTTCCTTAAACCCAAGGGAATTTAAAACCCCCATCCCCAAACCTAAAATATTCCCCCCCCCCCAGGCCTTTTTAAAAAGAAAATTTTTGGGGGCCCCCTCTTAACCCCCCTCCCCCCCCCAACCCCCAAGGGATTCATACAAAAAAACACCCCAAACCGTGGGGCCCCCGCACAGCAATTGCACCCAAAAACCCCAATCACTTTGATCGTAACCCCCCCAATTTCTATGCTTATGTGTCTCGATCCCGGGAAAAGGGTTTTGACTCTTTTTTCATAAAAATTTCCCAACACCCCCCTTTCGTCCCCGAGGTTTTGGAAACCCCTTTCCCTTGTTTCCCAAAAAAAATGCCGACCAATTCCACCCCCGCCCTTTACAGTGAATGGCCTCAATTCCCAACTCAATCCCAATTCAGAGAGGCCCCCGTCAGGGTTGCCCCCTCTCCCCCCCCTCTTTTAAACTTATCGATTTGACCCTTTTTTCGCTCCTCGAGGCCCTGACCCCCTTCAATGGCATCCGGCTGGGCTCTCAAAGAAATCCAAAAATTTTCCGCTTTTTCGGGGGCCCTTTAAAGTTATTTCATTTCCCAAACCCCGTTTTTCGGCCTGCCTGATATTTAGCGGAAATTCAAAAAAAACGGGGGGGGGGGTTAAAAGGGGTTCAAGGGGGGTTTGAACATTAATACCCCAAGGTTCCCCCTTCTGGGGGGGTAGACCAATTTGCCCCCTTGGACGGCGAACTTCCATTCAAATTGCCCAACGATTCTCCTCACATAAACCCGGGGTTTCGTCACCAGAAAGGCGGGAGTTCCTATACTTAGCAAAAATTTTAAAAAAGTTCCCCCCGGGGCCCTAGTAAAAAATTTTTCAGTGCCTGGTAAAATCTTTACCTACCCCCTGGGAAAAGCCAACTTAAACAAAACTATTCCTAATTTTCCCAAACTTTTTTTAATTTTTCCAAATACCCCCCTCTATTTCCCTTTCACCCCAAAACTTTTGATGGGGGGACGCTTGGGTTTCAGGTTTTCCCATGGAAAAAATCGTTTTGGCCTTTAAATCGCCCTTTAAAGGGTTTTCTGTTAAACCCAAAAAAAAAATTTGGGGGGATTAACTTTCCTTTGGGTCCAACTCTATTTTTTTGCAAAAATCAGTAAGGGTTATTTTTGGGGGACTGGCCCACTTTAAAAACCTCGTGTAAAAACCAAATTAACTTAGGGCCAGCAAATTTAAAAAGCCCAAAATTTCCCTTGTTTGCCTTATTAGATCTATTCTTTTCCCAGAAATTCCAGGAAAAATCTCCCTATCAAATCCTCTCATTTAATTTACAGCCCGGAAGGGTTTGGGCCAAAGCAAGACAAATTTGGGGGCTTTTGCCCAAAATATCATTGCTACACCTCACAGGGAAAAAACCCCTCCTTCCAGGGGGGTTGGGAGGGATGGCAGATTCTTCCTCTGGAAAAGGGAGGAGTAAAGGGAAGATTGGTGCCTTTCCTTTGAAACATTTTAGAAAAAAAAACCCATCCCCTTTAATGAAGCCAAGGGTTTAAGTACCCCCTATTGGGCACCCCTCCCCTTTTTATTACCCGCAAGCCTGCAAGTTTTACAAAAGGGGGTCATCAAGGCAAACCCTTTCGGTTTGAGGGGGCTGGGGAGGAAACCCCTTTGGCACTAACATTGACCCCCGCAAAATATAAGGGGCCCGATAAACCCTTTTCTTTTAACTCTCTTACCCTCCCACTTGACTGCCCCAAAACTGGAAAGGGGATTTTGTTTTGGTCTCAATCAAATTGACTCAATTTCACTAGAAGACATCCTAATTCTTTAAACCCCTTGGGGAAATGAAAAATTTTTCCCCCCCCATGGGCCCTATTGGGGGAAAAGGGGAATTTTAAAATTTGCCCCCTTTGGGCATTACATCTCCCCCCTTAAAGGGGGTTTCCTGATGGGCACGTCGCCTTAACAAGAAAGACCAAATGCCCTCTCTCCCCCTTTGCCCGCCTTCCCCAAAACTTTTCCTTTTTGGTTTATGCCCCCCCATTTAAAAAATTTTTGGTCTCGGGTTTTTGGGTATTTTGGATTTCCCCTCTAATCCAAACCCTTTTGCCCTGACTCTCCTGAATGGTAATAATTTTGGGAAACCCCCCTGGGATCCCCCCCGCCTCCTTAGACACCAAAAGGAAAATTGTTTTACATTTTGAAACTGCAAGAAAAATCCCTTTTTCAATGTGGTTTCCCTCAATCCCCTGATGCACAAAAATATTCTTAGAAAAAAATATCTTTTCTTTCCCGGAAAGGACTGGGTTAAAACACTTTCTTTATAAAAAAACAGGAAGGGCAAACAAATTCTTCCAATTTTGGGGGGATTTTTTTTGTTCTGCTCCCGGGTCCAATATTTGGATCAAAACTCAAAAACCCAAAGTTTTTAGCTTTAAACCCCTTGGTTTCTTGCAATTTCCCAAAATTTCAGGGGGGGGAAGACCCTAAATGGGGAAAAACTTTAAACCCTTCCCGAAAAGTGGTCTTTTCTTCCCTAATAAAGTGGGTAGGGTTTTCTCACTTCCCCGGATGGTTTCCAAGGGCCGTCCTCCCCTCCAGGGCCCCCGCTCCCCCCTTTTCCCTTTAACCCCTCTTGTCCATGTTATTGTATGGGTCCTCCTAATTTCCCCCAGTGGCCCGCTTAGGATGCAAATTTAATAGGGGCCGGAAAAATTAAACCTTCACTATAAGGGAAAACTAAAAAAAACCCAGCGACCTTTTTAAAACCCTTTTCTAAAAAAAGTGGCCGGGGTTTCTCTCCCAAGGGGGGCAAACATTTGGGGGCATCGGTCCCATCTTCTTTCCCTAAACCTCAACTAACCCAAAAAACTGTACCAATTTTTTAAACTTTTGTGAAATTTTTTTACATGCCTTTTTCCCTTTACAGGGGATGCAATAAAAGGGTCATTAATTTTAAAATAATGCGAAAGGGCCCCGATTGTTGGGGAATGTCCCAAATTTTCCAATTTCCCCTTTAAAGGGCTTTTTTTATTGCCCCTTCACGATTATATAAAACCACTGTCATTGCCAAATTTCTTTTTCCGGGTGTATTGCAATGACCCTTTTTAATATGCGGGGGGGGGGGAAACGATAGGGTTCCCCTGTTTCTTTACCCTTGAATTGTTCTTGGATGTTTCTAATTTTTTCTTTCAAAAAATTCTTTAAAAAAACATGTTGAAAAAAAAAAAAAAAAGGCCCGGTTTGGGGGAATTTTAGATGTTGGGGGTTAAATTTTTGTAGGGAGAATTTTGGGATTTCCGGGGGGGGGGGGTGGTTTGAATTTGGGGTTTTTTTTAGGGGGAGAGGGAAAGGGAAGTTTTAAAATAGGGAGGGGGGTAATGACCCGAAAAGGGGGATGAAAATTTAAAAGGGTTGGGTTAAAAAATTTTTTTTTATATGCAAATTTTTTGAAATAAATAAATTTTTGGTTTTTCACCCTTTTTTTTATTTTTATGACTTGAAAGGTTGGGCACATTTGGGAAATTTTAAAGACTTTAATTCTGAAAAAACTTTTTTTTACAAAAAAAAAAAAAGGAAGGGAGTGGGAAAGTGGGGGGGGGGGGGAGTGGGAGGACCTTTTGAAAGGAAAGGGTTTTGGCGCAATGGAAGAAGCCAAGAAACATTTGCCAAAACCGGGTGAAATTTTTTTTACCCGGCCCCCTGGGCCAAACCGGGGGGAAAGGGGGTGGGACTCTTCGGTTTTTGAGGTGTTTGAGCACTTGGGGCAGAAGGCCTAAAATTTTTTTTGAAAAAGGGGTTTCCCATCCCCCCAACCAAGACCTTAAACCCCCCAAGAGGGAAACGAAAACCGGGTTTCCGCATTTGCAGACGCCTTGCTGCCAAAGGGGTGACTCCAGGGAAGCTCCCCACAGGAAAAATTTTTTTTTGGGAAGTTTAAATTTTTTTGCAGTTTTCCAAATTTAAAGGGCCCCCTTTTGGGGAAAATCCTTGATAAAACTGCCTGGGACCAGATTGTTCCCGGCCTTACTGGGCCCGAAGAACGCAAAGGGAGGGGGCAAAACCTTAAAATTGGCTTAAAAAAACCCATTTAAGAACCCTTTTCTGTTTCTGTCCCTAAGGGATGCAGCATCTGAGATAGGAATAGCCGTGGGCCTCAGAAGGCGAGAGACTGGGGCATCAACTGACGGAGCGCCTCCACCCTCTTTGCCGCTATTTCTTTCAGAAAAGGACAAATGGTGTCAAACCGTTTGGTAGGACAGTAACGCCTGCCAGATGTTTCTACTCCCTGGTGAAAAGTTCCTCAAACTCTGGATGATTAGGAAACAACAGGGGCTGCCTTCTGTTGCATTTAAAGGAAACATCTAACTTAGAGGTTGAGACATCCTCATCTTTGACATGAAGGGAGTCCCTAACAGCCCGGATAAGGGCCTGGACATTTCCTCATCCCTATCTGGCTCTGAATCCGAGAGGTCCCTACTGTTTGAAGAAATTGTATCCAGGCATGGAGCTTCTATCTCTGTCCACTGTCGCCCGAGGGAGCTCAGGTGACAATGAAGAGGAGAGAGCTCTGTTCCTCTTTCGTGAACCCTCCATACGGGACGCAGACCTCTCGGAGATGCTAGGCTGGGAAGCAAGCAGCGACGCATGTGTTCTATGACCGAAACCATAACCTGAGACAGTCTGAACAGGTCACCCACTGCTAGTGAGAGAGACCTGGCCCATTCTGGGGCCACCGACTCCTGACAGACGAGGTCAGGCCTGCGGTGGTTGGCTGTGGAGTTACGCAAAGGGCACTGGGCTGGCAACAAGGTATAGGCAAAATATGTTGCCACTGTTTTGGACGCTGGCTGTTTTTTTCCCTCATCTTTGGGAAGAGGCATAGCTGCATGGGTGTGAGGCAGTGAACAAAGTATGCAATCTGGCCAACTTACCAGACCCAAGGTGCTGTGTCCTCCACGGAGCTAGAGAGATGTAATCAGAGTGAGAACAGCGGGAAAATATGGCATCCAGGCTCCGCTCCTAACATAGCCTGGGCTGCAGAAAGTCCTGCTCCATCCTGGGAGGCACTGGAGCCAGGGGTTGGGAGGTGGTCCAGGGGGTGGCAGCAGGACAAGCATGAGTGCAGTCTAATCACGGTCTAGGCCACAAAAACCAGGGACTGAATCTCAACATGAGGCCACAGCCCACGCCTGGGAACGCTGGATTGGCTGCCGGACTGATTAAACCAGCAGGTAAGCTATGTCCAGCCCCAAGGGAGATGTGGAACAAGCCCTGCAACAGCCGCAGAAGAATATTATGCAAAGGCCTTGTCCTGAAAGGGCCAAGGAAAAAGGGGAAATCAAATCTAACAACAACTTGCCCTCCCACTAGAATTCCTGAGGCCGCCCAGAAAACAAAAAAAAGACCCCTGACCACCCCCAAACAGAGGGAGGCGGGGTACTCCCCTGTCTGACATATTCGGGCATTGCATCTTTGCCCCTTTGGCACCCTGCACCAACAGGTGGAGTTACCAGAATACAACAAACTGGGGAGGCGGTAAGTTGGGACTGGTAAACCAGCAAGGACGCTCAGCCAGCTATGAACTGCTTGGTTTTCTGATACCTTCAGGGGAGATAATGTCACTGTACGACCACATGACCCTCTTGACCGGTGAGAATTGGGGGCTTGATCACTGTCCACCAGGTGAGAGCTAGGGGCTCGATCACCACCGAGTAGGGAAAAACTAACTACAGCAGAGCTGCAAAGAAGCGTCTTCCTACAAATATTAGGCTAAAAACTGATTGGTCTGGCGTCAGCAGGTGGTATACAGTCCATCTCGGTGGATCTAACATGTTTGGTTCCACCTAGTGTCAGACTCCTAGACAAGGGTCTGTATCCAAGGTGCTGTGTCCCCCAATGATACTGACGACAAAGTATTATGTAATGTGACATCACCAGAATCTCTTACCTCTCCAGTCATATCATCAGAATCTCTTACCTCTCCAGTAAGCTGGAAGATTATCTTTAGGGTGAGATTTAATATATTCTCCACCATCTTGTCCTTGTCTCTATTCATCTTTAGCGAGTCAACCAGGTCTGGAAGAGGTACGGCACCTGAGGTACACAATAGGTAGGGGTATTATAAATCCTCCACAACACAAAAAGGCAGGAGAGGGCCTTTCTAGGTATTGTGGGTTCCTATTGGAGGTTCATACCAAATTTTGCGAGTATAGCAGCACCCCTAATGAATTTTACAAGGAACACTTGGTCCTTCATGGTCACTTGGAACCCAGAGGTAGACAGGGTGTTTCAAGTGTTAAAACTGACTGTAAAAGACCAGTCCTGATTATCCCTAACTTTAAAAAGTGGCTATTGCGCAAACAGATGTGTTTGATGTACTTTTTAATGGTGTAATTCTTCGTACCATAGAATATACTGGGAAACCGCAGACAAAAAATTCTATGTGGGGCAAAATGTGAAAAAAACGTACTTGCGCCATGTTTGCAGTTTTGTCTATGATGTTCAATCTTCAGTAAACATGATGTATTATCTGTATTCTACAATATCAAATGTATACGGTTTCCATTATGTTTTGATACCATAAAAAAAAATTCCAAACATTTCTTATTTCTTATTTTAGAAATTTGCGCTGCAGCGCTTTTTTCTGCAACCAATAATTTTTTGTACTAACACCTACGGACTTGAGTGAGTAACATTTTTGCAGGCTAAAGTGCACTTTTTATTGCTAGCAGTTTGGAACACATGCGACTTTTTGATTAAATTTATTCCAATTTTTATGGGCCTTGAAATGACCAAAAACCACTATCTTGGCGTTTGGAATTAATTTTCTTCTACGTTGTTCAGCGTAAGTGATAAATGACATTATATTTTAATAAATCTGACTTTTTCGGATGCAGCAATACCAAATATGTGTAACTTTTTAATTTTTTTATTTGTAAAATGACAAAAGTGGGGTGATTTGAACTATATATATATATATATATATATATATATATATATATATATATTTACACTTTAAAACTTTTTTTTCTTTACTTTAACTTTGAGTTAAATGCATTAGGGTGTACCAAGATAGTGGTCTCCCCCCTTCCTGCCTGGGGCATGAAGTAGTGAAGTAGCAGAGGGTGTCCCGATCGAAGTGAGGAATGGTTTCTCATTCATTTAGATATTGCAGCCATGTTTGCTGCAGTGTCTACAGGGTTAAACAGTGGGGGATGGTGCTGCGATCCTGCTACACAGTTCTTTAACGCCACCAGGGCGTAGCCATACGTGGGTTAAGGTGTTAAGTAATAAGCTCACACTTGACTTATGTCATTGAGAGGCCTGGGCTCGGTGAAGGAAAACCGTCAGTTTGTGTGTCATTAACACTATGTTACTGACATGTCTTCGTTCTAGTATAGCAGCTCCAAGACCCTTAGACAGGGCCGGTTCTTTCCTGGAGTGGCCAAAGTGATAGGTGGGAGGACAGGTGAGACTAGTGTCAGGCCCATAATTGCTGAGTCTTCAGGCCTTTGTTTGGAGCTGGTGGAACTCTGCTGTGAAGAGGAAAGTCTTTCCTGTGCATAACATACGGCATCTGTGTTGAAGTTGGTCAGGAGAAACCTATGTCTAGTGAGTGCTCAGCCAAGCAGGCTTTTCATTTCTGTTTTGCCTGAATAAAAGGCCTTTTTGTTTTCTGCCATTTGAGTACCAAACCCAGGCCGCACTTGGACCTTACCTGCAGTGTCACTGTCTCTGTCTGTTGAAGCCCAGGCTGGTTGCTGATCCTGACACTAATCATCCACAAAAGGTAATTTAAATATGAGACCGCCGGCGCACATGTCTTGTCAGTGGAGTCTTTAAGAGTAGTTGCATCTGAAAGGGGAATGGTAGAGCTTGTAGAGAGGAGCGGTACTGGGTCATGTACGATGGTAACCTCCAATAACTTTGCCACTAGTTTCTCAGGAAAAGGAAAGAGGGCATTTAGCGGCTTGGTAGATGTGAGTCAGGATATTTCCACTCCTTGGAAACAAGTTCCTCAAACTTAGTGTGAGTAGGGAACGTCAAATGCTACCATATGCTCCGTTTGAAGGAAACCCCATTCTGTGAAGGGAGTCCCTGACAGCCCGTATAAGGGCTTGAGTGGCATATACTGTTCCTACATCCATGTCAGCGGGGTCCCCAGAAGAGGCCGTCTTGTAATGAAAAGAGGCATCTATATCCACACTGCATCTGTCCAGATAGCGGCAGACACTCTATGGCAGAAACAATGCCTTGCGATAGCCTAGAAAGGTCACCGACCACAAAAGAAAGGGCCAGCTTACCACACCGAGGAGCTGTGTCCACCAGAAGAGAGCTGACATTGCCTACAGAGAGATGCTGTGGTTAGAGATGAGTGAATCGATTCTAACGAAGTGGAATTCGTTTAGAATTTCAGGGAAAATTCGATTCTGAACGAAGTCGAAGTTCATGGTGATTTGCGGTAACAAACCTAAAATGGCTACAAGAACATGGCATGACATGGGGCAGAGAACTATGGGAGGAACAAAGGAACACCCTCAAAGACATGTGTAGTTATGCAGCCAATCAGCAGCCAGCCAGCTTCTGTGATGTCACAGCCCTATAAATACAGCAGCAGTTAAATTCTGCCACTTATTAATTTGTCTCCTATCCACAAGCATCTGGCTGTAGCAGCATTACATTGCACTCTGTGTAAAATACTTCCGTTTTATGAGCTACTGGGGAGAAAGACCTTCACAAGGGTGTGTCATATACACAACTGTTCCTGAACCAGCGGTTTTTATTTTGAGATATTGCAATCTGTGCCCAAGAGTTAATTTATCCTCTGTTTGTGGGGTAATTTGAGTCAAATTCAGGGTGTGTGTGTGTTTCTGCCCCATACATGCCTAAAATCCATCATGTTCCTTCTGTAGGGTATTTTATTTTGTACCTAAGAGTTCATTTATCCTCTATTCGTGGGGTAATTTGAGTCAAATCCAGGGTGTGTGTGTTTCTGCCCCATACAAGCCAGAAATCCCTCACATTTATGCTGTAGGGTAATTTCTTTTGTGCCCAAGAGTGACTGTAGTCTCTGTGTGTAGGGTAATTTGCGTCAAATCCTGTGTTGGTGTAGTTCGGCCCTATTTCAAAAAAACTACACACGAAAATACTTGACCTAAAATATAACCTTTAATAGATATTTTTTTTTAACAATACAAAGAAAAAAAACCTTAATGAACCTAAAATCTCCCTATGTCCTACTCTAGAAACCTACCTAGCCAAATAAAGGGGAACCCGTCCCAAAAAGGATGACCCCTACCGGAACCTACCCTATCACAAATATATCCTAGTACACCCTACTACTAAATACACCCAATATACAAATAAATCCACTATAGTACTAAATAATACCTTAACTTACTAGGGCTATAGGTAACAGCACAAAACAACAACAGCTCCAATATATAGGTCTTATATAGTTCAACACAAGACCCCTCAACAGGCCAACGTGTTTCCTCCCTAGATAATGGGAGAGAACAGAAAAAAACAAAACTTAACAATCCAACACCTTCAGGCATAGGTAAGCTGTACTCAGATTCTTAGGAGTCAGCTGCTTCCTGTGTGTATGCCCCTCACTCGTCAGTTATTGTGATTTAAAGTGCTTATATTCCATGGATGAATAAATAGATACTTTATTGGAAACTATGCATTTTGAATGCAAGGTTATCCAATGAGAGTCGTAGGTTCTACTACAAGTCCTAGGCGGGAAGCCCATCTCCATTCTGCTCTACGGATTCCCTCTGTGATTTCTGAGTAGCTAAACAGTTAAGAATGCAAGATGGGGGAAGAGAGGGCTACCCAAGAAGAAGGCAGGGACAGTTTATTACCATCCAATCTTTCCCAAATGTTGTATATACAGTGCAGAATGAGTGCTGTGTATACAGAATAGCTGGAAGCTTTGTGGCCTTCCGCTTACAAGCCTTAGCGGTTATGAGATCGCCGGAGCTGATAGCTGCAGATGCTGCTGGGTAACAAAAATTAGATAAAACACAGAAAACAATAAATTAAAAGAAAGCCCAAACTACAACTTTAAGTCCAGCCATGAAAGACCCTAAAACTTCCATAACACAAAAGTGACACAATTAAGAAAATAAATAAATAAATTAGTGCCACTTTGTTTGTAGAAAAAACCCTAAAAAAAGATTTTTTTTGCCTTTATAAAAAATAATGTAAAAAATTACGGAAAAATAAAGCCTCACATATTATTGAAATATGCAAAAAAATTTGTAAACTAACTAATTGAGAATAACTATTGAGCATAAGAAAACATTATAGTGTTCAACCACTGATCTACTCTAAAAAAAGAAAATGAGCCTGGTCAGAGAGAAGGAAATGGCTCTGTCGGAACTGGTTAAAATGTATTTAGTCATGTCTATTACCTGGAGATATGAGGGGCTGCTCATCCTCTATCTTGACATCCTTGTACAGATCCTCCATCTTGACATCTCTGTACTGATCCTTATGTTCTTCTAAATACTCCCACTCCTCCATGGAGAAATAGACAGCGACGTCCTGACACCTTATAGGAACCTGACACACACAATGATACAGTCATCACCCAGACCCCTCCAGTGGTGTTACTGTATAATATCCCAGCATTCCCAGCAGCATCACCTCTCCAGTCAGCAGCTTATTAATCTTGTTGGTGAGTTCTAGGATCTTCTGGTCATTGGTTTCCCCCTGTACCAGGTAATGAGGTGGGAGCCCTGTGATTGGGTAGGACAGGTAGGACTCACTAGAGGTCTTCTTCACTACTGCGTAATCCTGTTTATGGAGAGATACATTAATAAACATCACTACAAAGATTTTCAAAGTCCATCCCCTCTCCAGTCATATCATCTGTTATTACCATAGATAAGAATGATGTAATGTGACATCATCATAGCCCACTCCCCTCTCCAGTCATATCATCTGTTATTACCATAGATAAGAATGATGTAATGTGACATCATCAGAATCTCTCCCCTCTCCAGTCATATCATCTGTTATTACCATAGATAAGAATGATGTAATGTGACATCATCAGAGCCCCCTCCCCTCTCCAGTCATATCATCTGTTATTACCATAGATAAGAATGATGTAATGTGACATCATCAGAGCCCCCTCCACTCTCCAGTCATATCATATGTTATTACCATAGATAAGAATGATGTAATGTGACATCATCAGAATCTCTTACCTCTCCAGTAAACTGGAAGATTATCTCTAGGGTAAAATTTAATATACTCTCCGTCATCTTGTCCTTGGCTCTATTCATCCTTGGTGAGTCAACAAGGAAGATTATTTTATATAGACAAAATCAATAAAGATGTTGCTATATTGTAGAGACCTAAATGGAAGAAGATGAAACAATGTAAAAACCACACAAATATTTTGTATATGAAGCTCCTCCATGTTCCCAATCAAAGCAGTGTCACAGAGCATTGTATCCTACCTTGAGCACTCCACCATCACCAGCATGGAGGTGTAAAGCTAAAACTTAAATTTTTAACTATGAGTTAAAATATAACTTTTATCGTATGACTAAAAGCCAACCAGCTCGATTGCCAATGGTATGCTTTATGCTCGATCCATATATCCCAATGATATGCACCCCTCTCTGCTAACTGAATATTTATAAAATTTTAATTAAGGAAAAGTGTACGTCCCTGACTCATTTTAAGCTGGCTGGCTCTTAGTTGTACCATAAAGCATAAATTCATGATTAAAAACATAAGTAAGCAAAAGCATCAAAAATCCTTGACGCGTTTTGAGCTGGCTGGCTCTTAGTCTTTTATGATAAAGATAAATGTTTTTAACTATGAGTTAATAAATATTTAAGTAAGTGAAAGTGTACATTGCTGACGCGCTTCGAGCTGGGGGAGTAAAAGCCTCATTAACTCCAGACAGTGTGTGTCGTTGTTTCCAGTTATTTACCGCCGGTGCACCACACGTCCCACATCACACCTCTCCCACAATATTAAAAGAACATTCAAGGTTAGTTGCTATGGGCAACGGGCAGTCGCAGTTGGGCGCCGTCATCGCCACCCTGTTTACAAATTGGCGTAGTCGGCAAGATTGCGGTTTAAGAGGGTCAACACAAAGACACACGTGGTAGAAGAGGGAGTCTCCCCAAGCACAAAGTGTTTGTATGGAATGGCAGAGTTTAAAGTTAAAGACTTTTTCTTGCAGACCCGAGAGAAACAGAGGTGGCTACAGTGGTGACACAGGAAGTATTTATAGAATAAAGAAAAAAGGGTTAAAATTCAACATTCAATTAAATATTCTTAAAAGACATGAATAACTCCTCGTTAACAAATTAGAAATTTAAAATTGTATAGAAAGTGCAACATTTCGGTGGCAGTAAACAAGACAACCTGGGTGCTGTCAAGAGACGCGATATATACTGATACAGTTGCAGGCAAAGCATTAAAGAAACCAAGAAAGTTTTACTTACAATACCGTCCTTTAGTCCATATTGCTTTCAGTGTCCTGGTTTCACATTACTGAAGAGAAAGGACAGTTTAAATCCAAAAGAATAAGGGGAAGAGCAAGAACAAATTCTCCAAGTATTTTGTCTACATAGACACGTTCTGTGTAAGCTATCTGATGACACATACGACAGGTCTCCCATTTAAGGGGGAGAGTCCCTTATGTATCTTATGGAGATAAAGACTTTGGAAAATGATTATGGTATTATTATTAAATCAGCTGACAGGGTAGCAAATCTTGTTATTCTAGATCATTCAAAATATAAAGATATGACTCTCCAGATCCTGAGTGACCCTAATTATTATAAAACATTAGAAAGGGACCCTAGGACCCTACGGATACATTTAAAGCTGAACTCATAACTGTATTGACTGATACCCTAAATTTAGGACTTATCTTCAAAGAGAAATCTGAATTTATGATTCAAAACCCATAGATCCCCATGTTCTATGCCCTACTGAAAATACATAAGGGCCTTAAAGGGGAGACCTATCGTATCTGGGATCTATTCTAGAGTTATTTACAGTGCTTGCGAAAGTATTCGGCCCCCTTGAACTTTTCTACCTTTTGCCACATTTCAGGCTTCAAACATAAAGATATAAAAAAGATTTTTGTGAAGAATCCACAACAAGTGGGACACAATTGCGAAGTGGAACAAAATTTATTGTATATTTTAAACTTTTGTAAAAAAAACAAAATGAAAAGTGGGGCGTACAATATTATGCGGCACCTTTACTTTCAGTGCAGCAAACTCACTCCAGAAATTCAGTGAGGATATCTGAATGCTGCAATGTTGTCCTAAATGACTGATGATGATGATAAATGTAATCCACCTGTGTGTAATCAAGTCTCCGTATAAATGCACCTGCTTTGTGATAGTCTCAGGACGAGAGCATCATGAAGACCAAGGAACACATCAGGCAGGTCCTTGATACTGTTGTGTAGAAGTTTAAATGCATATTTGGATACAAATAGATTTCCCAAACTTTAAACATCCTGAGGAGCACTGTGCAAGCGATCATATTGAAATGGAAGGAGTATCAGACCACTGCAAATCTACCAAGACCTGGATGTCTCTCTAAACTTTCATCTCAAACAAGGAGAAGACTGATCTGAGATGCAGCCAAGAGGCCCATGATCACTCTGGATGAACTGCAGAGATCTACAGCTGAGGTGGGAGAGTCTGTCCATAGGACAACAATCAGTTGTACACTGCACAAATCTGGCCTTTATGGAAGAGTGGCAAGAAGAAAGCCATTTCTCAAAGATATCCATAAAAAGTCTGGTTTGCCACAAGCCCCTGGGAGACACCAAACATGTGAAAGAAGGTGCTCTGCTCGGAGGAAACAAAATCGAACCACAATGGCCATAATGCAAAACAATATGTTTGGTGCAAAAGCAACACAGCTCATCCCCCTGAACACACCATCCCCACTGTCACACATGGTGGGGGCAGCATCATGGTTTGGGCTTTTCTTCAGCAGGGACAGGGAAGATGGTTAAAATTGATGGGAAGATGGATGAAGCCAAATACAGGACCATTCTGGGAGAAAACCTGTTGGAGTCTGCAAAAGACCTGAGACTGGGACGGAGATTTATATTCCAACAAGACAATGATCCCAAACATAACGCAAAATCTACAATGGAATGGTTCCCAAATAAACATATCTAGGTGTTAGAATGGCCAAGTCAAAGTCCAGACCTGAATCCAACCGAGAATCTGTGGAAAGAGCTGAAAACTGCTGTTCACAAACGCTCTCCATCCAACCTCACTGAGCTCCAGCTGTTCACAAACGCTCTCCATCCAACCTCACTGAGCTCCATCTGTGCGCCAAGGAAGAATGGACAAGAATTCAGACTCTCGATGTGCAAAACTGATAGAGACATACCCCAAGCGACTTGCAGCTGTAATCGCAGCTAAAGATGGTGCTACAAAGTATTCACTTAAGGGGGCCGAAAAATTTGGCATGACCCACTTTTCAGTTTTTTATTTTTAACAAAAGTTTAAAGTATCCAATAAATTTCATTCCACTTCACAATTGTGTCCCACTTGTTGTTGATTCTTCACAAAAGAATAAAAATGTTATATCTTTATGTTTGAAGCCTGAAATGTGGCAAAAGGTAGAAAAGTTCAAGGGAGCCGAATACTTTCGCATTGCACTGTATCTTAATTGTTACTCTATTTTATTTGCTATGAATAAATGGAACACATTTGCATTCTATTTGAGGTCCCAGAAATGCCTTTTCTCTTTTCCACCGCTTGTGCAATTACCTTTCAGTGCCAGAGATGTATGAACACTGGGCACTTTATGTGGAACACATAAAATAATAATTTCCTTTGCATGAAAAATGCAGAGTCCTGCGAAGATTCTTTAGATCGGAGTTGGCTGTAACAGGAAACATCTCCACGGACCCTTTTTGAAAAATAAAAATCTATTAGAGGTTTGCTATAAGCTGCCAAATATAACAGAACCCATGGAAGTTTTACTCCTCAAACAAATAGATGAGGCAGCTAATCATAATGAGGTTGTTATTATGGTCAACTTCAACTACCCAAACATAAATTGGGAAACAGAAACCTGTGGTTCTCACACAGAAAACAGGGTTTTGTCGATAACTAAAGATAATTACCTTTCCCAACTGGTAAAAGAGCTGAGTCAGCCGACTATAGGAAAGGTAATTTTGGACTTAATATTGACTAACAGACCTGACAGAGTAACAAAGGTTCAGGTTAGGGGGCACCTACGAAATAGTGACCACAATATAATAAATTTCCAATTATCCTTCAATAGAATACTTTTTATTCAAGGAGCCACAAAACATTGACTCTCAGGAAGGCAAATTTTAATCTGCTCAAAGAGTCCCTAGATAGTAAAAACATTAAAACTGAAAATGTTGGCCCTTTGAAAAGTAGTGAGGTAGGTGAGAGGGCGATGAGAAGAAAGTAAACCTTTTAAACAATTATCTGTTGATGGGCTGAGGGACTCCACTTTAAATGTCTTTTGTCTAACCCAGGAATAAGTGCAGCTCTGCCTTAAGAAGATCACCAGGTCCTGATGGTATACACCGCCGTGTCCTAAGGAAGTTAAGTAATGTGATAAACAAGCTCCTATTCTTAATATTGATTGACTGTACAGGGTATGTCCCAAAGGACTGGTGCATAACAAATGTTGTGCCAATATTCAAAACGGGGTCATAAAGTGTTCCTGGAAACTATAGGCCGGTAAGTTTATCCTCGATTAGGGGTAAAATGTTTGATGGTTTTCTAAGAGATGCTATCCTGGAGCATCTCACTGAAAATAAATGTATAATGCCATTCCAACATGGGCTTATGAAGAATTAGTCCTGTCAAACTAATCTCATCAGCTTCTAGGAGGAGGTTAATTTTAGACTGGATCGGGGTGAGACATTGGATGTCATATATCTAGATTTTTCTTAAGCATTTGATACTTTGCCACATAAAAGGTTGGTAAGTAAAATGAGAATGCTTGCAGTGGAGGGAAATGTTTGCAAGTGGATAAGATAGAGTGATACAAAACAAGATAGAGTGTTGATTAATGGTGCATACTCGGACTGGAATCCAGTAGAATATCAATGTTCGCAGATGATACTAAGCTCTGTAAAGCAATCAACACAATAGAGAATAACATTTTATTACAAAGGGATCTGGATAAGTTGGAGGCCTGGGCAGAGAAGTGGCAGATGAGGAAAAAGTGACTGGAGAAGGACTTGGGGATCTTAGTGGACAGTAAATTTAATTGTAGCAGCCAGTGTCAGGCAGAGCAACTGCCAAGGCAAATAGGGTCATGGGGTGTAATAAAAGGAGCATAGACACACAATGAGAATATCATTCTCACATTATACAAGTCACTGGTCAGACCACACATGGAATATTGTGGACAGTTTTGGGCACCAGTGCACAGGAAAGACATTGTAGATTGAACAGGTTCAAAGGCGGGCAACAAAAATAATAAAAGGACTGGGTGGACTACAATACCCAGAATGATTAGCAAGATTAGGGTTATTTAATTTAGAGAAAAGACGGCTGTGGGGTGAAATAATAAATATGTTTAAATATATCAAAGGTCACAATAGAGATCTATTTATATCCAAGATTCTATGTAGAACAAAGGGGACTCCTCTACGCCTAGAGGAAATAAGGTTTCTACATAAACAGAGAAAGGGATTCTTTACTGTAAGAGCAGTGAGACTATGGAACTTGCTACCAGAAGAACTTGTCGTGGTGACTTCACTAACAAAATTCTAAAAGGATCTGGATGCAATTCTAGAGCTTTACAGTATAACAAATTATAGTGACCAGGATTCTGGAAAAGGGGCGCTTCTCCAGGGATTTATTCTGATTGGCAGAGTGGGGTCCCTAAAATGATTATAACTGGCTTCCACCTCATGGAAGTTTTTGCCTTACTCTGGATCAATACTATCGCACAATAGGCCGAACTGGATGGATGTCTGTCTTATTTTGGCCTTACAAACTATGTTCTAGGTCCTCTTCCCTTTTCACTCTATACAGCCCCTATTGGACAAACCATTAGCAGATTTGGCTTTCAGTTCCATCTCTACGCTGATGACACTCAATCATACACCTCTTCCCATGACACTACCCCTGCCCTGGTATAAAATTTCACTGACTGTCCGTCCGTTGTCTCTGACATCATGTCCTCTCTCTCATACTGAACCTCACTAAAACTGAACTTCTTGAGATTCTGCCATTTACTAACCAACCCCACCCTGCTATTTCTGTTTGTGTGGGTGGCACCATCATAACTACTAGGCAGCAGGCCCGCTGTTTTGGAGTTATATTGGAATCTGATCTGTTCTTCAGTCCCTACATTCAATCCCTTGCCCTGCCTGTCACCTGCACCTCAAGAACATCTCCAGAACCCATCCTTTTCTCACTGTGTAAAAAGAACTCCGACTCTCATTGTTACTTTTATTCTTTTTTGACTTGACTCTTGTAACTCCCTGCTTATCGGTCTCCCTCTCTGTAAACTATCCATTCTCCAATCTATCCTGAATACAGCAGCAAGGCTCCTCTTTCTTTCCAGCCACTATACTGATGCCTCTACCCTGTGTCAGTCACTGCACTGGTTTCCCATTCAGTACAGAATACAGCATAAACTAATCACTCTCACCCATAGAGCTCTCCACAGTGCTGCACCAATCTGCATCTCCTCCCTCATCTCTATCTACCGCCCTACATGGTCTCTTTGCTCTGCTGATGATCTCCATTATCCGAACCTCCCATGCCCGTCTCCAAGATTTCACATGTGCTGCACCAATTCTCTGGAAAACGTTACCGCATACGATCAGGCAAACTTGTAAGTGCCATGAGAATATATCTTCTTAGGCCGACCAAGAGCCCTAATTGCTAACCCCTGGTTTTCTATCACACACATTCCTGCACTTGGGCCCTCACAGGCACTTACCTGTACACAGATGTCCTGTCTGTATATATGTAGATGTACTATACTGTACGTTTGCAGGTTCAACCACTTTTTTTTTAAACCTGTTTTATTAAAGGAGTCAGTCGATACAGACAAGTGAGAGTAACAATACATTCCGTATATACAGATAAACAAGTGTCCACATTAGATAAATCTGAAACTGACACACAATTATAGTTACATTCTAGCATTCGAATGAACATCTATGTATCCTCTGGCTCCTAACATTTTTTATTTCCTCCCCTCTCTAACCTGTAAAATAAAAGTGAACCATTACCAATAAAAGACTCTTTGATAACAGATCTCGTACTTCCCCCCCCAACTAAATCCAACATGCGCACTTCTCCCTTCCCGTGTTAGTCTCCAATATCCAATTTCCTAGTGTATCCCTCAGTTTCTCCATGAGATAGTGTATTTGAACGGTTCCAGCATGGATTTAATCTCGTCAGCATTATATTGTTTTGAAATAAAGATTTTCCATTTCTCTAAAAAACCTTGGAGTTATTGTCTTTGTTTTTTTCCGCCAGAAGTTTTTCTAAATATAGGACTTGTTTCATTCATTCTGTAAGCTCAGAGGTATCAATCCAGTGTCTTAGGATGCATTTCTTCACCGCTAGTAATGTAACATGGATTCCCTTAACTGTTAGTCTATGTTCAGATGGCTTATTTTGGGGCGCATTTCGCAACGTATTTGGAGCGTACTGCGCTCTAATACGTGCAAAAATGTCCCCCCAATCATTAGGGAAACCCAAAAGTTTCATGGGAACTATGGATTACGCCTCCTTTCCCCCCGCTCATACAATACGTTGTTTTGTACGCACGGGAAAAAATTGAATGTCATTTATTCGCGGCGCTTTCGCGCTACAAGTTATGCATGTCTATGGGGTCAGCGGGCTCCCAGTCCCCCGCGTCATGGGCGTACACGCGTATCGTACGCCCCGCAATTAAGCCGTGTGAACAAGCCTTATCAAGGCTCCCTCTGTCTCTGTATCAGATGTCTCTCTAGTGGCAAAATGGAACACCAAACCTTGTGGGTTAAAAAAAATGGAGGTGTCCCAAGTGTCTGCAATAAATCTCTGGAACCGTTGCCAGAAAACCCAAAAACCCCAATTGCCCCCAACAGTGAAATAGAGCTGCCCCCCCCAGCCGAGGGACATTATGTTAAAATTTAGATCTATCTGGGCCATAAGGTTATGTCGAGGCTATTGGGTTGTGGGGCCAGTTGAAAAAGGGCTTTCCCATTGTTTACTCACAAAGAGCTTTTACCTGTTCTACCCTTTCAGTAATTTTTTTAAAATGTTGCCTCAGAGCTGTTCTCCAGTACTGAAAATTTACCTCCGTCCCCCCAGTACCTTTTACATGTAAGGTGGAATAAATTTTGGTAAAGGCCTTTTACTATCCCTGGGGTTGGAAGCTCAAACTCAGCCTTTCTCCCCGGTACGAAATTGTTTAACAATGCTTGCAGAAAATTTCTATTGCTTGTATTGAAAATTGTATTTTCCCCGTGAAAAATTTGTTTAACCTCCTCCCATTTAAGTAGTGATCCTACAGATTCAGATAGGATGACCCCCAACACCCCATCCCAGGCGGAAAGATGGCATATCCCAGAGTGGTATAAACCGTGAAATATACATAGGTCGCTTAAATAACCTAGTAATGCTCCACAAGAAAAGTATCTCTTTGGGGCTATTGCATTTGCGCTCCATAGGATGTAGTTTTATCGGCAGGTGTAATAACCATACCAAACTACAGGAGGATGTTATTTGAGATTCCAGCTCCGTATTGGAAAACAAGCTCCCTCCATCCAATCTCTTACATGTCTCCACTTAGAGGCCAGATTGTACAACCTGATGTTGGGTAACTGCCCTCCCCCATGGAGCCTTCTCAGCGTCATTTTCTAATAACCTATGCGCGAGCGTTTTCCTTTCCAAATGAATTTTGAAAAGGCCATTCGCAGCATATTTGTCAGTATGCTTGAATGGTAGTGGTATATTTTGTAAAGGGTAAAGCAGTCTCGCAAAACATCAATTTGATTAACTGAGCTCTGCCCATTATAGACAGAGGAAGATCCCTCCATCTTTCTAATTCTGCAAGTATTTTTTTGAGTAATTCAGCTGGTACATCATTGCTCCTTTTGAGCCAATCTTGATTCCTAGATATGTCAGGTGAGACCCTACCACCTCCACAGAATGATTAGGAATCATGTTATGCTTTCCCAGTGGTAATAGTTGGCATTTATCTGTATTAATCTTAAACCCTGAGAATTCCCCAAATCGAACCATTATTTCAAAAATTTCTTTCAGCTGACCAATTGGATCATTTAGAAAAAGAACAACGTCATCTGCGAATCAGACGAGCTTGATTTCTTTAGAACCCACCGCTATACCTTGAAATGACTCTGAATTTAATGAGTGTACCGCCAGTGGCTCGAGAGCGATATTGAAGAGCATAGGGGATAGCGGGCAACCCTATCTCGTTCCCTTTTGGAGATAGATGGGAGAAGAGATGAAACCCTGGGTATGCACCCTAGCTTGTGGGAAATTATACATTGCAGTGAGATAATTCCTAAAGTTCCCTGTAAAGCCCATTTTGTCCAATACTAAGTTAAGCCAATTCCTATTCACGTTGTCAAAGGCTTTCTCTGCGTCGATACTTAGTAAGGCCGGCGAGGACCCACCCTGGCAACTTCTTGGACTGCTAGGACTGTCCTGATGTTTTTTACCCCGGATCTACCCTTTACAAATCCCATTTGGTGCATTCCTATCAGCTTCGGCATTAGGATTGATAATCTATTTGCTATGACTTTTGAGATAATTTTGAAGTCTTGGTTAATTAGCGAGATAGGGCGATATGACTCTGCCTTGAGGGGATACACCTTGGCTAATAGAGGGGTGAGTTCTTTTTGCAGTTTTCTGTAAAAGTCACCTGATAGCAATCAGGACCAGGGGCCTTAGCAGTCGGGATGTTTCTAATGACCACCTCTATTTCCTCTTTCCTGATGTCCTCGTTTAGCATCTCCCTGTCCTTGTCCAATAAAGCATTTAATTGGATATTACTTTGGAAGGTTGCCCCCTTGGTCATGTCATAAGGTGGCTGTGAATATAGTGGTTTGTATTAACTTTCCAGTATACTTTTCATTTTTTGGGGCTCTCGCTACCGCCCCCGAGCCATCTGTCAGAATGTTAGTTGGGCCCTTACTATTTTACCAGATTTGCTAATAACCTTCTCGCCTTGTTACCAAATGTGAAAAGGGAAGATCTCAATTGATCTCTGTAAAAAGAGTTCTAATCTTTTCTGCTAAAAATTAAACGATTCCCTGGACGAAATCCATTCGTTCTTATTTTCCTCTGTCGGGTGGAGTAAGAAATTCATATAAGATTTTCTCAATGTGTTATGGATTTTTCAAATTTAGCCCTTAGGTCTTTCTTTTTGGCTGCCCTATAGGCCATGATTCTCCCCCTAAGGACTGCCTTCCCCGCGTCCCAAAATAGCCCAGGGGTTGTTTTGTGTGATTCATTGTCCTGCACAAATTCCTCCCACCACCACCATAAAAGCTCTCAAAAATGGTCGTCTCCCATAAATGCACTGGGAAACCGCCACAGAATATCTGATCCTTTAGGCCATGTTCACACGGCTTATTTCGCTGCAGATTGGAGCCGTACTGCGCGCCGGAATTGCGCTGCAGTACGGCTCCAATCCGTCGCAGTAATTATGGTAATCCACTGTTCCCATAGAGAACAGTGGATTCCGTCGCCCCTACCCGCTCGGCGAATCCGCCGGGCGGGGAGAAACTGACATGCACATTATCCAGGTGCATTACGCGCCGTGGATAATGCAAGTCTATGGGGCCGGCGGGCAGCGCACCCGCCGCGCCCCCGCCACGCCCTCGCCCTTTATTCAAGCTGTAATTGCGAGCGCGATCTGGCTCGCAATTACGGCTTGAATAAGCCGTGTGAACATGGCATTAGGGTGAAGGTCTTTTAGCGTGATCAGCACAGGAAAATGGTCTGAGATCACTAAGTCCCCTATCTCTACCGAGTCCACTTTTCCTAAGAGCTGGTGGTCAGCCAATAAAGATTATTCATTATCAAGACAAATGGACATGGGAAAAGTGTATATACTAGGTTCATCAGACCATTATGTAAACCAAGCTCTTCTCACCCTTCCCTCTCCCCCATACACCCTAATAGATTGTCAGCTTTTTGGGGCCCAGGGCCCTAAACACCTTGTGTCTAAATCTGTAAATTTATTTTTTTTACTGTTTGTTGTTGGTTTTGTCCTAAAATTTCTCCTTTTACATTGTCAGCGCTGCGGAATATGTTGTCGCTTTATAAAAAAAGGGTTTATTTCATTAAAAAGGGCCCTGGATAAAGCCATATCCCCAACCCCCGTATTACAGTGCCCGGGGGAAACCCATGCCCAAAATTTCCTTTTCCCATGCTGTCGTCTGTAACTACCGGGACCCCATGTTGGAAAAGTAGGGAGCCTTTGTAATAAGGGGTTAATAGTAACCCCGTGACAACGACAAACATCCCCTCCACCTGCAGAGCTGGGGAATGCTGTTTTCTCCCGGGAAATGTGAGGATAATGGGGACTGTTTTTAAAATGCCGGGGCCCTGTAAATGATTTTCAATGGAGGGAGGAG
Source organism: Phyllomedusa bahiana (assembly GCA_025379985.1). NCBI lineage: Eukaryota > Metazoa > Chordata > Amphibia > Anura > Hylidae > Phyllomedusa > Phyllomedusa bahiana. The sequence continues at coordinate 34,776 of JAODAL010002876.1, forward strand.
TCGGGGCAGTCCTTTAATCCCCCTATTTTTTGCTCAGTGCATATAGCTGGGCTTTATGTGTGTGTGGGCCCAGGTAAGCCCAAATACTTTTCCCCCAACCCCCCTCTCTTTTTTTGGCAGGGGGGTCTCGCTTTTTGGGGGCCCCCCCCCCCGCCCCCGGGGCAGAGTTGGAAACTCCGCCCCAAGCGGGGGCTTTTTAAATTTACCCCCTTGCGCAAGGGGGGGAAATATTTACCTGGCATCAAGGGGGGAAACTCCCTGGCTTCAATGGGGGTGGCTATCAAGGGGGGGGGCAACTCCCTGGTTTTTAAAAGGGGGGCAATCCCGGGGCTATAAATGGGGGCAACTACCTGGTATAAAATGGGGGCATTACCTGTTAAAAAAAGGGGCGGAACTATCTGACTAAAAAGGGGGGGGAAAACTAGGGCTACTAAGGGGGGGAAAACTTCCTGGCTTCAAAAGGGGCCAACTACCTGGCTTTAAAGGGGGCAACTACCTGGTTCAAAGAGGGAAACTACCTGGCTTCAAAAGGGGGCTTTTACCTGGTAACAAAGGGGGCATTACCTGTACAAGGGGGCTCAAATTGGCTAAAAAGGGGGGAAAATCTACTCCCTTGTAAGGGGGCATTTTCCGGGTTTTTTGGGGGGTTCTACCTGGCTTTTAAGGGCATTTACCTGGCTTTTTCCAAACCCAAAATTTTTTGTTGAGGGGAGGGGGTTTGTGGTTTTTTAAAGGTGCTTTGGACAAAAAAAGGAGGGGCCCAACCCCCAAAAAAAATTTTTTTGCCAATTTCCTGCTTTTCCTTTTTCAAAATTTGGGGAAAATTTTTGGGTAAAAATTGGAGGTAAAGGGGTTTTTCCAATACTCCCCAAGTTGGGTGAAAACCTTCTGGTGGTTACAGCTTGGGGGGGGGTCTTCCCCTGATTTCTTCCACCCACAGGCATAAAATGCTCGCTCCCCCGGCAATGCTGGCACAGTCCAGTGGATGGTCCTGAGCTTAATGATAGAAAGCAGTTGGTGGGATTTCTTTTATTTTTAAAACCCAAGAGAATTGGGTCATGCTCTTAATATTCAAAAATTTTAAATTCTATCAAATATAAAAAAAAAAAACATACAAAAAAGAGTTAGCCCAAATTTCCCAAATTTATGGAAACACAGGGGTTTGGAAAATCCCAAATTAAAAGAGCCGTATGTATGTATGTATGTATAAAAGTAACGTAACAGAGGTAGATGCGTCTATCCAAAGATTATGGAGTATATGTCTTGGGATGTCTTATAAGGATATGTTCACGCGGCGTCTTTCATCCGTGTTTAAAAAAATTCCCTTTCAGAAGCCCCCGCGGTTTTCCCCTAAAAACTCTCCCTGTTAAGGAGAGAAGAATTGCTGAAAAGCAAGGTAAACATGAAAAGGGAAAGGGTCCCCTGCCCCGGGATTTGGCTGGTTTTAAAGGGGGTTTGCGGTTTTGAACCCCCGTCTAAAAAAACCCGGCCGCAAACGAAGCCCCCCGGGGGGCTCTTTTAAGAAAACCCGGGGCCATGGGTTTTCCATCCGGCTTTTTTTTTCCAAACGTGGGCCGCCCAAAAAAAAAAACATCGCAGAGAAAAGCCGCCCTTTTCCCCCCCCAGAGTGGGGCCCCGGAAACAAAAGGTAAAATTCCCTTTTTTTAACTTTAACCGATTTGGTATTTGTCCCGGGCGGGGGGGGGGGTTTTTAAACGGCCCTTTTAAAGCTCCCCGGGGGAGGAAGGGCCCTTACAAGATGATTAGCTGCTCGTTTGGGTCTTCGCGCCCCGGGCCCGGCATCAGGGGGCCCTTCTCCAAAATGTGGGTTTAAAAAAAGTATGAAGATGCCCCCTTTTAAATGACACAACATGATGTTTTTGTGGACGTGGTTACCCAAAGCTTTGGGAAAAAAATAGGGACGGGAAATTTGGTATCAAGATTTAATCCCCCAAAAAGGAAGGTACCTGGCTTTTGAAAATTCATTGGGAGAGTTATAAACCCCCGTTTTTAAAACCGGGGGGAAAAAGGGGGGGGGAACCCTCGTTATCCAGAATTCCGGGGGGATTTGGGAAAATTGTTTTTTAAGACCCTTTAAATTTGATAAACGGGGCTTGTATCTTGGGAGAGGGATCCCAAACGTTAGGTTCCAAGGGGAAAACTAAAAGGTTACAAAAAAAATGCCCTGGAAGAAAAGCTGTTTAAATCAAAAAAGAATTTGAATTTTTTTTCCAGTATTTCTCCCCAGTTACCCAACTTTTTTTATGGACCCCCAAAGGGTTTCCCAAAAGGGGGTTTAAACCCCATGAAGTTTTAAAACCCATCGGTCAGGGTTTGGCAACCTTACGCAGAACTTGGGCCTTTACATTGACCAAATACTAAGACCTTTTGTGGTGGCCCTACCCTCGTACATCAGGGATACGATGGATCTTTTGGCAAAACTGGAAGATGTGATTTTGGAGGAAGGAATGCTGCTATGCAGCATAGATGTGGAAGCGCTGTATAGCTCCATCCCACATAGTGAAGGACTTAAGGCCCTTGAATTTTTCCCTATCTCCCCGTACCCCAGTTTCTTACCAGGCTTTAAAATGTTTTTTCGGGGCCCTTTTTGAAAAATTATTGACCTTTAATTATTTTATGTTCAATGGTCGCTTTTCCCACCCAGTAAAGGGGCAGGGGGGGGGGGGGCCATGGGTAGTCCCTGTGCGCCTACCTATGCCATTTGCCCCTGGGTGGGGGGAGTGCCCCCACTTTTTTTCTCAGAACAGATGGAGGAATATCCCAAAATTTGTATCCCCCTTTTGGGGGCGATACTAGATGACGTCTTTTTTGATCTGGACTGGGACAGAAAAAGCATTTTATGTTTTTTGTGGAGACTCTGAAATCAACTCAATTGGATTGAGGTTCCGTATGAAATGGGGAAGGGAGATGATTTCATTTTTGGAAAATTAACATCGGGCCCGGGGATTAAAGGAAAAATTTGGGTAAAAAGGGTTTTAGAAAGCCAACGGCGGGGTTAAAGCCTTTTTTGAAGTGGAACAGCGCACCCCATATCCTTGAGGGGGTATCCCAAAGGGGACTTTTTTACTAGGAATTCTTTAGAAATAAAAAACTTTCCTCAGGGGGAGACTTTTAAAAGGGAGGCGGGATCTGCGTAAAGTTTTCCTGAAAAGGGGGGAATCCCCAAAGGTCTGTATTGAAAGGGCATACCAAAAAATTTTGGTTTTTACTGTCGAGATGTCTATTGAAAGTAAGGGCTGGGAGAGGGCTTTAAAAAAATTTGAGGAAATTGGGCGTACGATGGGGGGGGTTGGGGGGGGTTTTAAAAGAATTTTGGAAGCTTTTTGGCCCGTTTCTCCTGAAAAGTTTTGTTATTTCAGATTTTGATGGGATGAAAAACCCGGTGTTTTTTTTACATTCAAAAGGGGGAAAAAATCTGAGGGACAGATTGGGTGATAGCCATTTTGTTCCGCCACGCCCGGGCCCAAGAAATGGTTGGTTTAACCCCCAAAATTTGTGGTTTGTATAAGTGGGGCCCTCAGGGTAAAGTTTTTAAAATTTTTATAAAGGTGAGCAAAGGTTTTTTCGGTTTAAAAAAGGGAAGTTTTTAAAAAACTTAAAACGTTTGAAAAAACTGCAAGACCAAGGGCGTGATTTATGTCATTCCCCTGTTCATCCCCACTATTTTTATGGGGGAAAAAAAACTTCCAGGGATTCAGGGAAAAATTCCTGGAAAAAAATTTGGTGTTGTGGAAATGGAAAGGGGACACGCCAGTGGCCGGGCCCAAGGGGTTTGTGGGAAAACCCCGGGGGGCGATGTGACTGAAATTACCTTTCAGTATTGGGTTTAGTTGGTGGGGGGCCCAAGGAAAGGGGATTATAAAAGGGGAAAAATTCCTTAAAAAGAGAGCCCTTTGGATTACCAACTAAGTTTCTTTAAACCCAAAAAGGTCTAAAGGGGGACTATGTCATTTTTATTCCATTATCTAATATCTATATTTATTTATTAATTTTTGGTTTTATTTATACAAAGGGACCTTTTTAATATTTTTTTTGGTATAAATTTTTTTTTCCCCCCTTTAATAGGGGAAAGGGAATTATTGACTGTATTTAAATTGGTTAGCATTGTTGGTATTTCCCTTTTTATCGGGAAAGGGGTTGAATTATAGGGCCCAGGGTTTAAGGGATATTTTTTGGGGACCAAAAAATAATTTAAAAAAAAATTTTTTTAAAAACCAAATGGGTCTGGATTGGCTTTTTTTTTCCCTTTGACATATTTTTGTTGCTATTTTTTTCCCCCGGTCCCTTTTTGGTATTTCACTGGGGTTTTGTTAAAGGGGTTTAAAGTGAGGCCAGCCTATGTTTTGGGGAATAAAGCTTTTAAAGATGTTAAAACCCAAAAGGGGGGGCGGGATCGCGGGGTTTCTGTGGAGAGTTTTTGGTGGAAAATAAAAATAGGAGCCGGGCGCTTTGGCCGGTCCCGAGCTCCGTATAAAATACGGAGACCTTTTTTTTTGGCTGGCCCCATGCGCACGGGGAACAGGGAATTTTGCCCGGAAATATTTAGCAGGTTTGGCGGGGTTTTTTCTGGGAATGGACGGCGCCCTAGCAGCGCCCCGGGAAAGGTGGGTAAAGTAGTGGCCAATTGTGGCGGGGACTTTTTGGTTTGGGAAACCTCCTCCCCTCTTTTGCCCCCTTTTCCGGTACCCAGGACCGGGGGATCTCTATCGTAAAGGTGGACACCCCAAAGTATTATCAAATTCGGTCTAGGTGTACCGTACTGTTATCTTTTTAAATTTTACCCCTGCAGTGTATTTGGATGTGATATTTTTTGCTTTTTGGGGGTGTGATATGCGTGGATTTTTAATAGTATGTAGTCCCTTGCCCCCTGATGAACCCCTAAAATGGGGGGGGGGAAAACGCGTTGGTTTTAGGGTATTTTTCCCCAATTTTTAGGGGTTGACATTGTATCCCCGTTCCCAGTTGGGGACTTTTCGGTTTTAATCCCCCATTGGGGGAAACCCCATTATTTTTTTTCCTGCTTTTGTGTGTATCATTAAATTTAGGTAATTTTGATTGGGAATTTTAAAAGCAGGGGTAACGATAGGGGAATAATAGGGTTGTTAGCTAGGGATAGGTTCCAGGTAGGGACGCCCCTTTTCAGGGGCGAAACTCCCCCCGTGTTTTTTTTGGTTAAGGGGGGGCTTTTTTTGGGAGGTGGATAAAAGGGGCTTTTGGGTTTGATTTAGGTTGTTGTTTTTTAAAATTTTTTCAATAAAGTTGTGTTTTTTTATATTAGTGGCTAAGTGATGTCTATGGAAGTGTTTTTTTTTGCAGTTAAAAAAAATTTAAATATGAAGGCAGGGGAGGGAATGATGCTAAACTTTGAACTTTTTGGAAAAAACCAACCTATTAGAAAGTTGGGTTTTTTTTATGGTTCCTTTTTTTTAAATATGATCTTGTGTGAGAATAACCCCCTTTTAAGGGGAGTGGGGGAAAGTTTAAAGGAAAGGGCCCCACAAAATATTTACCCTTTGGCACCAAATTTTCCCAATTTTTTCAGGCCGCTGGCTTTTCCCCGTTTCAAAAAAAAAAAATACCTAAAATTGCTCTAAAGCGGGAACCTTTATTTATTTGTACTCCCCTAATCAGCACCCTTTTGAAAGCTTTTTAACCCCCAAACCCGCTGTTGGAAATTTTTTTGGGGCAGTTTAAAATATTTGACCCGTCCAAAATTTTGATTTTGATCCCTAATATTTCTGGTGTTTGGGAGGACAAGATTGAAAACTTTTTTTGTAAATAAAAAGGTGCTGTTGGGAGATAAAATGGGGAAAAGGGAACCTGGTTTTAGAGTAAATTTAGAGTAATAAATCCAGTAAAAAACAAATGGCAAAAAGAAACCCCAAAAATCTTGTATAGTGCGCTGCCGGAGCCTCCAAGGGCCCACCGGTGCAGAATTACTCGCACTTTCTGGAATCCCCCGGGAAAAATAAAGAAGATTTATGGGGACCAAAAAATTTGTTTCTGCGCCCCTTTTTCTGTGTCAATGGGCGACACAGCGGGGGAAAACCCAAAGGACCCCTGGAAGGGAAAACCCTTTAAAAAAGATGTGAACCAAAGGCCCTTTGAGGGATGTTTCAAAAATGACTAAAATTTTTTCAGTCCCTTAGAGATTATTTAAAGTAAAAAAAAAATTTAAAAAAAAAAAACTTTTAAGCCCGGGTAAATTCCAGTTTAAAGGGGTCCTGGTGCAGGCCACAGCTGTGACAAAGAAGCATGAACAGTGAAATTCATCAAACCGGTATCACCAGGGTGACTGCAATTTTTTTAAAAAAGCAGGGGTTTTTTTTTTTTTTTTTTTTTAATCATCCCCGTTTTAATTTCCCCTATTCCAAATTGGGGTAGTGGGTGTGGCCTTTTTTGGAAGGGGGGTTGGTTTGTTAAAGAGGGTTTCAGTTCATGCAAAATTTTTTGGGATTGGTGTTTTTAGCACACCACAGCTTTTGATCTCCCCCGAAGGCCCCTTTCAAAAAAGTTGGGGTTGTTTGTGTTTGGGATATATAATTTTTTATAAATTTTTACTCACATAAAATACTTTACAAAAAGTGAAATTTTGGGTTTTAGTTGAAAAATTTTAGGGGTTTTAAAATTTTAAAATTTTTGGAATATTTTCTTTTTTTTAAATCCATCTCTTTAAACTTTTAGAAAAAGCAATGTTTTCCAAAAGTTTAATGTTTTCAGTAAGTTTTACACAACCCTTTCCCCGCCCTCAAACAAGGGGCAGATGGCAGAATTGCCAAAAACGTTTGACCCCCGAATCGCTCAAAAAACGTAGGGGGTTTAAACTGGGAAAAGGGCTAAATTAAAAAGTCCTCCTCATCATTTTTATTGACATTTTGACTTTTGGGAAACTTAAAAAACCCTTACAAGTGATAAAAAGTAACCCCGCAAACCTTAAAACAAATTTTCTAGGGGCACCCATGTGGCTTTTCTGGGTTAAAAAATAAGGAGAATCTAACGTGAGTCCTTTTCCAAAAACCCCTTGGGGGTTTAAACCCAATTTTTGAAACTATTCTTAAAAGGTGGGGCAAAGTTTAAAAGTTCAAATTTTAAAGCCCTTTTCTATTAAAAGTTTTATTTTTAAAATTTGGGTTTAAAATTAAGCTGCCGTGATGAGACGGCCCCAAATTTAAAAAAGGCAATTTTTCTCAAAGTGTTTAAAATTTGGGGGTGGGGGGTAACCCCTTTTTTTCCCAAACAATGCCTTAACTCTAAGGGGCACAAGTTCACTAGGCTTCCCCTGGTTTACACTGGAAACTAGGTTTTATTCCTTTATGAAGACCTGACAGAGCTGGTGGATGTTTTGGGCCTTGTGCTCCTCCACCTTTGTTTGAGGGCCCCCCAGTTTTTCCAAAAAGGGTTTAGTACTGGGGGAAAACTTGGCTGCCCCGCACCTTTACCCTCTTTCTTTTACCATGCTGTGGGTTTTTCTTGGAGGTGTTTGGGGTCCCTTTTTTTGTTGCCCTTCCGTCCGTTTCCGAAGGGGGGGTTCAAAGCTTTCTTCTGGAGGGCACAGTACTTTTTGGCTTTTATGGTTCCCTCAATTTAACTGTAAACCTCCCGAAACCAGCAGCAACCCTTTCAAGCCCCAAAAAACATGACACTTCCCTTTTCCCGGTTGGGCGAGGCAAGACACACAAAAAACTCATTTTTCTTTTTTTCCTTCCCCCCTGGTTGCTGCCAAAACGGTTTGGGCCCCTCCCGAACCAAATAGTTTTTCTTGGTTCATAAAACCACGAAAATTTGGTTTTAGTCAAAGGGGGGTAAAAAATCCCCGGGGTAGCAGAGTAAACGTGCCCCCAGGGCGCGGGGCTTTTGGGGGGCTACGGGGGGTCTGCTACCTAGTTTGTATGGCTCCTGCGCCCGGGTGGCGTGAACATATTTGTTCACTGCTGGTGGAAGCCAGAAACTGTGCGGCCCCGCGCTACCTACCTCCCGAAACACCTGGGCCCTTTTGGCCCAGGCGTTCAGACCAGGAATGGCTGGTGTTAAAATGAGCGAAGTGCCGGGGCTCCCCCTCTGCTATGGGGAACCCGGGCCACAGTGCTGACGGGGCTTTCGCGATGAAAACACATAAACGCACGGCCCCACGCGAGCCCAGGCTGCCCCGGGAGCGAGTGCCCAGGGGGGCATGGGTTCCCGGTGAGTGAGTAATTTTTATTTTTGGAATATTAATTTAAGGCCCCCCCGCCTGCCTAATTCTAGCCCCTATTTAAAAATAATTTTTTTTTGTATAGGCTAACATATTCCCCCGCACTTTCAATTTGGGGGGGTTTAAGCACAGAAAAAACCCCGACATTACATTATAAAAAAGCTATGAAAAAATTTAGACACCAGGTGTGAGGGCCCTGCTCGAAGGGGCTTTCAATCTATTAGGTGTATGGGGTGAAACAAAGGGGAAAAAAGTGGGTTGGTTTGCAATGGACCGGCAATGGTTACAAAAATATGGGTGTATAAAATAATGGGATGAAAAAGCCATCCCAAACCCTAAAATTTTTTTTAATAAGTGCAATTTTGGGTGCCCAAAATTTCAGGAAATTTACGAAATGTGTGACATTTAATTTGGGGGTAGGGACCCAAATTTGGGTTTTTGATGGGGTTGTCTAAGAAGGGTTTAGCTTTTCTGAGGCAATTAAAATTGTGAGGGTTGTGAAATGTGCCCTGTTAAAATTGGGGGTTTAAAATTTTTCAGAGAACTGGTGCAATACGTGCCAAAAAAATTGGAACGGGCATGGGGGTTCCGGGGTTCCTTTCCTATTTCTAGCCCCTATAGCCCTGACTGCCTAAACTAGCCCCTTTAGGCCCTTTTTGCCCCCTTTTCTAGCTCCTTAGCCCCGCCTGCCCCAATCTTAGCCCCTAAGCCCCCCTTATCTAGCCCCTTTAGCCCTGCCTGCCCATTTCTGTAGACCTTATAAACCCTGCCTGGGCCCATATTAGCCCCTATAGCCCTGCCCGCCCAAAATCTAACCCCTATAGCCCCTTTCTGCCCATATTGTAGCCCCATTCCCCCGTTGCCTTTTATCTCTAGCCCCTAATTTTTTCCCCTGCCTATATTTTCTTGCACCTATAGCCCCGCCCCGCCTTTATATTAAAACCCCTATAGGGTTGTGGTTTTATTTTTAAACCCCTTTAACCCCACCTGCCTTTTATATTGACCACCCATAGCCCCGCCTGCCTTATTTATGGCCCCTATAGCCCTGCCCGCCTTTATCTTGCCCCTGTAGGGCCCCGCCCGAATTTATAAAATTGGGGCCCCATTGCCCCCGCCTTTCCTATATTAAGCTTAAAAACCCAGGGCCTGCCTATATCTGGCCCCCATAGTCCCCCCAAAGCCCTTTCTTACCTTATAATAGCCCCTAAAAGCCTCCCCCAAAAACCCCCGCCTGCCTATATTTTAGCCCCCCCCAGCCCCCCGCCTGCTATATAGCCCCCATAGCCTCCCCAAAGCCTGCCTGCCCTTTTTTTAGCCCCGGGCCCCTGCCTATATAGCCCCCATAGCCCCCTCCCAAAACCCCCCCTGGGCCCACATTTTAGCCCCCATAGCCCAACCCCATGGGCCCTGCCCCGCCCCATTTTGTATGGCCCTTTGCCTACCCCTTTTCCCTGACCTGCCTAAAAGAATACAAAAGAGCCGGGGGTGGCAGGGGGGTGAGATGCTGGGGGAAGTTTGGGGTTTTTAAGTATTTGTGCCCAAAAACTTCCCCAGGGGACAAAATGGCCGGGATAAACATCATGGGCCCCGGGCTGGGCCCCGGGAAACAGAAACCCAAAAAGGGGAAAATCAACGACTTTTCAAAAAAATGTCATTATATGTCTGCAGGGTCTGTTTTACATGGGTTTTACCCTATATGGTTGGGCTGTAATTTGGAAAGGGAATATAAAAGTCGGGAGAGCCTGTGTACCTGGTTGTCTATCACTATATGGTCCTGTAAGGGGGGTTATATTTCAGTTGCAGTGCCTGTGTTCACAGTATTTCACCACTATATGGGGCAAATATATGGGGAGGGACCCTTTTTGGGCTTTTTGGGACTGACCCGTAATAGTGTGGGGGGAAATTTTTCAGTCTCTATGTGGTGGCCCAAATTTGTGGTCGTGTTCTGACAATATAAACAATCCAAAAGTAGTAAACGTTATTGGTAATGTTTGGGGCTTTGGGTTTTTTTTGGGGTTTTTTTTGGGGAGCCCGTAAAGATGTTGAGTGTATGGTGATTTTTTGCCCCTTTTTATTATCTACATTTTTCAAAATGCATGTAAAGGTAAAGTTCGTGGTTGGGGAAAGGGGGGGGTGGGGGGGGGGGAGGGTTTTTTTTTTAGGACCCCATCCAAAAATTTAATATGGGGCCCCGGCTTCTCTAGTTGATCCTTGTCCTTAGTTGCTTTTTTTCAGCAAACGTTTCTAGGCCTTTTTTTTTTTTGTTTTCTTTCTTTTCTCCCCGCTATGACAAGGGCTGTGTATTAAAAATTTTTTTGGTCGGGCCATGGGGAGTCTCTTGTTAAACCCTTGTTTTGGTCTTGTCCCCATTTCTGCAGCTCAGTTTCGGGGGTGGGGGGCAATCTTTTTATTTCCCCCTTTGGGCCCTTATTATGTTTTGGGGAAAACAATTCTTTTTTTTATCCCCAAGAGTTTTTTTGCCATGAGGTGCCCCTGTTTTAACTACAGGGGGGGACCAGTATGAGAGAGTGTGAAAAGCATTAAAACCAAATTTTAACCCCACCTTTTCCCCTATTCCCCATATGGTCCTTGTAAACAAATAATAAAGTCACAAATTTCACCATGGAGGGAAAAATGGCCCAAAATGGGTACAATTTGTTTTTATTTTCAAATTATGTTTGTACTACCTTTTTTTGCCGCAGTGTAGACATTGGGGCTGTTTGATTTAGTTATTTTTAGGGCCACCCAAAATTTTCACCATTTTCTACATGCTGCCATGACTACTTTACATTGTTTCAAAGTGTCATTTCTTCGTATTGTCCGAGAAAAGAAAATAATACAAGTTTGGCCCGGGAGCACTGGCAATGTGAGGGGGCAAGGGGGGGGGGGTTTGGGGGCTTTCCAAACTCATTAGGAGGAAGCAGGGTGTTGTCGGAAAATTTTTGTTTCAAACAGCGCGCCCCCAGCAATGTAAACTCTGCCAACTTTGCCCAGTGAGGGGGAAAAATTCAGCACAGCAGTAAATATGCGAAGTAAAACAGTTTTTTGTAAGTTTGTTTATATACTGTTTATAGACATATATGTACTGTTATATTAGGATTCCTCCCTTTTGTTCTTATTTTCTTTGGTTTCTACCAAAAAGCCCCTTTAAAAGGAAAAATTTTAAAAGGAAAGGGTTTTGGGGGGAAAAGCTGTTATGTGAGCTCATGGTTTTTGAGTAAAACATTTGTTATGTTTTTTTTTAAACAAAAAACAAGTTTATTCAAAGGTCAAATCACAGGAATTAAAAAACCAAAGGGGTCCCGACAAAATAAAACAAAAATTTAAAAACCAAATGTTACAAATGTTACACAAAAAAACAGCCCTAATAAAATATGTCCAAATGATTAAAGGTATTAATTTTAAATTTTCACAATGCCCCCCCACGACCAAACAAAAACCCGAAACCCCATTGAAATTGGAAATAAGAAATTGAAAAATAAATTGCAAAAAACAAAGGGGGAACATGTATGGAAAACTGTTAGGTCTAAAAACCTTTTCCCTTTTTGGGCCCCTAGGCAACCCAAATTAAAACCCTTTTTTTTCATATTTTTCCCGAGTATTGAATGAAAGTACAGAAATTTAATTGGTGGCCCTAGGCAACAAAGTCTTAGACCTTTGACAGTTTTCATACATGAGGTCAAAACTTTTAGGAAGCAAGGTTATGTGCCCTTTTTTATTGGGGAACCATAGAATTCTTTTGAGGTAAAGTATTCCAGGTCTTAGGGGTCGGAAGGGCCCCAAGATCAAAAGAAAGGGGATAGGGGTATAAGCATAAATCGGGAGCCTTATATAAGCAAAAAGGAAAAGGGAACTCCAATCAATCTGTCAAATCAAATTTAATTTAAAATTTAAAATTTGTCTAACTATAAATGGGATCACTGAGAGGTGGGTGGAGTGTTTTAGTCAATTATTCCCCGGAAATTTTAAAAAATTTATCAAAACGCCCGATGTAAGTAGGGAATAAATTTTTGTTTAAGGGAGAGTGCCTTTTAAAAGAATGAATTCCCGTCCTGTATTTTTAGGGGGTTTTGGGGTAGACATCCAATAGGGAGCAATGTTTTTCTTGGGAACAAACAAGAGCCCCAGTAAAGGGCAGGTTCAATCAAAAAGGGATGGGGGATTCTCATTTGCTATTTCTTTAAAAAGAAAAAAGGTGTGCTCCTGTGTGAATTTCTTTTATGTTTCTAAGGGAAAAAAATTTTTGGGGCAAAAAAAATTTGCCACATTTGAACATGAAAATGACTTTTTCCTGTTTTGAAGTCTTTTTTGTTTTATTTAACCCTGTGATTTCAGAGTAAAAAATTTCCCACATTTTGAACATGAAAATGGTTCTCTCCCCGGTTTTTTGAAATTTTTTCATGTCTATCAAAAAATGTGATTTTGAGTAAAAAAATTTCCCCCATTTGAACATGAAAAAAAGTTTTTTCTCTTTTGTGACATCTTGATGTCTTTTAAAAACTTAAAATTTTTAAGTAAAACACTTGCCACATTTAACATGAAAAGGTTGGGGAATTCTTTTTATGTTTGACAAGGGTCTGATTTCTTAGTAAAAAAAATTTGTCACATTCTAAACATGAAAATGGCCCTTTTCTCCTGAAATGGTTCTTTTTTTGTTTAAGAAGATGTGATTTCTTAGTAAAAAAATTTCCCCAACCTTTTTGAACTGAAAAAGGCTTTTCCCTGTGTGAGTTTCTTGATGTTCATAAAAAAATATGATTTTGAACAAAACTTTTGCCCCCATTCTAAAAATGGGAAAAAGGTTCTTCCTCTGTGAGTTCTTTGATGTATCTCAAAAATCTGGTTTTTAATAAAATATTTGCACATTTGAACATGAATTTGGCTTTACTTCTGGTTTTGAATTTTTTGATGATCAAAAGACTTGGTTTTTTTTTAGTAAAAAAAACATTTCCACTTTTAACATAAAAAAGGTTTATTCCCGTGTGAATTCTTTGATGATCAAAAAGACTTGATTTTTAGTAAAACATTTGCCCCATTCTGAAAAATGGGAAAAAAGGTTTATTTTCCCATGTGAGTTTTTTTTGTTGGGTTTATAAAGATGGTTTATTTCTGAGTAAAAAATTTGCCACATTTTGAACATAAAAAATGGCCCCCTTCCCGTGTGAATTCTTTGTTTTGTATTATGATTTGATTTCTGGGTAAACATTTGCCACTTTTGAAAATATAAATGGCCTCTTTCCTTGTGTGAATTATTTGTTTTTGTATTGTTGATCTTATTTTTTAAAAAAAATATTTCCCCCCTTTTGAACATGAAATTGGCTTTTTTCCTTTTGTGAGTTCTTTCATGGGTATAAAAATGTGATTTTGTGTAAAAAATTTTTTTCCCCCAAAACTGAACATGAAAATGTTCTTCCTGTGTGAATCTCTGAAAGTCTTTTAAGACTTAATTTATTAGTAAAAACTTGCCACATTTGAACAAAATGTCTTCCCCCTGAGTGGTTTTTTTTATGTTTTAAAAAAAACAGATTTCTGGGTTAAAAAAAATTTGCCCCATTTGAAATGGAAAAAAGGCTTTATTTCCCGGTGAGTTCTTTGAGGGGCATTAAGATTTTGATTTCTTTTGTAAAAAATTTGCCACTTTTTGAAAAAATTTTAAAATTTGGTTTTTTCTCCCGGTGAGTTCTTTGTGTTTTAAAAATGGAAATTTTATTTTAATTTTAAAAAAAATTTTCCAAAATTTCTTAACATGAAAATGGCTTCTCTCCCGTGTGGGGTTTTTTGGGTGTTGAAAAAAGATATGATTTTGAGCAAAACAAACGACCTTTTGAAATGGAAAAAAAACTTTTTCTCCTGTGTGGTTCTTTGATGTGTTTCACGATCTTTAAATTTTTTTTAAAAAAAATTTGCCCCAAAATTTGAACAAAGTAAATTGGGTTTTTCCTGTTTTGAATTTTTTTTTATGTTCAAAAGATTTGGGTTTCTTTGTAAAAAAATTTGCCCCCCATTTGAACATGAAAATGGTTTCTCTCCTGTGTGAGTTCTATTTGTTCAACAAGAAATTGATTTCTTAGTAAAACTTTTTGGGCCACATTCTAAAAAATGAAAATGGGGTTTATCTCCCCTTGGGGGAAAAGGGGGGGGTTTTTTGATTTTTTTTCATGAAGATGTGTTTTTGAGTAAAAGATTTGGGCCCCAAATTTTTTAAAAATGAAAATGGTTTAAACTCCTGTGTGAAAATTTTTGTGTTTTATCATAATTGATTTATTAATAAAATATTTCCCCCATTTTGGACATGAAAAAAGGTTCTTCCTGTGTTTTTGTTTTTTGTGTTTAAAAAAGATTGATTTTTTTGTGAAAAATATTTTTCCCCCATTCTTTACATGAAAATGGCTTCTCTCCTGTGTGAGTTTTTTGTTTTTTAAAAGATTTGATTTTGAGTAAAAAAATTTGCCAAATTCTGAAAAATGAAAAAGGTTCTCTTTCCCTGGTTTCGTTTTTTTGATGTTTACTAAGACCTGATTTATGAGTAAAACATTTCCCCCATTTTAGAACCCTGAAAAGGCCCTTTTCCCCCCCCCCCCCCCCCCCCCCCCCCCCCCCTCCTGTGGAGTTCTTTTATGGCATCAAAAATGTGAATTTTCAGTAAAACATTTCCCCCAAATTTGAACCCTGAAAAAGTTTGAGTTTTTTGAAATTTTTAACCGCCTTTTGGGAACTTTTAATTTTTGGGCCCCTAACAGTCTTGGAGAATCAAAAAAGGTACCACCCGCTTAAAACAAACAGATGCACATCTTTGGTGGGAAAAAGGTGAGGGTACATCTGAGGGGAACGTATGCTGTTCAAAAGTATCTTGTTTTGATACCTCCATCCCCTTGCTTTAAAAGTGACAATTAAATTTTATGTCCCCCTGAACTCCTTTGGGTTTTTACCCCTTTTCAAGAAAAAATACAGATTTTATTATTTTTAATTTTTATAATTAAAATTTAAAGTTAAATTATATTTTATAACCAAATTTTTAAATAAAGTTTTCCAAAATATTTCCCGGGCCCTGTGCAAAAATTTAAAAAAAAAAGGTTACCCAATGTGTTAGCAAAGGAATAATCTTACGCAGCCTCTGAGCAAAGGGTCAGTTGATTGTTTTATTTTGGGGCCCCTGGGGTTTTCCCTTTTGCAGTTTCCTATTACTGCATAAAAGCCAGCATCTTCTTCATTTATAAGTTGT
The DNA here is from genome assembly GCA_025379985.1 of Phyllomedusa bahiana. Classification (NCBI taxonomy): domain Eukaryota; kingdom Metazoa; phylum Chordata; class Amphibia; order Anura; family Hylidae; genus Phyllomedusa; species Phyllomedusa bahiana. The sequence continues at coordinate 50,210 of JAODAL010002876.1, forward strand.
CTGCTTGTCATCACTCTACCTAAGTAAGCAAAGAATTATAGAGGGTCTGATATGATCAGTGGTGATGTAGGTAGCAATCAGTTGTAATCATCAGTGGTGTGGTGAGCAGCAGTCAGTTAGACTTTCTTTTTCTTTTAAACCAGACAATAAACAAAGACTAATGATGTCTTTGAAATAGGACCTCTAGACTAACAATTCTCAAATCTCACAGAAGAGGTAAAGTCTTAAAACATAACTTTTAATGACAGTAAGAATTAAAACCAAAATAACTCGACGTCTCAGCAAAAAAATACCTAAATACAAACCAAACAATAAATAACAAAAAATAGCCCTAAAAGACTAGACACAAAACCCTATCCTACCAAAACAGGACGATCGCCCTGATAAGGGCCCTCCTGACAGGAACCTAACCCTGATCTATGAAATATACTATCATATACTCCAATCTCGTCCCGACATGTTTCGACCAGCCTCAAACTTTTTGTGATCACCTCAGAGGACGAATTTAGAGGACAAAAATATAAAGAGAAAGGAGTACTACGCCCCACGAGCCGCTGCCCGGCCTTCCAGCTGAATATCAAGAATTCGCCGATGTCTTCTCGGATAAGAAAGCAGAGAGCCTTCCCCCTCATCGGCCATATGACTGGCCCATTAACCTAATGCCGGGTAACAGTCCTCCCCGGGGCTCTCCGTACCCGCTCTCCGTACCCGAGTCTCGGGCCATGTCGGAATATGTCCGTGAAAACCTCCAGAAGGGGTTTATCCGTAAATCCTCCTCTCCCGCGGGTGCGGGATTTTTCTTCGTAGAAAAGAAGGATGGCTCCTTACGGCCCTGCATTGACTACCGGGATCTTAATAAAATCACGGTAAAGAATCGTTACCCTCTTCCCCTGATCACGGAACTCTTCGATCACCTGCTGGAGGAGGGGGGGGGCAAAGATCTTTTCCTAGCTGGATCTGAGGGGGGGCCTACAATCTGGTCCGTATCCGAAAAGGAGACGAATGGAAAACGGCTTTAACACAAGGGATGGACACTTTGAATATTTGGTCATGCCCTTTGGCCGTCTTCGTAAATTTTTTTTCAGGGATCTCCTTTACACCTGTGTTGTGGTCTACTTGGACGCCATCTTGATATACTCGCCCAACCTGGAGACGCACCAACTTCATGTCCGCCAAGTGTTGAGACGCCTTTGAGTCAATCACCTGTACGCCAAGCTGGAGAAATGTCTCTTTCACCAGACGAGTCTACCATTTCTGTGTTATGTCATCTCTGACAAAGGTTTACGGATGGACCCAGTGAAACTATCTGCCGTTCTCCAATGGCCACGCCCAGTAGGCATTCGGGCCATACAACGTTTCTTAGGCTTTTGCAACTACTATCGGCAGTTTATTCCGCACTTCTCCACGCTGGTGGCCCTGATTGTGGCTCTCACTAAGAAGAACTCCAACCCTAGAAGTTGGCCACCCGAAGCTGAGGGGGCATTCTCTAACTTAAAAAACGCTTTTGCCTCTACTTCTATCCTAGCGGGACCAGATCCTGATAAGCCTTTTTCGCTAGAGGTGGACGCCTCCTCTGTTGGGGTTGGAGCGATCCTCACACAAAAGGGGCCGACGGGCAAAATGGTCACTTGTGGGTCCTACTCCAGGACGTTCTCACCGGTGGAGAGGAACTATACCATTGGGGACCGGGAGCTACTGGCCATTAAGCTGGCGCTGGAAGAATGGCGGTATCTGCTTGAAGGTGCCAGGCATCCCATCTGTAACTATTCAGACCATTAAAAACTTCAATATCTCCAGTCTGCCCAATGACTTAATCCACGCCAGGCCAGGTGGTCTCTATTCTATTCCAGATTTAATTTCCAGATTCACTTCCGTGCCGCGGAAAAGAATGTCAAGGCCGATGCCCTCTTGCGTGCTGCTGATGTGTTTGGTGAAGAAGTGGCCCCAGAACACATTATTACCCCTGAGCGCCTTATCTCCGAAGCTCCTCTTGACCTCCGGAAAGTCCCGCCAGGGAGAACATTGTTGGCCGGACATCCTGGTGCCCGTAAGACTTGCCTTCCTGTCTCCCGGTTCTATTGGTGGCCGGACCTCACCAGGGACGTCAAGGAGTTTGTCGAGTCCTGCATCACCTGTGCCCGTAATAAGACACCGTGTCACAACCCGGTGGGATTTCTGTATCCCCTGCCCCTCCCCACCAGTCCCTGGTCACATGTGGCCATGGACTTCATAACCGACCTTCCCTCCCTCTTCTGGTAACACTGTCATCTGGGTGGTTACGGACCGCTTTTCGAAAATGGCGCATTTTGTCCCGTTGCCAGGTCTACTCTCCCCCAAGCCTGGCTAATCTTTTTTTTCACCAACATTTTGTCTGCAGGGGTTTAAACCCTGCAAATTGTCTCGGATCGTGGGTCCAATTTGTATCTAAGTTCTGGGGGCCCTTTGTTTCCAACTCCAGGTGAAGCTCGACTCCTCCTCGGCTTACCACCCCCAGACGAATGGTCAGGTAGAGAGGGTCAATCAGGTCCTGGGAAATTATTTGCGCCACTTCGTCTCGGCCCGCCAGGATGACTGGCCCCAGCTTGCTGTCATGGGCGGAGTGTTCGTACAACTCCCTAGAGTCCACAGGTGCACTCTCCCTTCTACATTGTGTTTCGGTAGGCACCCCGCCCACCTCTCCCGTTAGCTTTCCCTGTCTGAGGCCCCAGCAGCTGATACGTTGGTCCAGGATATAAAAGTTGTTTGGGCCCTGACTCGCCCGTCGCTGCTTTGAGCTTCTGCACGCACTAAGACTCAGGCAGATAAGCAAAGGAGTTTTCCCCCCGTTTTTTCCCCGGGTGATAAGGTGTGGTTGTCGGCCAGATATGTCCGCCTTAAAATTCCAAGTTATAAATTGGGGCCCCGCTACGTGGGTCCATTCGAGGTGTTTAAACGCATAAACCCGGTGGCCTATAAACTCTGGCTCCCACCTTCCATGCGCATTCCAAATTCCTTTCATGTTTCCCTTCTCAAACCTCTGGTTCTGAATCGTTTCTCGCCGAAGATAGTCCCTCCCTCATCTGTGTCCTATGCCACTAACGTCTTTGTGGTCAAAGAGATCTTGGGTAGGAGGAGAACTAGAGGGAAACGGTATTTCCTCGTTGATTGGAAGGGGTTCATGCCCGTCGAGAGGTCTTGGGAGCCTGAGGAGAACATTCTGGACCGTAACATCATCCAGAAGTTCCTCCAGTCCCAAAAGAGGGAAGGGCCAAAGGGGAGGTACTGTCACGGATGTCCCTGCGACCCTCGTCCCGTGTTGCAGGCGCATCCGTGCCCCTCACACGAGCGGCACCGCGTCCCACATGTCGGCGCGCAGTTGCGCTCATCCCCCTGCTCCTTCGGGAGCAAACTTACCCCGCCGAGATCCTGCTGCACACTCTGTCCCTCGGCGCGCGTGGCCCCGCCTCCTAGGGTGCGCGCGCCGGCAGTGTTAGATTTAAAGGGCCAGTGCAGCGGTAATTGGCTATTGCCGGTCACTGCCCCTATTTAAGCCTTCCTCTTCCTGGCTACCCTGCCGGATCTTTAGTGCCATTTGCTTTTAGAGAAAGCGTTTCTAGTCTTGTCTGATTACCATGTACGTTGCTTCCGTTCTTCGTCCACGATTCTTGCCGCCTGCCCTGACCTTCTGCCTGTCCACGACCACGAACCATAGCCGCCTGTCCTGACCTTCTGCCTGTCCCCAACTACGAGCCTGCCTGACGATTTTGTACCACGCTACACCTCGGCTGCCTCCGCAAGTAAGTCCCGTCAGGGGTAGCGACCTGGTAGACCCCCGCCGCAGCAAGTCCATCCCGCTTTGCGGTGGGCTCTGGTGAAAACCAGGACCTACTTAGATTCCGCTCCTTGGCGTGGCTTACGCCAACGATTGCGGTGGTCCAGAGCATCCACTATCTCCGACCGTGACACAAACATTTCTGTGTGTAAGACAAATAGTTATTCCACTCAAAATAGTTTATAACTAGCATCTACCACATGTCTACTGGAAGGTTGGGCTAATTTTTTTAACTTTTTTTTTTTTTTTTTACAACATTAGGGGGCTTAGAAATTTAGTATATATTTTTCACATTTTCCCAAAAATTTGCCAAATCGATTTTTTTAGGGACCAGTCCAGTTCTGACTTGGCTTTGAGGGGCCTGCGTGTTAGATACCCCCATAAATGGCAACATCTAAGAAACTACACCCATTAAAATATTTAAAACCGCATTTAAAATTTTGTTAACCCATTAGGTATTTCACAGAAACTAAAGCAAAGTGGAGGTGAAATTTTAAAATGTAACTTTTTTTGCAGATTTTGGGGGTCTCATTTTCAACATGATTTTATTTAGGCTCCATTATAGGTTTGCGGACACTCTAAAGTGCTAAAACTTAATAAACACTCCATATTGCAAACTCAACCCCCTTTAACGACCTTGGGCGTATGAGTACGTCCCAGGGCCGCTAAGGGGCTTTGCAGGGGGATCGCTCCGCGACCACCCCCCCGCACAGCCGCCCGGGGGTTAGCGGCAAATCGCCGCTAACACCGGCAGTAAAAGCGCCGGCGGGTGGCTCCGCCCGCTGGCGCTGTTTTACCCATCAGGCGCCGCGGCAGAGATGGCCGCGGCGCCTGAATTAACGCCGATCTGTGCCACGCACGATCGGTGCGGTGATCGGCATAAGCGCAGCTATGCTGCGCCGATCCGATCACCGGGCATTGTGGTGGGGAGCCCTGTGAAGGCTCCCGTCACTTACCCTGGCCCGGGTTTTTGCCCACTTCCGTCCGCAGACAGGAAGTGGGGAACCGCCATCTTTGTACACCCTAATGCTTTTGCCTTTTGCAATGCATTAGGTTGTTTTAAACAATGCGCCACCTAGTGGTCAATACCAACGGTGGCCTCAATGTTACAGTAAAAAAAAAAAAAATAAAGTTTTAAAGTACAAAAAAAAAAAGTATTAAAGTTCAAATCACCCCCCTTTCCCCATTTTACAAATAAAATTCATTAAAATAATAAAAAAGTTACCATATTTGGTATCCCGCGTCCGAAAAAGTCCGATCTTAAAAATATAACATCATTTATCCCGTACGCTGAAACACCATAGAAAAAAAAAAATTCCAAACGCCAAAATTACGTTTTTGGTCATTTTATGTCACTCAAAAATGGAATAAAAATGATTCAAAAAAGTCGCTTTGCATTCCAAACTGCTAGCGATAAAAAGTACACTTCAGCCCACAAAAAATGCCTCCTAAACTGACGTCCGTAGGGTTAGTACAAAAAAGTTATTGGTCGCACAAAATGGCGCCGTGGCGCAAATTTCAAAAATAGAAAATGTTTGGAATTTTTTTCGGTCCCAAAACATAAGAAAACCCTACATTTTTTGGTATTGCCAGATGCTTTACACACCTGTAGAATACAGATAACACATATATTTTACTGAAGTTTGAACGCCGTAAAAGCAAAACCCCCGCAACATGGCGAAAATACATTTTTTTCACAATTTGTCGCACTTGGAATTTTTTTGCGGTTTCCCAGTATATTCTAATATAGTGAATAACACCATTAGAAAGTACATCTTGTCCCGCAAAATAAAAGCCCTCATGTGTCTATGTAGGTGGAAAAATAAAAAAGTTATGGCTTTCAGAAGGTGAGGAGAGAAAAACGAACGTGTCACCAAAAAAAAAACGCCGGGTCCTTAAGGGGTTAAAGGGGTTGTCTCACTACAATGATTCATCTTAACTCAGTCCTGTTTTCTTGGTTTCATTTAGAATTCAGGGGTGTGTTTACTGGCTTCCACCAGGCTGCAGTAGAAGCCAGTTCTGTAGCTATAGCAACGAGTGCTGGCAGCCTATCATGAGAGATCAAACAGGTCTGTAGCATTAGCGACCTGAAGAGCTGTACAGCCCATACAAGAGGGAATATCTCAAATGGGTTTAGGATATGTTAATGGACACCTTATTGCAAAGTGACTTGTTTTGCAAGATCTTTAACATAAAAAACAATCCTTATATGAGACAACCTCTTAAGTAATATATGCAGGGTGTAAGATATTTCGTTCACACAGTGTTTAAATTAATTTTTTCACATTAGGCTCTGAAAATGAAGAAAATACTTTTTCCAAAATGTTTCATTTTTACAATGAACCCTGAAAAAAAGCCCCAAAGTTTGTTACCAAAATTTCTTCCAGTTCGGCAATCCCCTATATGGGTTTAAACTGCTTTTGGAGCAGGGCAGGAAGGAAGGAAGGAAGCGTTTATTTGGAACTTTTGGATAGCGATTTTTTTTGGTGGGTGCCATGTGGCATTTGCAAAGCCCCAAATAGCAGAACAAGTGAAACCTTTCAGAAGTCACCCCATTTTGGATTCAACACCCCTCATGGATTTCATCTAGGGGTGTATTGTGCATTTTGGACACACAGGGGTTCCATAGTTTTTTCTTAGCATTGGGCCATGAAAATGAGGGGAAAAAACGCAGTTCCGCCATTGTTTTGGGGCTTCATTTTTACACTGTTCGCTGTGTGGGATAATAAATGATGATAATGAACAAAATAACTTTACGATGTCGGTCGGCACAATTGTAATGATATAAATTTTATATAGTTTTTTTTATGTTTTATGACTTTTACACAATAGAAATGTGTTTATTAAAATGTGTCTTTATGTCATCATAGTCTGACAACCATAACTTTCTTATTTTTGTGTATACGGAGCCAATTATAGGCTTGTTTTTTACGGGATGAGCTGACGTTTTTACTGGTACCATTATGGTGCATACAACGCTTTGATCACTTTTTATTAAGGTTTTTGTGAGGCATTTTGAACAAAACACAGTAATCCTAGTAGTGTATTTTATTTTGTACTTCAGTAACTGTTCGGTATAAATGACATGCTAGCTTTACAATTACAGCGACACCCAATTTGCATTTTTTTATGTTTTACTTCTTTTACACAATAAAAACACTTTTATTCAAAAGTAAAACCATATTTGAATCGCCATTTAAATTTTATATTGTTCTGTGGTTTGGGGCTGTATAGCAGCTTGTCTTTTTGCGGGATGATTGAAACCCCCTTTTTTGGGATTCATTTTTGGGGTAACAAATCTTTTTGACCGCTTTTAAATCCATTTTTGGAAGGCAAAGTGAAGAAAAACACTATTTTATTTTTATTTTTAATGTGCTTACCCATGCAGTATATGTGATAAGTTAGTTTTACTCTGTGAGTCAATATGATTAGGACGATAACAATTTATAAGTGTTTTTTATGCTGAAGCGCTTTAAACAGGAAAAAAAATGTTTTTATTGTGTAAAACAATATTTATTCATTGCTATCTTCTGAAAGCCATAATTTTTTTTTATTTTTCCGTGTACAGAACTGTGTAAGGGCTTTTTTTTTGCAGGATAAACTGATGGTTTGCTTGGTACCACTTTGGCATTTATATGAGTTTTTCATTGCCTTTTATTCCATTTTATGTGCTGCGGGATGAACAAAAATAACAATCTGTGACTGGGTTTTTTTCTTCTTTTACAGCATTCATCGTGCAGGTTAATTATCAAGACAGATTTATAGGGTAGGTCATAATGCACGCGGCAATACCAAAGATGTGAACTTCATTTATTTTTAATAATTTGGGGGTGACTGGCATTTGTAAAGGGGAAAAGGGCGGGGTATGTGTTTTTATTTTATTTTTTGTTTGTGCTTTACTTCTTTTTTTTTCTACTTGTTCACATTATTTTCACTTTTCCCATAGGGGATTTGTATCAGCGATTTTTAGTTTTTTCTTTTTTTTTTTAGTAGCTTCCCTTTGCTTTTAATATGCTGCAGCCACCAGGGTGTGGATAGGTGGGTGAATGTTCCAAGCTGGTACTGACTGGCGCTGCTTAGAACTAAAACACTCATCTTTACAGCCTGGCTAGTGTTGGTGTCACCGCATACAGTATTCTCTATGTTACTGCAATTATGTAAACAGGTGTTCAGCAGTATACATAGTACTACATGTGGGGAAACTGCCAGCGGACAGGGTGCTTAAAGGGGTGTCCATGATAATAAGCAAATGAGAGCTACAAACAGCAGTACCAGACACCTGACCTTCAGTACCTAGTGGCAAACACAGCCCTGCCTGTATGAATCTGTCATGGCTTTGGGGTCAGTGTAAGGCTGGATCATCATATTTTTATACTGGAAAAAGACACAAACTATTGTTACCATCATCACTGATATGGGGGCGCTGGAGGATCTGAAAAAGGTGCAGGCAAAAGAATGTGTAGCTATTAGTACCTGTCCTCAGCCCTTAGCTCAAGCTTTATAAAAAGTATATTCCATACAAAAAAGTTTGGCCATTTCTACACCAAGATTAATCTCTGTTATTCCAAAAGATCTTCTACATGATAAATAAGCCAGATCCCAGTACCCCCACAGTGTACAGCAATTTCAGAACCTATGATCTATAAAACACTATACATAACAGTAATTCTATATACAGTCACATCAAATCATGGATGTGTCCACTAATATGTTCCCCTAAAATGAAGGAACCATTACACTGAGTGTCCATGAGATATTTTGGGGTCCCATACAGTGAGACTGGACAGAGCCCCAGGGGCTTATGGGAGATAGTGTTGTTGTCCTTAGGGAAGGGGGATGAGCAGAATGGTCAGGGAGGGGAGGGGGAGCTGATTAAAGGTTTCTTTCTGACATATAAATATTATGAATAATATACATAGCGCTGGTGATCACTTGGCCCAGAGTTTCATTATGCCTAATGGAGAGCTAGCCTGACAGTTATGTAATATGGTTTCCATTTCAATGATTATCAGGCTATGGACAGAAGTTGTTCACCCACCAGAAAGAGCTCTGAAGCTTCGGAAGGCAGAAAGACAGAGAAATGAAAGGGGTTTTGAATACCCAAGAACATCTACTAAGATTCAGAGACTTGTCTTAGAGAGAGGAATCCCAGAGCTGCTGCTGGCTCTGATCACTTCTAAACCCTCCAGGCCAAGAATGGAATCCTCTTCAGAACATGTGGGCTATAAAGCCTCCTACCTCACTCTTTTCCTCCTCTCTCAGTATGAGGATCTAAAATCCCATAGTTATCATAGTGGACAGCAATAGTCAGGGCTGGTCTCAAGGTTGTGTGACCTGATTCAACTGCATAACACATCACCCCTTCTGAGGACAATAAACCGACTGATGGGGCCTTTCTACACTTTGCTCCCTCTGCAGCTTTCACTTCTTAGAACATTTTCTCCCCAGCCCATACACAGCCTGGAAAGCTTTTATCAGCATTATTTCTTCTCATTTCCCTCTCTTTGTGTTTTCCATCCCACATATTTTTGGTATATGCTGTGGACATGCTATAAATGCTGATAAGTGAAGGTCCCACCTCTCAGACTCACACCTATCTTCAGAACTGGATAGCATTTCCCCAATACCCAACTTACTTTGTGTTGCGGAAACTATTGACTGAGAGGTGACCGCACATACACGTCTCTCTATATTGACTTCTAATAGATTTCCAAACACAGCTGAACAAGTGTGCTCAGATGTATTATGGATGCTCACAGAAATAAACCGAGCATACATGGCTGACTCTTCATTCATAGTGTCCGCGGCATGAAGCGCAGTGGGAGTTCGGGGGACATGCTATGCTGTGGATAGGTCACAACTGTGTAAGTTGGGAATACACCTATAACAGAGGCATCAGGATAAGAAGAGAGAAGGGAAGAGTATACAGCTTCAATGGGAGAGGCAGTCATTAGAAGAAGAGGAGAAGCTCAGTTTCCCGTCCTCCCCTGATGTTAGTTGCACGGAGAAGAGGATGGTGGATCCACTGGTCACCGCGCGGAGTTGGCGAAGCCTACGCTGAGGAGTAGAGTCTTAGGGAAGGAAGCAGGAAGGACTTTGCTACAGGGAAACCCCCAGGTCGCTACCTCCGACATAGGCCCTGGTGGTGACAGCCGAAGTGGAAGTCACAGAAACAGGCTGGAACACAGAGAGGCAGGACTGGAGAATTGGCAGGCACGACTGGAACAACGTAGGCAGGAGATGGTAAAACAGGTAGAAAAACGGATGCCAAAAATAGCAGAGAAGGTTTGCGAGACATATGCACAAAACCAACGCAAGGAAATGGACACCAACAACTGGGCGCGGGGAACAGGAAACGGCATCCTTAAAAACTTCCCACAAGAATTGGATTGATGGAGCACAATTACCTGTTGCGCGCTGGCCCTTTAAACCCAGGGAACTGACGTGCGCGCGACCCTAGTGAGGAGAAAGATGCAGAGGAGCGCACCTGCTGAGGAGGAAGCAGGATGGGAGCAGGTGAGTACGGGACAGGAGCCGGGAGCGAACAGCAGCCCTGTGCACAGGCAGGGACGAACAGCAGCCGGATAACGGACGTGCCTGCAGTCTGGGATTCGGACTGCAGCATGAGCCGTTACAGTACCCACCCCTTAGGGCCCCACACACCCCGGGACCGAAACCTGTGAAAATGTTGGATGACCTTAGGAGCACTGACATTTGCTTGAGGCTCCCAGGATCTTTCTTCAGGACCAAAGCCCTTTCACTCAATGAGATAATAGATTTTACATCTAGAACGCTTCATATCCAGGATCGCCTTCACCTCATAGGTATCTTCGGTACTGGGAGGTATGGCAGGGAAAGCCCTGTTGTGCGAGTACAGATTGAGAATCAGAGGCTTCAGAAGAGATACGTGAAGTGAATTGGAGATCCGAAGGGAGGGGAGTAAGCTTGGTAGTTGGAGCCGGATATGCTTGAAGGTGAGCCAAACTTTATCTCCAGGCTGGAAAACGGGAGATGCTCTATGTCTCTTATCAGCTTTTTTCTTAAATTGGGCAGAAGCTTGAAGCAGGTTTCGATGGACAAGCTGCCAGATTTGTAGAAAGTCGCGTACTTGGGCATTGGCTGCTGGAACTTCCGAAGAAATCGAGAGCGGCAGAGGAAGAAGAGGATGCTGACCAAACACCACAAAAAAGGGAGACTTCCCGGAGGAAGCTCATGGTAATAGAGACACCCAGTCATCTTGCCGAGTGGAGGCAAATTGACAACGATAATTCATCAAGGTCTGGTTGACTCGTTCCACTTGGCCATTGGACTGAGGGTGATAGGCCAACGAGAAGTTGAATTTAATTTGCAGAAGAGAGCAGAAGGCACGCCAGAAACGAGAGGTTAACTGGATTCCTCTATCCAAAATGATGTTGGCAGCTATTCCGTGCAGACGAAAGATGTGTTTCAAGAACAGGGTGGCCAACTACGGAGCCAATGGAAGACCTGGCAGCGGTGTAAAATGCGCCATTTTGGAAAAACGGTGAACCACGACGCAGATAACTGAACACCCATCAGAAGATGGAAGGTCCGTCACAAAGTCCATCGCAATGTGGGTCCAGGGTGCTTCTGGTACTGGGAGAGGTAACAGGAAACCCACAGGTCGCAGCTAGGAGTTCTTATTTTGGCGCAGTTGGGACTAGCGGCCACAAAGTCTTTGACGTCCTGCGCGAGGGAAGGCCACCGGTAATGCTGGGCTATTAGATCAAGGGACTTGCGGTACCCTGGGTGACAGAATTCGGCTCCTAAGTGCGGAGCGCACAAAGATCCTACCAGGAGCGATCTCGCGCAGCCTTCTACATGCAGTAAGGACGAGACGATCAGGAGGAACGAGATTTTGGGGATCTGGTGCAGAATTGGCGGCATCCGAGTCCCTGGATAATGCATCCGCCTTGTTGTTCTTGGCAGCTGGTCGAAAGTGCAGGTTAACGTTGAAGCAGGAGAAGAATAAGGGGCAATGGGCCTGATGAGGGTTGAGGCGACGAGCTGTCTGCAGATACTGGAGATTTTTATGGTCCGTATAGATGGTAATAGGATGAAGGGCACCTTCCAAAAGATATCAGCATTCCTCCAAGGCCAGTTTAATGGCCAGAAGTTCACTGTCCCCGACAGCATAGTTCTTCTCAGCAGGAGAAAAGGTACAAGAGAAAAACCCGCAGGAATCAAACTTGTCCTTGGGAACTTTGGAGAAGGACGCCCCGGCACCGACTGGGGAAAGATCAATTAAAGGGTGGGAAAGCTTTCTCAATTCCAGATTGGGTACTGGAGCAGAACGAAAGCAGATTTCAGTCGGGTAAGGTTTTCTTCTGCTTAGGGTCCATAGGTAAGGATTACTACCTTTATTGGTGAGAGAGATGATATGTGCCTCAAGAGTCAAAAAGTGTGGAATGAGTTGGCGATAATAATTCGCAAAGCCAATAAAGCGCTGGATAGTCCGTAGGCCGTTGGGACATGGCCTGTTAAAGCACATGACGTTTTTGGGGTCCACAATTTTTAAATGCAAATGCCGTATTGAATTCCAAATGAATTCATTTCTTCATTTCTCTTTAATTTACTGTTTAACGATGCATTAACATAAAACAAACAACATTATTGCACTTTCTTCAAGTGAATAGTTAACAAAACATGTAACCTGGGGAAATTCAGCACAGTTTAAATCCTTGTGTATGGGTACTGCCCAGGTAATATGTTTTAAGTCCTCACGAGGTAGAGGCTCCTAATCAGGTTGTTGTTTCCCATGTTGCCCAGAAAAGAAAACTTTTCAGTGGGTTCTCTGGCCCTTCTGGAGGCCCTTGCAAAGAGCAATGTATCCAGGAAGGAACATGGAGCACTCGACAAACATTTTCCCAATTTGGTTAGAGGTGGTTGCGCCGAGGGGGTGAGGACCTGACGGATTTAAGCCCAAAAATGGGACTCGGATCCGGAGAGTGATCAGGATGTCTAGGTGACCAAAACACAGTAAATAGCAGATATGAAAGTGTTTTCCCAAACTTGAAAACAGGGGAAAAGTTACAGAGCCCAAAGGGCATGACCAAATGATCAAAATGGGCGTCAGGGGTATTAAATGGGTTTCAATTCATCCCCCCAGCGGATGCGGTTGGTTGTGGGCCCCCCGGAGCCCGGGATTAAAAAAGACTGGGGGCTCCCCGATTCTGTAAAATATTTCTGAAATTAGCGGCAATGGGTGGGTTCTGATGGTGATCTTCTTAAGACCCCGATAATCTATGCAAGCCCGCAAAGACGCATCCTTCTTCTTGACAAAGAATAATCCTGCCCCCGTGGGGGAGGACGACTTGCAAATCACACCTTCAGCCAGGTTCTCCTTTATGACCCGAAATCCTTCAGTTTTGGGCGGGGACAGCAGATTCCCCTCCCCGAGGAGAGGAGGTGCTAAAAGTAAATATGTAAATCGAGACCCGGTGAGATGGCGCCGTCGCTTGTTTCTTGCAAAAAAATGCAGCAAATTCTTGGCAGGGCACCGGGGTCCAGGAAGAAAAGGAACTGCTGGACGAAAATTCGACACCCCCCACAAGAAAAGGAGGAAGGGAAAAAATGCAATGAGGAGGAGTGAAGGTTACCCGCGTAGGACTTCACCGGTTTTTCCCGTCAAGGTTGGACTATGCTTTTTTAGCCAGGGGAGTCAAAGAAGGGGCAAACTACAGGAGCAAAGGGAGGCGAGGAAGGGAAAACTTTCCTGGTGAAGAACTTGATACGCGGGGGGAGAGGTGAGTGCGATGCTAGATGGACCGAGGGCTTGTCAAAATTTACAGAAGAAAAAGAGAGGGTTGCGCCAAAGGGACCAAGGCAGCCCGAATTTGGAGACGAACGAAGGATGGGTGAGTTTCCTGTGATCAAAAAGTCACAAGTCAGCCCTTGAAGGGGCTGGAACCGAAAGGAGGATTAAGCTGACTGCATGGTCAAAAGGGGGAGGGTAGCTTCCCCACCCCGGTTCGCCTTCTCCAAAACCTGGGTCTGGGGTTTTCCCCGGGGGTCGGGCAGTCTCTAGAAAGATGTAGATGTGCCACAGAAGAGGCGCAGGCCAATATCCCTTTGTGGCTTTCTTTGCCTCAGAGGATGGACTCTGTCAACTTGCTTGGCTCTTCCCCGGGAACCGCGGAGTGGTTAAATAGGCTGTGGAAAAAAAGGTGTCAAGCGAAGAACTCTCGGGGTCAGAAAAACTTCATGCTGCAGGGAACCTCTTGTTGACTTCGCAAAAGGACATAATGGGGTGTCCAAGGTGATGAGGTCTCAAAACAGGTGGGAGGTAAAAGCCATGCTAGTTTGTCTTTTATGGCCCGGCTAGCCCCCCCAGAAGGAGCGACCCGAGCTCATTGTTTCAGGACTGTTCAGAAGACAGGGGAGCGGAAATGACAGATACTGTCCCACCCTGGAGTCCCTTGCCCTGAGGAGAAGCAAGGAGGCAGTAGAAGGGCACATCCCGGCTTTAAATACTTTACGGAAAAGGGCGCCAAAAGTGCGACAAGTTTGGGAGTCGAAAACCCTCGTTCCCAAAAGGGGATTAAAACCCAGCCAGCGCTTCATGGTTAGCAGGGGGAGATGAAAGGCACCTTGGCCCATTAAACAAACTGGTGGGCCGAACTCAAAGAGAAACATAAATTTTTTCGAAATCCTAGCGGCCCTTTGGGGGCACTACTGTCGGGAGGCAATGGCAATGCAGGGGGAGTACTTGGCATGGGGAGGAAAAAGACCTGGAAGGGAGTAGTACGGAAACTGGAGGGATGGCGCCTCAGGGGGTTTGGGCGTAGGTTCTGTAGCGAACAACACGAACAGTCTTTGGGTGCACCCTGGCATGCAATTTTAGCAAAAAGGGCTCTTGGTTGGGACGAGCTTCGGCGGGATCCATGGCCCAGTTTTCTTCAGTTGCACGGAGGAGAGGATGAGATCCACTGGTCACCGCTTGGAGTTTGGGAAACTACGCTCGGAGCAGAGTTAAGGGGACCCCCCCCCCCCCTTTCTTTTTTTCAGCCCGCTGCAAAAGCGGGGGAAAAAATTTTCTGGATGAAAACCCCCCGGTTTCTATCCCGACAAGGCCAGGCGGTGCAGTGAAGTGAAAGGGCCAGAAACAGGTGGAACAGAGAGCCAGGGTGGCAGGCAGCTGGAACAATGTAGGGAGGAGTGGGAAAGAAAATAGCAAAAGGATGCCCAGATAACAGAGAAGGTTTGTGAGGTATGCACAAAATAACTCAAGGAAATGGACAACAAAACTGGGCGTGGGGAACAGGAAACAGCATCCTTAAAAAACTCCCCCCAAAAGAATTGGATTGAAGGAGAAAAATTTACTTTTTGCATGCTGGCCCTTTAAACCCAGGCCGGGATGCGGGGCCCACCCCTAAGGGGGGGGAGGAGATGCGGGAGGGGGCGAAACCTGCTGAGGAGGAAGCGGGGATGGGAGAGGTGAGTACGGGACAAGCAGGATTTCCGGAGCGAAAAAAGCAGCCCTGGGCAAAGCGCATGGCGCCCAAACACCCCGGGGAAGGAGTGCCTGCGGTTTGGGGCGGTCCGCAGCACGAGCCATTGCATGGGCTGTATCCCTCTTCTTTTTGCCCATTTAATGTTTTTAAATTTGGTATGGGCTGCTTCCCTTGGGGGAAAAGGGGGTTTTTTAAGGTCCTGCTGCTTGAGGGAAATCTGCCTCAACCCTAGAAGTCGTTACCTATGGATGGGTATATGTGTATTGGCGGGGATTAATCAAATACAAATACACATAGAGGGTACATGGAATGCAAATTTTGTTATGTTATTACCCCAGGATAAAGAGCGGTTTTGCTTTCCTCCATCTGGGCCTCCAATTTCAGATCTTTACATGACGTTCCCTTTTAGAGGGTCTTTCCCTCTTAATTGGGGTTTTTGTAAGATCCCTTTTTGTTCTTCTAAATATTTCCCACTCCCCCATGGGGGAAATAGACAGCGACATCCGCACCTAAAAAAAACCCGAAAACAATGTACAGTATCACCCAAAAACCCCCCGTGGTGTTTTGGTTTTTTTTTTTAAAAAAATCCCCGCATTCCCAGCAGCATCCCTCTCCAGTCAGCAAAAACAATGATTTGTTGGTGAGTTCCCAGGAACTTCTTTTTTTAAAAAATTTCTTTATGTATTTACAAAAGGGAAAGGGGGGGGCCCCGTGAATTTTAGCTCGGGTTCTTTCCCTTTCCCCCCCGGGCACAGGGCCCCGGAGGCCCAACATAAGGTCTTTTTCCCCATTCTATAAATTGAAAATGGGGAGATTTCATTGGGTAAATATTTATACAAACATTTCCCGGGTCCATCACCTCTTCCCGCAAAATCACCTGTTTTTTAAAAAATAGATAAAAATGATGGGGAAACTTTGGGGGGGAGGAAAAAAAACATGAGCCGCAAAATCCTCCAAATATACGTTTATTTAATGCTTCTCAGCAAAAAAATTTTTTAAAAAAAAGAACTGGGGGATTTTGGTATACTTTTTGACAAAACGTATAGGCCCCCTTGCCACGCCCAGGCGACCTCTATAAAATTTGGGGCCCTAAATAAAGGGGGGTAATTCTGCCCCGGGGAGCCACCACCCCCGCAAAAAAACCCGACAAATGAGGGGCCCCCAACCCCCCCCCGCAAACATCACAGCGGGAATGGGCCCCCCACACAGAAAACCCCCACCACCAAAGGAAAAGCGGGCTCCTGCTGTGGTTCTGTGTGGTGGGGTGGTGGGGGCCCAGGCCCGGGGGGTGGTCAGGAAGTAGTGGTGCTGTGGGCCCCTGGGCTGTGCCCCTCATTTTTTGTGGTTTTTACTGCGGGGGGGTGGCTTTCCCTGCAGATTTACCCCCATTTAGCGTTTGGGGCCCCCTTTATAGAGGTCGCCCCGACGTGGGGAATTTGGGGCCCATACATTTTGATCAAAAAGTTTCTAAGAACCCAGTTCAATTTTTTATAAGTTTTTTCTGAGAAAACATTAGATAAAAAAGGTTTTTTTAGTGTTGAGGATTGCGGGGTCATGTCTTTTTCTCCTTCCGGGGGAAGAATGATGTAATGTGACATTTATAAAATCTCTCCTATCTTTTGTTTTTAAAAATAGAAAAAATTGGATTTTTGTACTTAAAGTAAAATCCTTTTTCTGTCAAAAAACATTGGGGGAACAGGGCCCTTTGGGTAGGGGCTGACAAATAGGCGAAAACCCAAAATGTTGAATCCAAACCCCGGGGACTAATTTTTCAACCCGTGACCCCCAAACTAATTAGTTGGTACAAAGCCCATGGAAGGGAAAGTCAAACTGTTTGGGCCCGATCCCAAAGAACGGTGAACGAGAGTCCCGAAAAAAATCCAAAAAAAAAGAGAGGGGGGGACCCGTGTCTCTCAATGAAACCAAAAGGGAAAAAGGGTTTACGGTAAGTATAAAAAACCAAATTTTCTCGTCAATATTATTGGGGGACACAGTACTTTGGGATGTCCAAAAATTTGACCTTTGAAGGTGGGAAAAAAAAACTGATACGAGAAAAACTCCCCAGCAGTGTCTGTGCTTAGCACACTGTGCTTGGAGAACCTTATAACCCAGGCTTGTGTCAGTGAGGGGCCCAAATTAGGATTTGGTAGAACCCAGAAAACATGTGGACTGCAAGCCCAGGGAACCACTTTGCAGACCTTTTAAAGCCGAAGCTTGATGCCCAACCGCTTGTTTGGGGAATGGGCGGGGGACCAGGAAAAAAGGGGGAGGTTCTCACTAGACGATAGGCCTCAGAAATCGCGACTTGATCCAGCTTGCAATGGTGGCTTTAGAGGCTGCCAGACTCCTGCATGGGCCCTTGGAGTAACAGAGGGCCTCTGAGCCCCTATTTACGTAGCCGAGGGAAAATTTTGAATGGCCCTGAAAACATCTAAAAAATGTATCCCCGCTCTCAAGCTTAAGAGGAGGAGGGAAAAAAGATGGGGGAACTATGTCCTTTTTGATAGGAAAAAAGAAACCCCTAGGGAAAAATAAAGGAAGGGGGCACAGGACGACCTTATTTTTTGCTCAAAGAGTGCTTACTGACGTGCCGCCAGTTCAGAAATTGTCCATGAAAGAAAATGTAGGGAAATTTCCCGTAATGGTTCAAAAGGGGGGGGGGGGGGGGGGGGGGAACCTCTGGCATTAAAACACAATAAACAATCCCCCCCGGGTTTACAAAGTGGTGGGACAGAAACACATGACTCCTTTTAAAAGGTTTTACCTTAGGACGGAAGCCAAATTTTTGCTTAAAGAAAAGCCTCCCCTTTGGTGAACATCCCCAAAGGGGTGAAGTCATGGGTCGTCTAGGCAAAAAAACCCTTCCCAAAACGGTTTTGTAAAAAAAGGGCCCCATTGGGCTTTGGGGTCGAATCTGGTTAGATAAACCACATCCCAAAAAAAAGCAAGATTTTAGTATTGTTGGGTTTCACAGCCCTGCGTCAAACGAGCGGTGGTAAAGTGGGGGGGAATTTGGAGGACCTTGTGAAAGGGGTTGGCACAGGGCGAAGCAAGAGCGTCTGCCCGAGGGTGGTGATCTGTTACCAGGCCCCGGGGCCAATCCGGGAAATGAAGATGGTACCCTTGGTCTTGAGGCGTTTGAGCACTTGGGGGCAGGAGGCCGGGGCATTTTCTTGAAGGCGAAAGGGGGGACGCATTAGCAGCGCTCTTGCTGCCAAATGGGCTACGCCAGGGAAACCCCACACGAAAAATTTTGCTGGGAAGTGAGTTTCAGCAGTTTTCCGTTGAGGCACTAGCCGATAAACCTTAATTTAAAACGCCCGGGGCAAGACTGTACAGGCCTTATGACCCCGAAAAAAAGCAAAAAAGGGAGGCACGGCCTCAAAATTGGCCTTACAAAACCCTCCAGAATTATCTGTGCTGTCCCTAAGGGCTGCAGATCTGAAACAGGGAACCGGGGCCTCGAAGGCGGGGGATGGGGTCAACTACGGAGCCCCTGAACCCTTTGCCACTGTTTCCTCCTAAAAGGCAAACTGTGTCAAACCGTTGGGGACAGAAACGCCCGTCCGGAGCTTTACCCCCGGTGAAATTCCTCGAACCCGGGGTGTTTAGCAAACACCAGGGGCTGCCTTCTGCTGCATTTAAAGGAAACATCTAACTTAGAGGTTGAGACATCCTCATCTTTGACATGAAGGGATGTAACGCAGGAGTGGATTCGCTGGACCAACGAAAGCGATGATAGCTAAGCCACGCCAGGGAACGGAGTCTAATTAGCCCCCGGTATTCACCAGAGCCCGCCGCAAAGCGGGATGGACTTGCTGCGGCGTGAGGCTACCAGGTCGTTACCCCTGACGTCAATCCAGGCAAATGATAGCGCACACCTTAGGGGCTATAAGGCTACAGTGGGTGTGCAAGGTGGAAAGAACCTTAGTTCAGTTAATTCTAGTAGAAAAAACCACTGCACCACCAATATGCCTTTTAAAAGAGTAGATTTTTTTTATTGTGACAACAGAGCACCGATCACTATAATATATACCTAATTTCAAAAGAACATACTCAATAAATGTTTAACACAAAATTAAACAATTGTAACTAGATGTTGAGTTATAGCAACGTTTCGGCGAACTGCCTTTTTCAAGCAAACATCTGTAGATGAAGAAAAATCACGTGAGTATAACATAAGTGCACATGTAAAGAAATAGGTATAGAAAAAGAAAAAGTAGGGGAAGAAAAATACAAGGACTAAAGGACTCAAGGATGAGGAGAGAAAAAAAGGGGGGGGAACGGTTGTAGAATGGGAAGCACAGAGGGGGGAGCAGGGGGAGAACCAGAGTAATAATGTAGAGGGGGAGGGGGAGGGCGAGCGGTGAAAGGGAAGAAGAAGGGAATAAGAAAGGAATGAAAAAAAGGAAGAGGGAACAATAAGAATGAAGATGGGCAAGGGGCTTATCTAATGAAGGGTAATAAAGGTAAGATAGTGTACAATATTATAGGCAATATTGATGGAGAAGGATACTGCTGTAATAGAAAAAATAATAAGCATAAAAATAGTGATAATAGTGTAGTATATAGTAAGAGGAATGACTATGACTCACTCACCTCAATGAAGGTAGTAGGTGAGCGGTATATAAGGAGTAATGAAAACGAGCGAGTATTAGGGCTGTAGGAGCAAAGGGAAAAATAGTCATGGAGCCAGAACATACACCACCGGAAAATATATGGAAACATGAAAATACAAATACCTAAGGCCATGTTCACACGGCTTATTCCCGACTGATTTGTGCGCCGTATTGAGCTCACAAATCCGCCGTGAATAAGGGGCGGGACGGGGCGGGGCCTGAGCACGGCGGGGGCGCCGCTCCCGGCCCCATAGACAATGCATTGTTTACGGCGCGTCCGCGCCATAAATAATATGCATGTCACTTTCTCCCCCCGCGGCGGATTCGCCGAGCGGGGAGGAGCGACGGAATCCACTGTTCTCTATGAGAGCAGTGGATTACCGTAATGACAGGGACGGATTGGCGCCGTTCTGAAGCGCAAATCCGGCGCGGAGTATGGCTCCAATCCGTGCCCAAATAAGCCGTGTGAACGAGGCCTAATAGAAGCCAGTGCAGCCTCAGACTTAGGGGTGTTGAGGCCAGCTAACGGCGTCTGAAGAGAAAACAATAAGGGGAGGTAAGTGGCTATAAAAGAGACTATAAAGGAGTGGGACAGTGTAGACATGAAGGAGACTCACCAGTGTGATGTAGGTAATGGACGTGACGTCCGGGGATGCAGGGAAGCGCCGGCGGTGTCGGGTCGTGCGGGGCGCCTTAAAAAGGCAGCCGCGCATGCGCCGGAGTCGCCGCGTCTGCGCTCGAGAGACAGGAAGTAGGGAAAGAACAATGGGCAACACGGACGTAGTGGGTGAGACTGCGCATGCGCCGAAAGTTGCGCACGCGCAGAAAGCACTAACAGGGATATGTAAA
Source organism: Phyllomedusa bahiana (assembly GCA_025379985.1). NCBI lineage: Eukaryota > Metazoa > Chordata > Amphibia > Anura > Hylidae > Phyllomedusa > Phyllomedusa bahiana. The sequence goes on from JAODAL010002876.1 coordinate 70,960, forward strand.
GCTGGCAAGAGAAAAGCGCAGTGTAGGTGTAGAAAAGGAGGAAAAACAAGGAAATAGAAGAGGGAAAGGGGAGGGGAAGGGGGGAACCAATGACAGAGGAATGAAGGGGATCCGAAGTATATAATGTGAAAAGACAAGAGAGATAAAAGAAACAAGATGAGGACTATATTACCCTGACTGGCATGTTGGTTATCTCATCTGTAGGATAAGAACAGAAGACTATATAAATGACATGTATTGTACCTACTAACAAGTTATATGAGTATTCTACATCCTCATCTGTATCAATGTAAGTACATACTGGATAATCTTTTCAAACAGAAGTGTGAGAGAGTAGTGTACAAATAAACAAACAACTGAAACAATACACAGTGTGAAAATATACAAAATTACATAGCATTGAAACATAGGATCACTAACATTTGTAACCTAACCGTAAAACCTACGGAAATATAGGCCCTGGTGCACCCAGAGGGGGTTAATAGAGGAAGGGGGGACTTCACAAAAAAAGGTGTATATATATTTCAGAGCCGTATTTCATATTCACGATTGAGCCCATTGGGTTCCAGAGTGCCCAAAGTGTGGATCCAGTAACGTTCTCTTTTCAAGAGAGTGGCAATACGGTTGCCCCCGCGTTGTTTCCAAGTTCAATTACTTGGAAACGTAACTGTGAAGGTTGATGATTAAACTTCACAAAATGAGCTGGTATAGGTAATAGTAGTTCTTGACAACGTATGGTGTATTTATGTTTCGATATTCGGGCCTTGACAGCTTGAGTAGTTTGGCCAACATAGGCCATGCCGCAGGGACACTTAAGTAAGTAAATTACATGGTTGGAGAGACAAGTGAAAAAGCCGTTAATTGGGAAATGTTGACCAGTCAGGGGGTGAGTGAAATGGCTACCTTATGATTTTCTTGATAAAATTAGGTCTATTTCACCCATCTCTGAGTCCCATCTGTTGGTGTCTTGGGATGTCACAAGCCTCTACACTTCCATTGCTCATGATCTCGGTATACAATCAGTGGACAATTTTCCGGTGGTGTATGTTCAGTCTCACCCACTACGTCCGTGTTGCCCATTGTTCTTTCCCTACTTCCTGTCTCTCGAGCGCAGACGCGGCGACTCCGGCGCATGCGCGGCTGCCTTTTTAAGGCGCCCCGCACGACCCGACACCGCCGGCGCTTCCCTCCATCCCGGGACGTCACGTCCTTCCCTACATCACATGGTGAGTCTCCTTCATGTCTACAGTGTCCCACTCTTTATATTCTCTTTTATAGCCACTTACCTCTCCTTATGGTTTTCTCTTCAGACGCCGTTAGCTGGCCTCAACACCCCTAAGTCTGAGGCTGCACTGGCTTCTAATAGGTATTTGTTTTTTCATGTTTCCATATATTTTCCGGTGGTGTATGTTCTGGCTCCATGACTATTTTTCCCTTTGCTCCTACGCCCTAATATCGTGTTTTCATTACCCCTTATTACGCTCCCCCTATACCTTCATTAGGTGAGTGAGTCATAGCTTTCCTCTTACTATTTTATACACTATTATCATATTTTTCTGTTCATTATTTTTTCTATTACGCAGAAACTTCTCCTTTAAACTTTCCCTATAATTTGTCTCATTTACCTTATACCCTTCTTAGGTAACCCCCCTTGCCCTCTTCTTTCTTATTGTTCCCTTCCTATACACATTTTTTTCTTTTCCTTTCTTCCCCTTCTTCTTCCCTTTCACCCCCGCCCTCCCCCTCCCCCTCTACATTTTTACTTGGTTCTCCCTCTGCCCCCCCCTCTGTGCTTCCCTTCTCAACCGTTCCCCCCCTTTTTTTTTTCCCCTATCCTTGAGTCCTTTGCCCTTTGATTTTTTTCCCCCTACTTTTTCTTTTTCTTCCCTATTTTTAAGTGCATTATTTTTACTCAGTATTTTTCTTTCCAATGTTTGCTTAAAAATAGGAGTTCCAAAGTTGTTTAAAACCAACATTATAACTTTTGTTTCATTTTGTGTTAAACTTTTTTATGTTCTTTTTAAAATAGGTATAATTATAGTGATGGGTCCCTGTTGTCACAATTAAAATATCTCCCCTTTTTAAAAGCATTGGTGACAGTGGATTTTCTACTAGAGTTCCCCCTGAGTTACTGGTTTGCGATGGGGGCCCGGGGTACATTGTGGTACAAAGACGAAAACCAGAGGCGGAGTCGGGGACAGGCCGAAGGTCAGGGAGGCGGCAGGGGTTCTGGTCAAGACGGGCAGACGGTCGGGGAACGGCAAACACAAGGTCAGGAAACAAAAAGGGGTGGCGGTACAGGAAATCAGGACAGAACTTCTAAAACCTAAACGAGGGAAAAGAAAAACCAACAAATGGAGAGAGTTTTTGGTGGCGTATACCTTATATAGGACCAGCGGCCGTCAAAAACCCATTAACGGGGGCGGCCTTTAAAAATCCAGTCCAGCCCGCGAGCGCGCCTTAAGAACGGGTGCGCGCCGCAGGGTTGTCACAGCCAACACAGGACGGTGACCGGTGAGTGGGGGGTTTCCCCCCGGGGGCAAAAGGACCCGGCTGGGGGCACCGAGTGCCGTGAAAAGTGAGTCCCTAAAAGAAGAAAAGGGGCCCTGGACCATCCCAATTTTCCCTCATCCATTGGCTTGGAGTCAGAGGGGCCCCCACTTTTTGAAGAAGTTATACCCAGGCATGCAGCTTCTATCCCGCCACTGTCCCCCGGGAGAGCTCAGGTGACAACTAAGGGGAGAGAGCTTTTTCCCTCTTTGTGAACCCCCCAAAGGGGGGTCCCCGACCAGGACCCCTCAGAGATCTAGGCTGGGAAGCAACAGTAAGGATACGCTTTTTGGCCAAAACCATACCCGAGACAGTCGGGACAGGTCACCCCTGCTAGTGAGAGAGCCCGGGCCCATTCTGGGGCCCACCACTCCGGGAAGATGGGGTCGACCCCGGGGGTCGGCTGTGGTTTACGAAAAGGGGCAGGGGCTGGCAACAATGTACAGGCAAAATACGTCACCACTGCTTTGGACGTTGGCTGCTTTTTCCCCTCATCTTTGGGAAGAGACATGGCTGCAGGATGTGGGGCAGTGAAAAAAAACTATCCAATCTGGCCAACTTACCAGCCCCAAGTTGCTGTCTCCTCGACGAAGCTGGAGAGATGAAACCCAAAAGGGGAAAACGCGGAAAAAAAATTGCATCCAGGCTTTCCCCAAAACCAGCCTGGGTGCAGAAGTCCTGTCCCATCCTGGGAGGCACTGGGCCGGGGGGGGGTGGTCCAGGGGGGGGGGGCAGCAGAACAAGCAGGGTCATCTAGTCAGGCCTGGGCCCAAAAAACCCGGGGGATGAATCTGACATGGGCCGCCCCCCACGCCTGGGAACGTTTTAAACCAGGGTAAGTCTGCCCAGCCCCGGGGGAGAGAGGAAAAAAAAGCGTGAAACGCCGCAGAAAAACATTACAAAGGCCTTTCCGGGGAAGGGGCCCAAAGGAAAAGGGGGAAAAAAATCTAACAAAAACTTGCCCTCCCACCAGAATTCCTGAGGCCCCCCGAAAACAAAAAAAGACCCCTGACCATCCTTTAAAAACAGATTCGGGGACTCCCTGTTACATTTTCAGGCTTTGCATAAATCCCCCCCGCGGCACCCTGCAAAACAGGTGGAGTTCCCGGGAAAACAACAAACGGAGGGGGTAGTTGGGCTGGTGACCGGAAAGGGGAAACTCCCGCTAGAACTGCTTGGTTTTTGAGCCTGGCCCTGTTGACCAGGAGATTTGGGGGCTTGTAATGTCCATAGTTAGAGTTGGGGCTCAATTACCACCCAAAGGGAAAAACTAACTTCAGCAGAGCTGAAAGGTCTTCTTTACAAATACTAGGCAAAAAAATGAAAGAGGGTGTCAGCAGGTGGGATTTTTCCAACGGGGCAGATCAAAACCATTTGGTTCCTTTTGTTGGACTTCTAGACAAGGGTCTTACCCAATGGTGTGTCAATAGAAACGATGCCCAGCGCAAAAAGCTATTTTTTTTTGAAAATAAAAAGGGGGTAAACGCATCGACCAAAAAAAAAAAACGCCACGCTTTTCAGGTCAGGGGGCCCTTCCTCAGGCCCCCCCCACAAACCCATTTGTTTTTTATTTTCCAATATGATGTTAATCGATTTATTTAGGAAGTTGACTGTCAAAAAGCTTTTTTTTTCGGGTGTATCAATAGCCCCAATGATGTAAATAATGATATTGAAAACCGAATAGTGTGTAAGGGGAGGATATTGTTGATATACCGGGAAAATGCCTTGCCCCCCTTATGCTAACTTCAATTTTGTGGAGAGGTAATATAAATGTTTGAATGAATTGAAACAGGAAAATATAGATGGTTTTAAAAATGTTTCAAAAAAAACAAAAAAAACCCACGCGTTTCAGGCTCGGGGGCCCCTTCTCAGGCATAAAGACAAATCACAAATCACTTATATTAAAAAAAAATAAAACCAATCACAAAGGGGTTAAAAAAAATGTGACCCAGACAGAGTTAATAAAAAAATTTATATAAGCAATCATGGAAAAGGAGGAAAAATCTAACAAAAAACGAATCCCAAAATAGTCAATAAGAAAACATTAAATCTGTTTTTTATTAAGCCAAAAGGTTGATACGTTTTAAAAGTCAAAAACCAATAAGTCACATTTGCGGAGCTTTTGGTTTTTGGCCCCTCCCCTTCTTGGAGGTGTAACCCTCTCAAGACCAGTCACAGTTAGAGTATTTTCCACATGATGAAATGGTACAATGTCCGAAATGCAGAAAAAGAGGGAGCTTTGGGGACCCACACGGAAAAATGTTGCAACCCTTTTTTTAAAGTACATAAGTAGACCACGTATGCTAGGGCATTGTTCACACGACCCCAGGTAAACAATGAATGTTGAGTTAAAATTTAAAATAAGTTTTAATATTATAGCTCTCCCCATTGGCATATGAGGAGAAATTTTTTCACAAATTTTCTTGCTGAGCAAAATGCATCTAGTGTGGGAACTTTTAAAAAAAACCCCTTTAAACTTTAGCCAAGGGGTTTTTGGGTTGTCAAAGTGGGTTTAAAATGATGGTGAAAATTATTCCCCAATGTTAACTTTTTTTGGAAAATTTTGATCTTTATAAAAAAATTTTTAAAATTTTAGGGTCATTATACAAAAATTTGGCAATGTTTTAGAAAATTTTTGGGATTCTGTTTAAATTCTGTAAAATAATAGTAAAAAAAATAGTTGTTTTTTTTGGGGATCACGTTTTTTTTTTCCCTGTTCACATACTTATTGCAAAAAAGTACCCCGGGCAGTATTGCCAATTTTTTTCCGCTGCCTTTAACCCCAAAAAGGGGGATATTGACGTTTTTTCAATTTTTCCCTGTAGAGCAATCTTTTCCTTTCAAAAGGGGAAAACCCTGTAATTATTTTTTTTTAAACAATTGTTCGCCCACGGGTATTGCTCGATAGTATGTAACGGGTGTTAGAATGTGTGTAGTTAGCATTCCCGCGTATTTTCCTATAAGTTCAGTGTGGATAACCGAGGATGAAGTCACCAATCAAAAGAAACCCAAAAAAGGGATACTCAAAAAATTAAAAAGTAGGTAAAACCTAAGCCCAAAACAAAATTAGAATAAGATATTCCATAAACGTGGTATGGTGCGACATCCCCCCCAAAATATGCCCAATATCAATGAAGGACCATACCATGATATATGAAAAAAAGGATTGCTTTGATTGAAAATATAAAGGCTCCCCCCAACCCCTAAAAATAATTGGTAAGAGGTAAAAATTTTGGGCCCCCCATTGGGGCCCGCTCCGTGTTTGGAGAAAAAATTTCCCGCAAACCAAAATAATTGTTTTTTCAGAAAAAAAAGAAAAATAGTTTAACCCAAAAATTTTTAAGATTATAGGAATAATGTATACATGTCCAAAAAACCATAAGCGGCAAGGACCAAAATTTTTGGAATGCTGTAAGGGGGAGTGACACCGCAGAAACCCAAAAAAAATCGGGCCCCCATGATTTGAAAAGTAAAACTCAAGCATGTTTAGAGCCTTGATGAAACCGGGATATTAGAAATAAGGGGTTGCAAAAGGCTATCTCCCCACTCCCCAAGATTTCAGTAAGGACGTATACCTGATAAAAATCGGTTTTAGGGGGGGGGGAAAAACCCTTTTTTATGTGTTTTGGGAAAAGGGAAATTAAAAAATTGGTAATGGATATTTAATGAAAAATAAATTGCGTTTGTTTCTAGTGGAACTCCAAAGAACACCATATTCTCAGTTTTCCTTTGTTCATTAAAGTCGCAGTGGGGTCACGGGAAAGGGGGGAAATAGGTTTGTACATCCCGGGAAAATTAGTAATAAATTTTGACGTTTAAAAACCCCCTATCCGGGATGACAACCGATCCCCCCCCTTTCGCCTGCCGTATGACAATGTCCCTCATTTTCGACAGGGCATTCAAAGCCCTTTTTTATTTTTTTTTTAAAATATCACGTTTTTGCAGTTTTTTATTATGACTAAGGATGGCTCTTTGCAGTCCACAATTCCATTTTAAAAAATTTCCGAAACGGTCAGCTGCTTGAGACCTTGCATGGATGGATAAAAAGGGAGGATTATTCCTGAAAAATTTTTTAAAATTTATACAAACCCTCTATATTACCGTTTCAATTATTCAAAGATTTTTAGTTTCCTGCTCCCCAAAAATTTAAGTTAGCATAAGTGGTGTCCCCAGGCATTTTTTTGGTATTCAAAAATTCCTCCCCTTCCACCATATCGGTGTCAACATTATTTACATCATTGGGGGCTATTGATACACCCGAAAAATGCTTTTTGACAGCCAACTTCCTAATAAATCGATTAACATCAAGTATTGTGGAAAATAAATCAAAATGGGTAGTGGGAGGCCATGAGGAAGGGCCCCTGAGGCCTGAAACGCGTGGCGTTTTTTTGTTTTGGATCGATGCTGTTGACCCCTTTGTATTTTCAATAAAGAAATCGGCTTTTAGACGCTGGACATCGTTTTTATTTTACCCTTCTACGCTATTGCATTGTCCGGGGTTTTTAAACGGTGAGGGTATCCCTTTTTTTCTACTTGACTTTGGGTCCCCCTAAGGCACCCCTAAAAACCTGAAAAATACATATATAAGTGTACATCAGGGCAACGCCAAAAAAAAGCACCAGGACGGAGGATAAAGAGTAATCCCTAAGGGGTGGATGACTGCCGTAGCCGAAGAAACAGTGGCTAAAATTTTCAAGATCCAGATACAAACTCAGGACAGAGTTGACTACAAATCTGATTCACAGATGGAGAAAAAACTCACCAAAAAAGGGGGGAAAGACCTGGTGGGATTCACACGTTTGCAAAATTTTAGGATAAAAAGTTTATACCCCCGTGGGTTTAGAATGAGGGAAATACCTACGTTCCCAAAATGATGGGACTTTCAAAAACCCAAATGGAATTTCCTTTAATGACTGCTCCTCAAATTTATGGACTTATTATTCTTATGAAAAACCTCGATGTAAGAGAAATTAAAATTTCGGGAAAGTATTGGGCCCTTTTTAGCTATACCCTCCTTCACACAAATTGAAAGCACGCATGAAAAACAGTATTGCCAAAAATTTAGAAATCAATTTTTTGAAATCAAGCAAACAAAGTTCCTGAGAGACCTGGAGGATACAAGTCAGAAATTTTACCCCCCTTTGTTCTACCCACGATCAAAAACTATCCTGAAAAGACAAAATCTTTCAGAAAACGCAGGGAAGCCATGTTCCTTCGGTCCGTATGAAAATTTCACGGTATGCGTCCGATCAAATGACCGCAGAAAAGATTAAAGAACATTATTTCCACCTACCCCCCGACTGCACATCCCCTACACCTGCACCACGAGACTTCCAAAAAAAAGACGTGCAGGCAGGAAAACAGACGGGAGCGAGGTTTCCCGAGACGGTAAAAAACCAAGTATGGAAGAACCATTTGACTGTATTAAATTTGTCAGCCAAAATCCTGACCACAGACCAATTTCAGTCTTTTTTTTGGACTTTTTTTTTCTCCCCCCTAACCATTTGATTTATTTTCCACAATACTTGATGTTAATCGTTTAAAAAGTTGACTGTCAAAAAGCATTTTTGGGGGACAATGCCCCAATGATTAAATAAGATATTACCCGATAAAGGGGTGAAGGGGAGGATATTGTTGAAACCGGAAAATGCCTTTACACAATTTGTAACTTCAATTTTTGGGGATAAAAAAAAATCTTTGAATGAATTTAAACAGGATAAATAGATGGTGATAAAGTTTAAAAAAAATTTCAGGTAACTAATCCTACCTTTTACCAGCCAGCAGGTCTCAAACAGCGACCCCTTTCAGGAAATTGTTTAAATGGAATTGTGATCTGCAAAGAGCCTCCCCTTAGATAATAAATCATGGGGAAAGGATAATTTAAAAAAATAACGAATAGCTTTGGATGCCCTTCGAAAATGACGGGACATTTTATTTTTTCGGCAGGCAACAAGGGGGTCGGTTTCACTGGATAGGGTTTATATGAGGGCAAAATTTAACTATCGGGTTTTACAAACCTTTCCCCCTTGCCCGGGACCCCTTCTTTACTTTAAGAAAACGGGAAAACTGGTAGAAAAAGGTTGTCTTTGGGAGTTCTCATGAGAACAAACGCAATTTATTGTCATTAAAATCCATCTACGCCAATTTTTTTTCCCTTTTCCAAAAAAATAAAAATTTTTCCCCTCCCCCTAAGACGTTTTTATAGTATTGTCCCTTCTGAACTCTTTGGGGAGGGGGGAGTAGCCTTTTGCAAAACCCCCTTTTTCAATATCCCTGGTTTTATCAAGGACTCTAAATTTTTCTTGAGTTCCTTTGAAACATCAGTGGCAATTGATTTTGTGTGGATTTCTGGGGGGTCACGTCCCTCTATACATCTTCCAAAAAATTATGGTTCTCGTTGCCCCTCTTTTGGTTTTTGGACCTTTAACGTTATTCCTTTAAACTTAAACAATTTTTTATTAAAGCTTTTTTTTTTACTGAACCACAATTATTTTGTGTTTGGGTTAAATTTTTTTTTCCAAATACAGGAGCGGCAAAAGGGGGGCCAAATTTTCCCATCTTATGCCATTTTTTTTTATGGTTGGTGGGAGACCTTTATAATTCAATCAATGCAATCCTTTTTTTTCATATTCATGGTATGGCCTTTTATTTATGATCTGGGCATTATTTGGGGGGGGAGGTGTCGCGGCCACCATGTTTTAGGAAATCTTAATTCTAATTTTGTTGGGCTTAGGTTTTACCCACTTTCCCCCTGATTTTTTGAGTAACCCTTTTTTGGATTTGCTTTTCATTTTGGGGCGTTCAAACTCGGTTTTTCCACATGAATCTTATAGGAAAGATAGGCAGGTAATGCCAACTACACACATTCTAACACCCGTTACATAAAAATTTTGGGCAATTCCAGTGGGCGAACAAATTTGTTTTTTAAAAAAAATAATTCCAGGTTTCCCCAAAACAGAAAGGTATGATTGCCTACAGAAAGATTGAAAAAAAAAGTCAATATCCCATTTTGGGTGTTAAAGGCAGCGGAAACAAAAGTGGCAAAAAACGCACGGGAATTTTTTGCAAAGAGGGAAAAGGGAAAAAAAAAACTTTTACCCCCCAAAAACCCAGTTTTTTAAATTTCACAAGAATTTTAAACGAACCCAAAACAACAAGCCAAACTGAAAATGACCCGAAAATTTTTAAAATTTTTTGAAAGGATAAATTACTCTAAAAAAATTTTCATTTGGGCAAATTTACACCCCCCTTTTTACCCATTTTCACCAAAACCCCCCTTGGCAAAAAAATTTTTGGGTTCTTTAAATGTTCCCACATTAGATGCAATGTTGCTCGCAAGAAAGTGTGGAAAACTCCTCAAAACCAAAGGGGAGAGCTATAATATTAATGTATATTTAATTGGGAACTAACATCATTTTTTGCCCCGGTTCGTGTGAAAATGCCGAAGCAGTAGTTGGATTACTTCATGTACGTTTAAAACCAGGTACGCAGACATTTATCCCATGGTTTTAGGTCCAAAAGACTTCCCTCATATTTCTGCAGTTTCGGGAATTTATCCCGCATCAAGTGGAACGGAAATTAAATGTGACGGTCTTGAGAGGGTTACACCCCCAAGAAGGGGGGAGACCGAACCAAAAGCCCCCACTGGGGAAGCTTATTGGGTTTTTTTATTAAAAAAAAGTATCAACCCTTTTTGGGCTTAAAAAAAAACAGATTTAATGTTAATTATTGACTTATTTGGATTCGTTTAGTATAATGTTTTCCCCCCTTTTTTCCATGTATTGCTTATTAAAATTTTGTATTCAAACTCTGTTGGGCACATGTTTTTTTTTTCCGCTTTTTGATTTGGTTTTATTTTTTTTGATAATAAGTGTATTTGTGGTTTTTCTTTTTGCCCGAGGGGGGGCCCTGAGGCCTGAAACGCTGGGTTTTTTTTTTTTTGGTTTAAGCTGTTGAACCCCCCTTTAATTTTTAATAAAGAAATACGGTTTTAGACGCTGGACATCGTTTCATTTATACCTTGTACTGCATCCTGCATTGTCCAGGCATCTTCATATCGGTGAGTGGTACCCTTCTTTTCTACAATGTGCTGTGTCCCCAAAGATATGCGGGAAAATTTATGTAATGTGAATCCCAGAATTTTTCACCCTCCGTTTACATCTGTTTTACCCTAGATAAAAATGATGTAATGTGACACCATCAGAATCTCTTTTCCCTTCCTAAGCTGAAAATTATCTCTAGAAAGGGGATTTAATATACTTCCACCACTTGTCCTTGTTCTTTACCTTAGCGAGTCAATAGTCTGAAAAATCGGCCCCTGAGGTACACATAGAATGGGTATTATAAAACCCCCCAAAACAAAAAAAGGAGGGGAGGGGCCCTTTTTAGGTATTAGGGTTCCCATTGGAGGTTCACCCCAAAATTTTTAAGCATAGCGACTTAATATTTTGGGCAAGGCACACTTGGTCCTTCATGGTCACTTGGAACCCAGAGGCAGACAGGGTGTTCCAAGTATTAAAACTGACTGTAAAAGACCAGTCCTGATTATCTCTAACTGTAAAAAGTGGTTTATTGTGCAGACAGATGTGTTCAATGTGGGACTTGGTGCAGTACTTTCCAAATATCCAATCACGTACTTAACCCCTACTAAGAAAAAAAAAATATGACTCTTAATTTTTCTCCTCTCTGCCTTCCAGGAGCCATAACGTTTTAATTTTTTCATATGCGGGCTTTTATTTTGCGGGACAAGATATACTTTCTAATGGAGTTATTCATCGTACCAAAGAATATACTGGGAAACTGCAAAAAAATGTGGGGGAAAAATGTGAAAAAAACATGCTTACGCCATGTTTGTGGTTTTGTTTTTACGGTGTTCAATCTTCAGTAAACATGATGTGCTATCTGTATTCTACAGATTGATACGCATCTGGAAACATCACATGTATACGGTTTCCATTATGTTTTGATACCATAAAAAAAATCCAAACATTTTCTATTTTAGAAATTTGCGCTGCAGCGCTATTTTCTGCGACCAATAATTTTTTTGTACTACCACCTACAGACTTGAGTGAGGGACATTTGTTGCGGGCTAAAGTGCACTTTTTATTGCTAGGAGTTTGTAACACTTGACTTTTTGATTAAATTTATTCCAATTTTTATGGGCCGTGAAATGACCAAAATCCGCTATTTTGGCGTTTGGAATTTATTTTCTTCTACAGTTTTCAGCGTACATGATAAATGATGCTATATTTTAATAAATCAGAATTTTTCGGATGCAGCAATACCAAATATGTGTAACTTTTTTATTATTTTATTTGCAAAATGACGAAAGTGGGGTGATTTGAACTAATAATATTATATTATATAATATATTTTATATTTTATATATATTTATTATTATATATATATATTTTATACACTTTTATTTATGTGTGTGTGTGTGTGTTGTATATATATTTACACTTTAAAACTTTTTTTTTTTACTTTAACTTTTAGTTCCCCTAGGGTGCTTCACCACTATGGAGCACGATTTTTAATAAAGCCTAATGCATTGTATAAACAATGCATGTACCAGGATGGTGGTCTCCCCACTTCCTGCCTGGGGCATGAAGTAGTGAAAACAAAAACATGGCAGCAATGGAAGCCTTCACAAGGCTTCCATTGCTGCCATGTTCACTGATCTGAACCCCAAAATTTTGCAGAGGGTGTCCCAATCGGAGTGAGGAATGGTTTCTCATTCATTTAGATACTGCAGCCATTTGCTGCAGTGTTTAAAGGGTTAAGCAAAGCGGGAAGGCACTGCGATCCCATTACACAGTTATTTAACGCCACCAGGACGTACCCATATGTCCAGGTGGCTTAAGGTATTTAGTAATAAACTCATACTTGCAGAGAGGAACTATAGTGTTGTTGAGTGGGAGTGTTTGGCCATCAAATGGGCCCTTGAGTCTCTCAAGTACTATTTACTGGATCGTCACTTTAGGCTAATCACGGACCACTTTCCACTAACTTGGATGTCTCAAGCAAAAGAGAGAAATGCTAGGGTCACAAGGTGGTTCCTGACACTACAAAATTTTAGTTTCTCCATAGAACACGGGGCAATGACGATGCTCTGTCAAGGACACACTGCTTGATGTGTGTCACTGAGAGGCCTGTCACATAATCTCCAAAAAATTGGGAATCTCGCAAGAGAACAGAGAGTGACTTTTGATCATTATATTTACTATTTTGCCATAGGCAAACTTAAACTCTATCAGTTCTCTATCTGTAAAACACTAAAACGTAACTTTTATTATGTATAACTCTTAACCTCTATACACACTATTTAAAAACCTGATTTTAACCTCATCATTTAAAACCCTTTTGCTTCTGAAAGAAGGAATAACTCCTTTTCTAATTTTTCAAGTCTGGTGGAGCCCCCACCTATTAACAGGAGAGCCTTATATCTATAGCAAAGTACTCGCCCCCGCACGGGATCCCAAGCCTACTACCTGGGTAGTCGTCCCCAATCTATGGACACAGAACAAATAAGGCCCCTTGTGACACCTTTCTGCAGCAGGTGACACTTCTAGATAGAGGTGAAAAAATCACAATTTAAAACTTTCCAACATGTTTCGCCAGCTAACTGGCTTCATCAGGGATTAGAGGTCCGATCACATGTGGTCTAAGCTCACTTCCTGTTATATCATGTTAGGTACACACCCCTATTCAGGTGCTCACCAATTAGCCATCAGAGAATCCACAAAAAACCCACTCCCCCTTCCGCTCTTCTGTAACGCACACTCATAATATGTCCTGCTAAAGCGCCACCATGTCCCATGAACAGCAATCCTCAGGCAAATTCGCCATCTCCATAACGGGCTGCGCCCCCATCTTACCTTTACTGCCCGCGCCAATGTACTGCACCAGCAAGACACCTCAGCCCTGACTGTGATGGACTTCCGTCTTATTTCTCTCATATTATTGCAACTGCAGGGCCCCCTCTCTTCCACATCTAATATGCATATTCATTGGGAATATAGATTTCACTGTACAGTACACCACTGTCATATTATCTTCCCATAAAGCACTTCTCCTATATATCTAATATATATTCATTTTAATAAAGCTGCAAGCCCTATTAAATACATGTTTTATTGTGCTGTATACTATTGTCTCAGACTATTTCCATAAACCACTTCTCTTTTATATGTAATATTCATATTCATTTTAATAAAGCTGCAGGCTCTATGGTTAGCCCTCCCTCCCTTCCGCAGCCCGACCCCACAACCTCCCCACCGAAGACTCTGGTCCACGGCCAGCCACCAAATTCACCACGCCACAGTGGAAGCATGCAAAAACACGGGAGCATGCAAAAACACCAGCGTCCTCAAACGCTACTGCATCCACTTGCATCCAGTCAGCACTAGATCAACGCAGCGAGCAGAAACAATAAATCTATACATAGATGAATAAATACATGAATAAGTAGTTATCCACTCCCGGGCCACGTCTCGCCACAACAACGCGAGTGCACACACCACACAATTCAGCTGCCAAAAAACCTCTCCATGCACAAAAGCAATATACATACATCCCGAGTTGTGGGATAGAAACCGTGGCCTCGCGTGATCAATACCTACCATCATTACAGGACCCAGGGAAAATGAGGGACAACGTAGAAGCAGAGGGGGGTAGGGTTGGTGGGGGGGCAGGAGGGAGATGGGAGAGAGGAAAAAACATATGTCAACTCTGATGCTTCCATAGTCTATTTTTCAACTGTGCTATATTCCACTGACCGTACTTAATGACATATATCATGTTTCTTCAAAAATTATTATATAGGGAATCAGCAAGATTAAATAAATGCTGGGAAAAAGAAAAGCCTTCATTTAGGCTTTTAGGTTTCAATGTATTGAGTCTGTATATCCATCTTGCCTCTTTCCCGCAACAAAACTACATCCCGATCGCCCTTTCTTTCCCTAGCTTTTTCACACAGATGCCCCAGAATTTAAGCACCTCTATTTCACCATTATGTACTTCCAAAATGTGTCTCGCTAGGGGGGTATCACCTCTACTTTTAATAGCACTCAGATGTTTCGAGATCCGACGGCGAAACTCCTGTATGGTTTTTCCCACATAGATCTTTGGGGGAAGTACACATTAGCCCCATAAATCACCCCTCTGGTTTTACAATTAATGATTGTCTTATCTCAAATCTTCTTTATCAAGGGGTTTTAAAAAAATTCTTTAGTTTTCCATATAGGGGACAGAAAATTGAACAGTTGCCCAGGGATATGAGCCTACCCCCGGGGAGACTGTAACCAGGGTTTTTTTTCCCATCTCCCCAAAAGGACTATGTAAAAAACCCATCCCTAAGATTTTTTCCTTTCCTTAAGTAAACATAGGGTTATTTAGGAATCCCCTCGGGAAAATTACGGGATCTCCTTCAGAATGTGCCAATGTCTTTTTAAGTAGGGCCCCTCATTTCATTGGCTCTTTTCATAAAAAGGTACCTTTTACAACAAATTTAAAAAGTTTTTTCTTTCTTCTTTTTACTGTTTAAATTAAATGTCCTCTGTCAGGGTTAAAAGCTTTGTTTAAACACCTTCCTAAAACTTTTTTTTTTGGGGGTTTAAACCCCTTGCCAATAAAAATGTGCTTTTAATTTTAAATACACAATGATTTTGTTTTAAGTTTTGGATTTTGTTTTGACACATAACTATTTATTTCAGATAAAAGGAGCAGCCATGGGGCACGGGTTTGCGCACCAAGTTTTGCTATCTATTTTTAGGGGGGTGGGGGGGTCTTTTTTTTTTTTTTTCTAAAAACCCCTTTTGAAATATTCCCCAGATCGGATTTTATTTTGGGGGCGCTTTATTGATGATTTTTTGTTTTTTTGGGGATTGAAAGTAAAAAATTATTCATGGATTTTGTATCTAGACTCAAGGTTTAATAAAATTTGGGGAAATGAATTAACTTTTTGAAATTCATGGGAAAAAATAAATTTTTTGGATCTTAAAAATTTTGTTGGATGAAAACAAGCAGTTTCAGACAAAGATATTTCAAAAGGGGAATAGGGGCCTCCCCAATAGTTTGTTACATTTCTCTAGTGGAAATCCACCTTCTAAAAAAAAAAGGGGATTCCCATGGGCCCCAATTTTTTAAAGGGTATAGAAACTTTTTTCCCTTTTAAAGGATTTCAATGAAAAATTTTTATAAAGTTAAATGACGTTTTCAGTAAAGGGGGTTTTAAACCAAAAAAATTTTTGAGGAAGGCGTTTAAAAAGAGTTTTGCCCGGACAAAAGGACATTTATTAATCAGTAAAAAAAAGAAAGAAAAACTGTTTTTATTCCGTTGTTTAGGTACCTTTGTGATAGACCCAATAAAAATGGGGGGGGCTTCTTAGAAAAACTTGGGAAAACTTTTCTAAAGGCAGATCCAGTATTCTCTGAGGTAAATTTAAAAAACCCTAGTGTCACTTATAGAAGAGGAAAAAATCTTAGGGATGAATTTGTAATTGTCTTTTTGAGGGGGGAATGGCAAAAAAACAGGGTTTTCCCAGTCCCCGGGTGGTGGGTCTTTTCCCCTGTGGAAAACTGTTCATTCTGTAAAATTTATAGGAAAAAACTAAAAAAATTTGGGTTAATCCCTTTGAAAAGGAAGATTTGAGGTAAGCCCAATTCTTTTAAATTGTAAAACCAGGGGGGTGTTTTTGGGGGGGCTATTTTGTACTTGCCCCGGGATCTATGGGGGGAAAAACCATAAGGGTTTCGTCGTCGGACCCGGGAAACTTCTAAAGTACTTTTAAAAAGTAGAGGTGAAAACCCCCCTAGCGGGGGACACATTTTGGAAGTACATAATGGGGGAAATAGAGGTGCTTAAATTTTTGGGGCATCTGTGGGGAAAAAGTGGGGGAAAGAAAGGGCGTTTGGGGAAATGTAGTTTTGTTGCAGAAGGGGGCAAGGGTTTATACAAAACTCAATCCCATTAAAACCCTTTAAAGGCCAAAATTTAAAAAGGTTTTTAAATTTTTCAGCTTTTTTTAAATTTTGCTGTTTCCCTTATAAAAATTTTTTTGAAAAAACATGTATATGTTTTAAGTACGGTAAAGGGGAATAGCCCAGTTGAATATTTGGATTGGAAGCTTCAGAGTTCACTTTTGGTTTTTTTCCTCTTCCCATCTCCCTCCTGCCCCCCGCCAATCCCCCCCCCCTTTTCCTTCTTTTTGAAACCTTTTTTCCCCGGGGCCCTGTAATAAATGATAGGTATTGATACGTGAGGCCACGGTTTTATTTAAAAAATGGGGATGTTTGTATTTTTGTTTTTTGTGCAGGGAGGGTTTTTTGGGCAGCTAAAATTGGTGGTGTGTGAAACTCGCGTTTTTTTGTGGCGAACGTTTCCGGGAGTGGATAACAAACCTTTTTATGTTTTTAAATTATCTTTGTTTTAAATTTTTTTTTCTGCCCCCCCGTTTTTTTTTGAGGGGTTTTATTGGAGCAAGGGAGTTTGGAAAAAGTTCCCCCCGGTTTGAGGCCTTTGGGGTTGTTTTTGCTGCCCCGTTTTTTTTTGGGGGGGCATTTTTTTCCACTGGGGGCTTTTTGGTAAAATTTTTTTGGGGTTTATTTTTGGCCTGGGGTCGGGGGGAGGGGGGGAAATTTTCGGGGGGGTTTTTGGTTTGTGGGTTTGGGTGGGGGGGGGGTAAATAAAAAGCCTGACCCCTTTTTTAAAAAAGATTTTAAAGGGAAAAATTACATATAAAAGAAAAGGGTGGTTTAGGGAAAAATTGTCTGGGGACAATAGTAAAAAGCAAAAATAAAAACATGTTTTTAAAATGGGGCTTGAAAGCTTTTTTAAAAATGAATAGGTATATTAGGTATTTAGGAAAAGGGTTTTTTGGGGAAGATTATGGACAGGGGGTGTACTGTACATTTGGAAATCTATATTCCCAAGGAATATGCATATTAGATGTGGAAGAGAGGGGGCTTATGGGAGTTGTTTAAAGCTGGTGTGTGCTGTGGAATGAAAAACCCCTATTCTGTAATTTCGTTGTAGGTGAGCCACGCAGTTGCCCAAAAATTTTGAGAGAAATAAGACGGAAGTCCCTCACCGTCAGGGGCCCGAGGTGTCTGCTTTGGGGCAGTCCCTTGGGCGCGGGTAGTACGGTAAAATTTGGGGGGCCCAAACCTGTTATGGAGATGGCGAAATTTTTCATGAGGTTTTATCAGGGGGGCATGGGGGGCTGCTTGAGGACTTTTTAAACAGTGTGCGTGCAGGAGGGCGGAAGGGGGAGTGGGTTTTATGTGATTCTCCCCATGGGGTAATTGGTGAGCACCTGAATAAAGGGGGGTTTTACCTAAATGATAAAATTTTAAGGGAAATGAGTTTAGCCACATGGATTGGGCCCCTAAACCCTGATGAAGCCAGGTTAGCTGGGAACATATTGGCGTTTTAAATTGTGAAATTTTTCCCCCTATCTAGAAGTTTTCACCCGCTGGGGACGGGTTTTCACAAGGGGCCTTATTTGTTCTGTGTCTTGAGATTAGGGACGACTACCCCAAATAGTAGGCTTTGGGGTTCCCCTTTTGGGGTAGTAATTTCATTAGATATAATGGGTCTCCTGTTAATAGGTGGTGCTCCCCCCAGATTTGATAATAGAAAAGGAGGTTTTTTTCCTTCTTTCAGAAGCCCCCAAAGGGTTAAAAAAATGAGGTTTTGAAATCAGGTTTTTAAAAAAGTGTGTATAAAAGGTTAAGAGTTATTTCATAATAAAAGTTACTTTTAGTGTTTTACAGATAGAGAACTGAATTTGGGTTTAAATTTTGCCTATGGCAAAAAAGTTAAAAAATATGAGAGGCCTGGGGGTCGGTGAAGGAAAAAACCCTCAGTTTTTTTGTCATTGCACTTTTGTTACTGACTTTTTTCGTTCTATTTTAGCAGCTCCAAGGGGCCCTTTTGACCAGGCCCGGGGGCATTCCCTGAAGTGGCCAAAATGGGTGGGTGGGGGGGACAGGTGAGGCTGGTTTTCAAGCCCATAATGTCCGAGACTGCAGGCTTTTGTTTGGGGGCTGGTAGAACCCTGCTGTAAAAAGGAAAGTCTTTCCCGTTTTATAAAAAAAAGGCATCTGGGATTGAAGTGGTCAGGTGAAAACCCAAGTTAGTTTAGGGCTCAGCCAAAACAGGCTTTTCATTTCTGTTTTGCCCGGAATTAAAAAAGGCCCCCTTTTTATTTTTGCCATTTGACATTTGAGTAATAAAACCCGACAGGCCCCAGACCTTCCCGGAGTGTCACTGTCTCGTTTCCCTTTAAGGGGCCCCGGCTGGGGTTTTGATCCTGACGCTAATCCTCCACCAAAGGGGAATTGTGTACTGGGCCCTTTTTAAAAAAAAAAAGGGCCCCTGGCCCCTACATTTTCCCTTTTCAGGGGGGGGTCTTTAAAAGCAGGCTCATCCGAGAGGGGAATGGTAGAGCTCATAGAGAGAAGCGTTACCGGGTCATGGACGAAGGGAACCTCCAATCACTTTGCCACTAGTTCCTCAGGAGAAGGAAAAGGGGCGTTTAGCGGCTTGGATATGTCAGGATATGTCTACTCCTTGGAAACAAGTTCCTCAAGCTTAGTGTGAGTAGGGAACGCCAAATGCCAAATGTTGCCATATGCTCCATTTGAAGGAAACCCCAATCTGTGAAGGGAGTCCCTGACAGCCCGTCAGAGGGGTCCCCAGAAGAGGCCATCTTGTAATGAATAGAGGCATCTATATCCAAATTACATCTGTCCAGATAGCGGCAGGCGCTCTATGGCAAAAACAATGCCTTGCGATAGCCTAGAAAGGTCACCCACCGCAAAAGAAAGGGCCAGCTTACCACACCTAGCAGCTGTGTCAACCAGAAGAGAGCTGGAGTTGCCTACAGGGAGATGCTGTGGTTAGGGATGAGCGAATCGATTCTAACGAATTGGAAATCATTTAGAATTTCAGGGAAAATTTGATTCTGAATGAAGCCGAAGTTCATGGCGATTTGCGGTAACGAAGCATTTTAGCTTCGTTACAGCGAATCGCCATGAACTTTGGCTTTGTTCAGAATCGAATTTTCCCAGAAATTCTAAATGATTTCCACTTCGTTGCCATATTCTTGCAGCCATTTTAGGCTGCAAGAACATGGCATGACATGGGGCAGAGAACTATGGGAGGAACAAAGGAACACCCTCAAAGACATGTGCAGTCATAAATACGGCAGCCATGTTAAATTCTGCCACTTATCAATTTGTCTCCTATCCACAAGCATCTGGCTGTAGCAGCATTACATTGCACTCTGTGCAAAATACTTCCATTTTTTGAGCTACTGGGGAGAAAGACCTTCACAAGGGTGTGTCATATACACACCTGTTCCTGAACCAGCGGTTTTATTTTAGGATATTGCAATCTGTGCCCAAGAGTTAATTTATCCTCTTGTTTGTGGGGAATTCTGAGTCAAATCCAGGGTGTGTTTCTGCCCCATACATGCCTGAAATACACTCACCGGCCACTTTATTAGGTACACCATGCTAGTAACGGGTTGGACCCCCTTTTGCCTTCAGAACTGCCTCAATTCTTCGTGGCATAGATTCCAGAAGGTGTTGCAACGATGCTCAATTGGTACCAAGGGGCCCAAAGAGTGCCAAGAAAATATTCCCCACACCATGACACCACCACCACAGCCTGAACCGTTGATACAAGGCAGGATGGATCCATGCTTTCATGTTGTTGACGCCAAATTCTGACCCTACCATCCGAATGTCGCAGCAGAAATCGAGACTCATCAGACCAGGCAACGTTTTTCCAATCTTCTACTGTCCAATTTCGATGAGCTTGGGCAAATTGGAGCCTCAGTTTCCTGTTCTTAGCTGAAAGGAGTGGCACCCGGTGTGATCTTCTGCTGCTGTAGCCCATCTGCCTCAAAGTTCGCCGTACTGTGCGTTCAGAGATGCTCTTCTGCCTACCTTGGTTGTAACGGGTGGCTATTTGAGTCACTGTTGCCTTTCTATCAGCTCGAACCAGTCTGCCCATTCTCCTTTGACCTCTGGCATCAACAAGGCATTTCCGCCCACAGGACTGCTGCTCACTGGATGTTTTTTCTTTTTTGGACCATTCTCTGTAAACCCTAGAGATGGTTGTGCGTGAAAATCTCAGGAGATCAGCAGTTTATGAAATACTCAGACCAGCCCTTCTGGCACCAACAACCATGCAACGTTCAAAGGCACTCAAATCACCTTTCTTCCCCATACTGATGCTCGGTTTGAACTGCAGGAGATTGTCTTGACCATGTCTACATGCCTAAATGCACTGAGTTGCCGCCATGTGATTGGCTGATTAGGAATTAAGTGTTAACGAGCAGTTGGACAGGTGTACCTAATAAAGTGGCCGGTGAGTGTACATCACGTTCATTCTTTAGGGTATTTTATTTTGTACCCAAGAGTTAATTTATCCTCTGTGGGTGAGGTAATTCTGAGTCAAATCCAGGGTGTGTGTGTTTCTGCCCCATACATGCCTGAAATCCATCAACTTCAGTCTGTGGGGGAATTTTAATCTTTGGCCAAGAGTTAATTTATCCACTCTTTGTGGGGAATTCTGTGTCAAATCCAGTGTTTGTGTATTTCTGCCAGGGCTGTGGAGTCGGCAAGCCGAAGCTCCGACTACGACTCCTCAATTTCCCAAACCTCCGACTCCGACTCCCGACTCCCTCATACATGGCGCATGTTTAAGTGGTAACTTTACTGTAGTAAATTGGTAACATCAGGCTGTTTATTACTTTATGATACAATAATCAAGCTATTTAGGTAGAACAGACACTGACAAGCAAAATGTTAACATTGTTTTGATCTTTTGAACACTTGTGGGTAGAGTTGAAGAAAAATCCTTATTTGTATCCAAGTCCAGTCTGCACCAACATTGGGAATGTGTAGAAAAGACCTGGGATCAGATTTTGGTCAAGATATGCTTGAATCTGATTCAGAGCCCAAAAGGAATCAGGCAGTATTGAAAACCAAAAGGTGGATTTCCCAAATACTAACAAAATAATAGAAATTAACATTTTGATTTTAGGAGCAAAACAGTAACAAAGCAGTTACAGGAAAGAATCTTCAGATCTAAGCAGATGCTAAATACTTGCAAGTCAAATTTGCTTAAGATGGGTAAGATGACTGTATATAAAATTATAGTAGTCTCATGTACAAAGCTCTAGTGGATGGTGGGATATGGAGCCTGGAAGTCACAAGTTCAAAGCATTGTTACCATTTTGCTTGTCAGTGTAAAATATATTTATTGGATATGACTTTAGAACACAAAAAAATTGTAAATATGCAAAACACTACAGAAACATCTGTGGAGTCTCTGAATTTGTTCTGAGAAATAGTATTGCCTCCATCAGATCCTGCATACATGACCTCACATCTGATCTAATTATTTCCAGGCTAAAGAACGGCCTCTCTACACTAACTTGGGTTGGGGGTAAAGCGGTGACCACAGGGGCAACATCTCGAAGGCTATGTTCACACGGCTTTAAATTGGACGTATTTCAGTCCGTAATTACACGCCGGAGTGCGCAAATTACGGCTGCAATACGTCCCAGTCATTACGGTAATCCACAGTTCTCATAGAGAACTATGGATTACGTCTCCTCTCCCTGCTCGGCGAATACGCCGAGGAAGGAGATAAGTGCCATGTGAATTACCAGTGGTGTATACGCGCCGCTGGCAATGCAAGTCTATGTGCCGGCGAGGTGCCGGCCCCCGCCCCCGCTCCACCCCCGGCCACACGGTGTAATTGCGGGGCGTAATTACGCCCTGCATTTAAGCCGTGTGAACCCAGCCTAACAATGTCAGGGTATAAAGGAATTGCCTCAGCCACAGTCAGTTTTGATGAATGGTTGAACTCTTCTACTTCTATGAAAGCAGGTAAAAAATTTTGCTGAAATCTGTTTGCCATGAGAGCGGAATCTTTTCCCCTGGGGCAGCGCTTTGCCTGCTCCATGTCATCAATTACACTCCTCATGTGATAGGGCTGAAGATATGGGAGCAGTAGCACTGGCCGGACCCAATTCCTCTTGCTCTTTCCACTGCATCGAACTAACTGGACCAACTCATTATATATTTTGGGAGTCGGAGTCGGTCCCCTTGATGACGACTCCTGCACAAGAGGCCCCGACGCCGACTGCCTGACTCCGACTCCACAGCCCTGATTTCTGCCCTACACACATCTCAAATCCAGCCAGTTCAGTCTGTTGGGATATTGCTATATGTGGCAAACAGTTAATTTTTTCACTGATTGTGGGCATTCTGTGGGCATGCTGATACATTTAGAGCCACTCTCCCCAAAAGAGTGGAGAGGGTGTCGTCAGTAATTTTGCATTAACATCAAAAATCATTTTGCCCTTCCTTTGATTCTTCAGTGTCCGCTTTCAATTAGTCAATAATCCATCAGTGCTGTCAAAGCCAAAAAGAAACAGGAGTTGATCAAAAACAGAGATGAGAAGTAGATATTTTCATGTCTTCTGTGTTTTGTATCCACTCCTGCATTTGGCTACCTAATCATCAGACAATCCTGATGATTGTGTGATGTCCTAATCATCAGACAATCCAAAGGACCACGTCATACGGCCTCCGACTTATCGAAGACACAGCGGTTGCTTTGTGTTTGTTTCTTTCTTTGACAGATTAAATGAAGGGGAATACCAAAAACATTGTGCGCTACCGTCATTATAGTGGTGGAGGGTGGAAATAGCATTAGGAAACCACAGGGTGGTCAAGTGAGAGAGTGGTCAGTTGATAACAGCATGAGTAGGCCACATAGTGGCACAATGACATACTGTGGAGGTGGCAGCAGCCTGAGTAGTGGTGGCAGAGAGTGGAGGTGGTGGCAGCATGAGTAGGACACAGAGTGGCACAATTACAAAGTGTGGAGTTGGCAGCAGCAGCATTAGGCCGGAGAGTGGAACAATGTCATAATCTGAGGTGGGCGGGCAGCAGTATGTTACATAATGAGGGACGTGGGTTGGCATACAAGCAAGCATCTAGCCTGAGAGTGCCATTGCGTGACATCGCCTGGAGGGTGACAGCAGGAGCAAGCAGCATGAGGAGACCTGAGTGGTGAGGTGGTAGCAGCATTAGAAGGCTACATAATGGCCCAGTGAAGAGTGGGGAGGTGGGTGTCAATACCAGTTCCTGATAAAGATGGTAGGTGGTAGAAGGAGCAGCTGGCTGCAGATGTGTGGCATCCAGCAGGTGGCAGCATCAGAAAAAATTAGTGAGGCAGGTCAGCCAGGAGGAATCCTGGGTTTGGCATCGGATCAGGTGCTGCTGCTGGTTGGTACTTCTCACTGGGTAGGGTGGAAGAAAAGTCTGTCCTCAAAACAAACTCCAGACTCGGTTGCTGTGTATGCTCCTACATCCCACTCACAGCAGCCGTTGGCAGGTGCGTAATGTGAGCGCTGAGGAACCCCCCGGTCAGATCAGGAGAGGATGCGATGGCGCAGCTAGTATCTCTGCTATCACTAGCCATGGCTGCACTCTCTCACTGGCTCCACAAGTCCGCTGCTTTGGGATAACCTTTGACTTCAAATCGCACATCCAACCCCTTACCCTTGCCTACACCTGAAAAATATCTCCCGAATCCTCTCATTCCTTCACTTTGAAAGCACAAAAGTTCTTGTCCAGGCTCTCGTCATCTCACGCCTAGACTATTGCAACATCCTTCACTGTGGTCCCCCATCTAGCAGCCTCGCTCCCCTTCAATCCTTTCGGAACTCTGCTGCCTGTCGGATTCACCTCTTTACTCAATTACTCCTCTGCCTCTCCCTTCACTGGCTGCCCATTGCCCAACGGATCGTGGCCTTGGTTTATCGGTCACCACATCTACGGACTCCTGAACAGAGATTTTGCAGCATCTGTTCCAGGACATGAAGCAGTGAAATGATGTTGTTCATCATGTAGTCCTGGCAAACGACAAATTGCTCCTGAAAAGAGCATGAGCATACCGGCCAGATGTCCGCCAAGAGATGCCCCTGATATCAAAATTACACGTTGAGTATCCTGTCCGCTCGATCATACAGACAATCATTAATGGCCTCCTTTTGGTTTATAAATTTCTCTCTGTTTTGCTCAGTTTTTCTCTGTTCATAATTTCTTTGTTCTGTTCAGCTCAAGGAGGGTGTGCTTGGTGGTGTAAGAATGGCTGAAGTGCATGCAAAGTTTCCTGGCCATTTGTAGTACATCTTGCAGATTGGTGAGAAGATGGTGAGGCAAGCGATGTACAACCAAATTAAAACACAGATTCTCTGAATGGTGCAGAAAGGATCCACCACTGAAAAGGGGAAGGACTGCAGGTACCCCAACTTGGACAGGAGCACGGTCAGCTTCAGCACCTTAGGATGGCTAGACGCATACTGCTGTCTCTTGGTAATCGTCTCGGTGAACGACTGCTGGTGCCATAAGTGGTGAGGAGCAGGTGCATCAGGACCGATAGTTGGTGGAAAAGAAAGACAACTCCCTTCAGCAGAGGTGGTGGAGCCTTGACTGCCTGAAATGGTATGCGTGCCACTGGGTGCTGTTGCTGCAGGAGGATGGATCACCACATCTGAGACACGTTTCTTCTAGGCAATTGGATGGTGACACTGCATATGTTGACGCAGGGCTGTGGTGTTAGGTCCCTGGCCACGCTTCACTTTCTGCCCACAGATTCTACATACAGTTGTGCTCAAAAGTTTACATACCATGGCAGAATTTTTGCTTTCTTGGCCTTTTTTCAGAGAATATAAGTGATAACACAAAATCTTTTTTTCCCATCTGGTTAGTTGTGGGTGAAGCCATTTATTGTCAAATACTGTGTTTTCCTCTTTTTTAAACATAATGACAACAAAAACATCCAAATGACCCTGATAAAAGTTTACATATTCAGTATTGCCCTCTCTAACATCAATGACAGCTTGAAGTTTGTGCTAGTTGTGGAGGAGGTTTTTTTTCTAGATGTAAATTGCCCATTTCTTCTTGGCAAAAAGCCCTCAGTTCTGTAAAATTTCCTGGGCTGTCTGGCCATGAACAGCATGCTTGAGATCTCCAGAGCAGCTCAATGATATTTGAGTCCAGGAGACTACGCTGGCCACAGAACCTTCACTTTGATTCTGACTGTGCCAATGACAGGTAGACTTGGCCGGTGTTTTGGTCTGGTAGTAGTGGGATCCACATGGCCACCACAAGCGGATGGCAACAAACCATGGCAGGGAGCGGTGTCTAAGTAGGTCCCGGTTTTTCACCAGAGCCCTGACGCGACGGGCTTACCGGTGGCGGCCGAGGTGCAGCGAGGTACAGATCGTAAGCAAGAATCGTAGTCGTGGGCAGGGGGAAGGTCTGGGCTGGGGGCAGAGGTTCGGAGTCGAGAAAACGTTAGCAAGAAGTTGGTACACGGCAAGGCAAGACCACACTCTAAAAGAAGCTTTTTCTTGGGCACGACGGAATATCGATCCAGCAAAGGAATGAGCGTGGAGGAAAACATAATAGGGAAGTGCCGCAATTTAGCCAAATCACGCGCGTGGCCTTTAATATTGACAAGAAACAAGACCCTAAGGAGCGGTCTGCCGTGCGTGGGAGCGCGCACCTCTCGGCCGGCAGAGGGCGCGGACATATCAGGAACACGGTCAGGTGAGTACCCAGGACGGGTGGACCCACAACTCGTCCCGTGGCCAGCGGGCCACCCGACCCGGGCAGGCACCGGTCGGGGACGGCTGGTGCGTCCGCGGCGGCAGGCGAGGAGCGGGACCGGCCCGCTACCGAACCCCCCCCCACACCTCAAAGGGTTCCCCTCTCTTAGGCTGAAGGGGAACTTACGAATCAGATCTTGGTTCCGGAATATTGGACTCCGGTTCCCAGACCTCTCCTCGGGGCGTAGCCTTCCAATCTGACAGAAAAGAACCGCTTTCCTGATGGTCGTCATGTCCAAGATGTCTTTCACCTCAAAAACATCAGGGGACTCTACTACTGAGACGGAGCAGCGTCCTTCTGAGAAATTGTTTCAAGGCCAGCAGGGCTTTAGGAGGGGAGACGTGAAAGGCGTGAAGGAATCCGGACAGATGGAGGTTCGGCAGAGCTTGTAGGGAAACGGGTTCAGTTGTGAAGTACTCTGAGCATCCCAGAAACAGGACCCAACTAATAGCTGGGATCTTTGAGCGTATGTATTGGAAGAGAGCCCACATTTATCCTGGAGGAAGGTTGGGGTAGATTCTCCTCCTCTTGTCAGCTTGGGTCTTCCTGCGGGCTTAAGCTGGAGTAAGGCATGTTGGGTTCTTCGCCAAATGATCCCGATCTCCGGAACTGGTTGTTCACGGCTGGGGGAACCTCGGAGGCAAGAAGCCACGTAGGGTGGGGGGGGGGCGTGGATGACGCCCATAGACACAAAAGAAGGGGAAAAGACCAGTCGAGTCGGAGTCCCGTGGTTATATGAGGAATTGGCCATGGGACGCTGTTCGGACCAGTTTTCCTGGCGGTGTGGACACAAAGTGCAGTGATATCCCCCAAGATCTGATGTTACCCCTACACTGCCCATTTCATTGGGGTGGTACGTGGACGAGAAGTCTAGCTGATTTGCAGGCGAGAACATAGGGCATGCACAAAACTTAGCAGACAAATTGGACGCTCGATCGGGAGACGATGTGGAGAGTACGCCATGTAGGCTGAAACTTGTGCTGGATTAGAAAAGTTGGCGCCAATTGAGGAG
This sequence comes from Phyllomedusa bahiana, assembly GCA_025379985.1. Classification (NCBI taxonomy): domain Eukaryota; kingdom Metazoa; phylum Chordata; class Amphibia; order Anura; family Hylidae; genus Phyllomedusa; species Phyllomedusa bahiana. The sequence goes on from JAODAL010002876.1 coordinate 98,228, forward strand.
CAGAAGGTCGCCAGTACATCCTCACACCTTGTGCCATCTTTGAGAAACTTACAGATGACCCCCCCTCTTACCGCTTCTCCCGAGTCTCACGGACGGTCCGAGGTGTGGTTGTGAGTGGTGGTTTGGATGTGAGTTAGTGGTGGTACCAACATTAAAGCAGAAAAGAGGAGGAGGAACAAATTAGGAATGGTAAGAGTTAGCCTATCGAGTGGTGGAGTCTGAATAGTATGTAAATGAAAAAAAAATACTTTACGAAGAGCGCTCCTCCAACATAAAGAATAAAAACTCTGCGTACTAAGACAAAGAATGATACAGATCAAGGCAAGAGGTCCTGAGCGACCCAAAGACAAATAATAAAGGCTGCGTATACAGTCCCTGCCCTGCACTGGTCCCTGTCCGGTATACTGTCAGGTGTATGTCATGACTAAGACTTGCATCGTTGATACTAATTTCCATGCTGTGGATATGTGTCTGCTAAAGATGTCAGTAGAAAGTAGACTCTATGCAACTCATCTGATTTTTGGTAAAATTTCAACATTAGGGCTGAGCAAAGATTTTTCTGAGAGTCCAAGAGCGCCCCCTGCTGGGGGAAAGTGAGCCATGCATCAAAAAGTGTAACACTCACTGTCGTTGTATGAATCGGAATATAGCAAAACAATCCTGCAGGCGGAGGACAGAAGTGAGTTACAAGTGATGTTACTTCAGGTGTAATCTTAACCTTTCAGAATTCTCTTTTTACAGTTTATACATTATGCAGTATATATTTTCTGTACACAATGTCCGTATCCTGTACTGATCCTGTTGTTACATTCCTGTATTATACGTCAAGGCTGCGCACTCACTATTCTTGCTGGAGCAGATAATTGTATACATTATTATCCTGTATGTCCTGAGTTACATCTCTGTATTGTATCCAAAGAGCTGCACTCACTATTCTGCTGGTGCAGTAACTGTGTACATAACATTTACTTATCCTGTACTGATCCTGGAGTTGCTTCCATGTATTTTCCGCCAGAGCTGCATCTCACTATTTGCTGTGCGTCACTGTTACATACATTCTTATCCTGTATGATGCTGGTTACTTCCTGTAGAGTATACTCCAGAGCTGCGCTCACTGTATCTGCTGGTGCAGTCACTGTTCCATTCCATTACTTTACCTGTACGGATCATGTCTTTCATTCCTGTATTATAGATCAGAGTGCGACTCACTATTCTGCTGGTGCTGTCATGTAACTTAGAAATTAATAATCCAGTGACTGATCCTGAGTGAACGATCCTGTATTTTCTCTCCAGTACGCTGGCTCTCACTAGTCTGCTGGTGCTGTCACTTGTACTATGCTGTACATTTATCTGTACTGTTTCCTGAGTTACATCCGGTATTTACTCCAGAGCTAGACTCGCGTCACTATTCTGCTGGTGCAAGTCATTTGTACATACAGTTTATCCTTGTATGATCCGGAGTCTACATATCTGGTGTACTATACCCAGAGCGGCACTCACTATTCGTGTGGTGCAGTCACTGCATATAATCTACATTATTATTCTGTACTGATCTGGATTTAAAATCCCTGTATTACTCTAGTAGCTCAGACTCACTATTGTGTCTGCGGGTGCTGTCAGTTGTACATACATTACTTAGTCTGCTACTGTGATCCTAGAGTTTATTCCTGTATTATGAGAGTCCGGAGCTTGCATCTCCATGATTTGCTGGTGCAGGTTCAACTGTGTACATACATTATTAATCTGTATGATCCTGACAGATTACATCTCTGTATTTCCTCCAGGAAGCTGAGCGCTCACTTTTCTGCTGGTGCAGTCACTGTGTACATACACTATGTATCTGTACTAATCCGGGAGAGTTACATCCTGTATTATCTCCAGGAAGTGCTCGCTCACTAGTTCGGCTGTGCAGGTTACTGTACGATACATCTTATCCTGTACTAATCCTGAGTCACATCTCGTGTGTCTATAGACTCCATGAGCTGCACTCACTATTGTGCTGGTGTCAGTCACTGTGTACACACATTACTTATCCTGTACTGATCCGGAGTACATCTGTATTTATACTCATTAGAGCTGCACTCACTATTCTGTGGTGCAGTCCACTGGAGTACATACATTATTATCGCTGTACTACTCGGAGTTACAATCCTGTCATTATACTCTAGAAGCTGCACTCACAATTACTGCTGGTGCGGTCATGTTACATATTATTGACTTATCCTGTACGTGTCCGAGTTAGATGATCCTGTAGTTATGAGGGTAGAGCTGCACTCACTATTACTGCTGGTGCAGTCACTGTGTTCATAACAACTTACTATCCTGTACTAATCCGGGTTGACATCCCTGTATTATACTCTAGAGCTGCACTCACTATTGCTGCTGGTGCGCCAGTCACTGTGTATACATTACATTACTTATCCTGTATGCTGATCCTGACTTACATCCTGTATTATACTCCAGAGCTTGCACTCAATATTCTGCTGGTGTCAGGTCACCTGCTTACATAAGATTACGTAATCCTGTACTGATTCCTGAGTTGCATTCTGTATTGTAGCTCCAGAGCTGCACTCGCACTATTCTGCTGGTTGAGCTCGCTGCAGTCATCTGTGTACATACATTACATTAATCCTGTACTGATCCTGAGGTTACATCCTAGTATTTTACCCAGAGCTGCACTCACTAGTTCTGCTGGGCAGTCCACCTGTACATCATTATGTTTATTCCTGTACTGATCAGTCGAGATACATCCTGTATTATCCTCTAGGAGCTGCGCTCCTATTCTGCTGGTGCAGGTCACTGTACATACATTACTTCATCTGTAGCGTGATCACGGAGTTACATCTACTGTATTTATCCTCCAGAGCTGCAACTCACTAATTGGCTGTGCATGGTCTCACTGTAAATAATACTTATCCTGTACTGATCCTAGAGTTACATCATTGTATTTAGGACTTTAGATAGCTGCATCAACTATTCTGCTGGTGCAGTCACTTGTGTACATACAAGTACTTATCCTTGTCCTTGGATTCCTGAGTTACATCCTGTTATTATCTCCAGGCTGCACTCTCTAATTCTGCTGGCGGCAGGCTCTGTACTTACATTACTTATCCTGTACTGATCCTGAGTTACACCTGTATTATTCTCTCCAGAGCTGCATCACTATTCTGATGGGGCGAGTCACTGGAATAATTACTTATCCTGTCCTGATCCTGAGTTTCATCCTTGTATCTATCCTCGCAGAGCTAGCACTCACTAAATCTGCTGGTGCAGTCTAAGGTACACAATTATTTATCCTGTACTGATGAGTTAATCCTGTATTATATCTCACAAGCTGCACTCACTATTCTGCTGGGTGCTCAGTCACTTTGTGTACATACATTACTTATCTGTACGATCTGAGTTACATCGCTGTATTATCCTCCAGAGCTGCACTCAATACCTTCTGCTGAGGGCGCAGTCACGTGTACATACATTTACTTTTCATGTCTGATCCTGAGAGTTACATCCTATGTTATTATCCTCCAGAGCTGCATCACTATTCTGCTGGTGCAGTCACTGTAGATACTCATTACTTATCCTTGTGGTAACTGATCCGAGTTACATATGTATTAATAGACTCCTGAGCTGCACTCACTATTCTGTGGTGCAGTACTCGATGTAAGTACGTGATGAGAAGATAACACCAAATTAACACACTCGTGCTCCCCATTCTCAACTTGAGATCTCGGTGTAACACTAATGAGTCACTGAACACCGCTTTAGAGGGATAGAAAAATGGTAATAAACTGGGCTCAATTTGTCTATTTTCACTTAGGGGTGTACTCTCTATTGTTGTCACTTTGGGGTGTACTCACTTTTGTTGCCAGCAGTTTAGACATTGTTGAGATATTTTGAGGGCACAATAATTTACACTGTTATAAAAGCTGTACACTGACTACTTTACATTGTATCAAAGTGTCATATATTTAGTGTTGTCCCATGAAAAGATATAATAAAATATTTACAAAAATGGGGAGGGGAGTTCTCACTTTTGTGCCATACTGTGTGGGTGTATATATATATATATATATATATATATATATATATATATATATATATATATATATATATATATATATATATAATATATATATAAAACATATACACTCACCGGCCACTTTATTAGTTACACCTGTCAATCTGCTCGTTAACACTTTTTTTCTATTCAGCCTATGTAATGGCGTCAACTCGGTGCATTTAGGCCTGTAGACATGGTCAAGACAATCTCCTGCAGTTCAAACCGAGCATCAGTATGGGGAAGAAAGGTGATTGGAGTGCCTTTGAACGTGGCATGGTTTGTTGGTGCCAGAAGGGCTGGTCTGAGTATTTCAGAAACTGCTGATCTCCTGGGATTTTCACGCACAACCATCTCTAGGGTTTACAGAGAATGGTCCGAAAAAGAAAAAACATCCAGTGAGCGGCAGTCCTGTGGGCGGAAATGCATTGTTGATGCCAGAGGTCAAAGGAGAATGGGCAGACTGGTTCGAGCTGATAGAAAGGCAACAGTGACTCAAATAGCCACCCGTTACAACCAAGGTAGGCAGAAGAGCATCTCTGAACGCACCGTACGGCGAACTTTGAGGCAGATGGGCTACAGCAGCAGAAGACCACACCGGGTGCCACTCCTTTCAGCTAAGAACAGGAAACTGAGGCTCCAATTTGCCCAAGCTCATCGAAATTGGACAGTAGAAGATTGGAAAAAACGTTGCCTGGTCTGATGAGTCTCGATTCTGCTGCGACATTCGGATGGTAGGGTCAGAATTTGGCGTCAACAACATGAAAGCATGGATCCATCCTACCTTGTATCAACGGTTCAGGCTGGTGGTGGTGGTGTCATGGTGTGGGGAATATTTTCTTGGCACTCTTTGGGCCCCTTGGTACCAATTGAGCATCGTTGCAACACCTTGTGGAATCTATGCCACGAAGAATTGAGGCAGTTCTGAAGGCAAAAGGGGGTCCAACCCGTTACTAGCATGGTGTACCTAATAAAGTGGCCGGTGAGTGTATATATATATAATATTTCCATATCATGCAATATACAATATATACAATATATATATAATAACTAGTCAGTTCAGCCCCATGCCGTCTACCATATGCCCTCTGTTACTTCGCCCCATGCTATATGTCCTCTTATGGAGCCTCCTGAACAGCCAATCAGATAGTGCTTTTATTGTCCCCCTAACTTAGATCAATTACAGCTGTAATCTGGTCCCTGTGCAGTTCCCATAATGGTCGCCTCATAGACTGGGGCCACTGGTTCTTTATTCTGGGCGCTGGGTCCGTGCATATAGTGACCAGTTCGGTGATATCTACCGGCACACTTCCATGGTAGCGCTGCTTATGTGACGATTTGTAAATTGTATGATATATATATAAAGTACTGAGGAACAATAAATTGTATATTCTGCTCTGGTTATAAATTGTTATCCTTACTGGGAAATAAAAAATACATAAAAAAGCCATAAAAGTTATATATGTGAACGCAATAGAAATAAAGATTGTGTAATACCGTACAGCGCCTGATCGTGTGTTATACATGCCGCCAAGTAACTTAAGGGAGAGCTGTCAAAGGAAATATAAAAATGCTCCTAAATTTACAATAACATCTACAAAAAAAGTTTCAATAGCTTTTTTGTTGTTGTGCGCTCAGCTCCTCTGCTCCCATGTTCCCATGACAACACTTCAAGTTAGGTGTCCTGATAGCTCAGTATTGTCATAGGGACATTGAGTTGATGTACTGAAGCAATTACTATAAAATAACTCTTTAGAACATTTTCCTTGACATATGAGACTTTTAATGAAACTTTTTCTTCAAATTTGTGAATTGAAATGTGATGTTAGACCAGACTAAGACTGTGGAGGAGGGGGAAACCCTGGTGAGCCCCTGAGCATGATGGTCCCCTGAGCATCGGCTGCTATGGGAGAAAGGCAGAGACAGAAGAAAGCAAGAGTCATGTGAAGTATGTGCAGTAGCTGTAGGGCGGGCCCTAAGAATCAGCTCCACTGGTGGCCCCAAGAATTAACTCCACTGGTGGACCCCAAGAATTAACTCCACTGGTGGCCCCAAGAATCAACTCCACTGGTGGGCCCCAAGAATCAGCTCCATTGGTGGGCCCCAAGAATCAGCTCCATTGGTGGCCCCAAGAATCAGCTCCACTGGGGGGCTCCAAGAATCAACTCCACTGGTGGGCCCCAAGAATCAACTCCACTGGTGGGCCCCAAGAATTAACTCCACTGGTGGGCCCCAAGAATCAACTCCACTGGTGGGCCCCAAGAATTAACTCCACTGGTGGGCCCCAAGAATCAACTCCACTGGTGGGCCCAAGAATTAACTCCACGGGTGGGCCCCAAGAATCAACTCCACTGGTGGGCCCCAAGAATTAACTCCACTGTGGGCCCCAAAGAATCAACTCCCACTGGTTGTCCCCAATAATTAAATTCACAGGTGGGCCCCAAGAATCAACTCCACTGGTGGGCCCAAAGAATCAACTCCACTGGTGGCTCCAAGAATCAACTCCACTGTTGGGCTCCAAGAATCAACTCCACAGGTGGGCACCAAGAATCAACTCCACTGATGGCCCCAAGAATCAACTCCACCGATGTGCCCAATAACCAAATCCACTGGTGGGTCCCATGAATTAACTTCACTGGTGGCCCTAAGAACCAACTGTACTGATGGGCCCTAAGAATCAACTCCGCTGGCAGGAACCAAGAACTAACTTCACTGGTGGGCCCCAAGAATCAACTACATTGGTGGTCCCCAAGAATCTACTTCAATAGTGGGCCCCAAGAATCAACTCCATTGGTGGACCCCAAGAATCAACTCTACTGGTGGGGGCCAAGAATAAACCTCACTGGTGGACCCCAAGAGTAAACTCCACTGGTGGGCCCCAGAATCAGCTCCACTAGAGAAACAACACCCCGGGTGGGTTCCAAGAATCAACTCCACTGGTGGACCCCAAGAATTATCTTCACAGGTGGGCCCCAAGAATTAACTCCACTGGTGGGCCCCAAGAATCAACTCCACTGGTGGGTCCCAATAATTAACTCCACTGGTGGGCCCCAAGAATCAACTTCACTGGTGGACCTCAAGAATCAACTCCAGTGGTGGACCCCAAGAATCAACTCCACAGGTGGGCCCTAAGAATCAACTCCACTGATGTGCCCAATAACCAAATCTACTGGTGGGTCCCATGAATCAACTCCACTGGTGGGCCCCAAGAATCAACTCCACTGGTGGGCCCCAGAATCAACTTCACTGGTGGGCCCCAAGAATGAACTCCAGTGGTTGACCCCAAGAATCAACTCTACAGGTGGGCCCCAAGAATCAACTCCACTGATGTGCCCAATAACCAAATCTACTGGTGGGTCCCATGAATCAACTCCACTGGTGGGCCCCAAGAATCAACTCCACTGGTGGGCCCCAGAATCAACTTCACTGGTGGACCTCAAGAATCAACTCCAGTGGTGGACCCCAAGAATCAACTCCACAGGTGGGCCCTAAGAATCAACTCCACTGATGTGCCCAATAACCAAATCTACTGGTGGGTCCCATGAATCAACTCCACTGGTGGGCCCCAAGAATCAACTCCACTGGTGGGCCCCAGAACTAACTTCACTGGTGGGCCCCAAGAATCAACTACATTGGTGGTTCCCAAGAATTAACAGCACTGTGGGCTCCAAGAATCAACACCACTGTTGTGCCCCAAGAATCAACTCCACTGGTGGACGCCAAGAATCAACTCCACTGGTGGACCCCAAGAATCAACTTCACTGGTGGGCCACAAGAATTAACCTCACTGGTGGGCCCCAAGAATCAACTGCACTGGTGGGCCCCACAAATCAGCTCCAATGGTGGGCCACAAGAATAAACCTCACTGGTGGACCCCAAGAGTAAACTCCACATGGTGGGCCCCAGAATCAACTCCACTGATGGGGCCCAAGAATCAACTCCAATGGTAGGTACCCCAGTTTGCTGTAGACCCTGGCAGACAGAACCCAGTAGAACCCATCAGTGTTCTCCATAAACCCCCTGCAGATATTTTACACTTCATGGGTTGTCCAGTGGAAAAAAAATGTCTTTAGAAAATTTCTCCTATAGTTCGGAATTTTTATAATATATTTGTGCTACATTTTCTGTAGGTTTCCTGCAACTCTACATCAGCAGTTTGATGACAGAAAACTCAGTAGTTCTGTATCTCCACAAAAAGCTCTGTGTCGGGCCCAGAAGATCAGGTTGTGGCTTGTGGCTTTTTCCAGAACAACTTCTGAAGCCATAGCACTTTGGTCCTGCCCCCAAAGCTTTAAAAATTAGGGAGAAAAAGGGGGGTTGGCATTGAGTCTGACGTAGAAAGGAGGAAGATAGAAAAAGAATAGCAAAGGATCTTGGGATTTGTAGTTTTACAGGGGAAACAGGAAACGCTGCTGCTCATCTGCAGATAAGGGAGGCTACGTACAACCAAAAAAGAGCAAAAATTAGCACAGAAAACATCACAGAGAAATGAATGAAAACACAGGCAAGCATTTTGAGAAATCTTTTTCTTTTGGTTTTCCAGCCAGCCCCATTAACTCCAGTTGGGCGTGTCAGTACAATGCTTCCCAACATGTGGGTGCATTTGTATTGATAGCCTAAATAGCAGTTATTATGTGGACACATAGAACAGACTTATGGTTGCTTTCTTAGTTTAGATAGCATGAAACTAAGAGGGGGAGATGCTAAGCTAAATTTATCACAGTAATAGATTGCCAGAGAAACCTGTGAGAGGGAGGACGCTGGGTGGCAGGACATACAACTTCATGAGAGCTAGTATGACTGTCTATGAAAGCCATAGTAACTCTCATAAGGCTGTTACTACGTCCCGGATCCTTTGCTGGGATTTGTCTACGTTCCTCCTTCCCAAATTTAATCTCAGTGCCACCCCCATTTCTTCCCTCATGCAAAAAGTCTCCGAAGGTAATATGAAAGGGGTGTGGCTTCAGAGGTTGTTCTGGAAAAAAGCCAAACCCTTTTGGTCACCTGATCTCCTGGGTTCAACACAGAGTTGTTTGTGGAGACACAGAACTACTGAGCTTCCTGTTACCAAGAAGGGGTGTAGTGTCAGAGGTCGTTCTGGAAAAAGGGTGTAGTTTCAGAGGTTGCTATGGAAAATGAACAAACTGTTTTGGTCACCTGATCCTCTGGACTCAATACAGAGCTTTTTGGTGAAGACACAGAACTACAGAACTACTGAATTTGTGGGTTGTTGTCATGGCTTCAGAGGTTGCTTTGGTAAAAAACCAAACCCTTTTGGTCACCTGATTTCCTGGGTTCAACACAGAGCTATTTAGGTAGATACAGAACTACTGAACTTGTGGCTTGTGGGCATGGCTTCAGAGGATGCTCTTGAAAAAAAGCCAAACCCTTTTGGTCACCTGATCTCCTGGGTTCAACGCAGAGTTGTTTGTGGCGACACAAAACTATTGAGCTTCCTGTTACCAGGAAGGGTGTAGTTTCAGAGGTCGTTCTGGACAAAAGGGTGTAGTTTCAGAGGTTGTTATGGAAAATGAACACTGTTTTGGTCGACTGATCTCCTGGGCTCAACACAGAGCTTTTTGTGAAGACACAGAACTACTGAACTTGTAGGTTGTTGTCAAGGCTTCAGAGGTTGCTTTGGAAAAAAGCCAAACCCTTTTGGTCACCTGATCTCCTGGGTTCAACACAGAGTTGTTTGTGGAGACACAGAACTACTGAATCTTCCTTTTACCAGGATGGGTGTAATTTCAGAGGTCGTTTTTGGAAAAATGGGTGTAGTTTCAGAGGTTGCTATGGAAAATGAACAAACTGTTTTGGTCACCTGATCCTCTGGGCTCAATACAGAGCTTTTTGTGAGGACACAGAACCACTGAACTTGTAGGTTGTTGTCAAGGCTTCAGAGGTTGCTTTGGAAAAAAGCCAAACCCTTTTGGTCACCTGATCTCCTGGGTTCAACACAGAGTTGTTTGTGGAGACACAGAACTACTGAACTTCCTGTTATCAGGAAGGGGTGTAGTTTCAGAGGTCGTTCTGGAAAAAAGGGTGTAGTTTCAGAGGTTGCTATGGAAAATGAACAAACTGTTTTGGTCACCTGATCTCCTGGGCTCAACACAGAGCTTTATGCGAAGACACAGAACTATTGAGCTTTCTGTTATCAAACAGCTAATATAGGCTGCTTTCTGTTCTAGAAACTGAAAGTAGGCAACTTCTAGAGCACCAACAACCGATCTTACTGTACCTATGGGTGGGGAGAGAAGTCTGGAAGACATTTCCATTATCGATTCAATGGTATTGATTCATAAATTGCATGACATATTGTGCGGTACGCTAGAGCACCAGGGTGTGTTTTATATACCATTTCATAGCAATCCATATATATATTACTCTATAGTGGCTGCCCCAAATCCTGGTACTAAATAGTTAGATAATTCATGAACGTCACATGATGTTCAATGCAGCGAGACCTCATTAGTGCCCCTCACTACTGCCATTAGGATCAGACAAACAGGGCGCAGTCGTTTAGTGCGGTGATATTATGTCATGTGGACTCATGGTATAAGAATAACCAGTGATGTCATCGTCACCTCGGTAGCGTCTCCATTCTTTCTTCATGAGACATGTCTGCCTTTGTTACCCCCCCCCCCCCCCCAACCTCTAAGTTAGTAATTCCTCACATCCATTAATTTTAGGTTTCTATAAAGACAAAAAAATAACTTTATTTAACCCATTCTTAGAATCCATTGATCTAGAACACAATCTGAGGGGGACAGTGATGTATGATCCAGACAGGGATGTATGCGATGTGTATGGGATGGATATGGAGGAGGCCACTTTCCCCATAGAGTGTAAGGATAATGCCCTTCAAAAGCACCATTTCCCCCATTCGAAATTTTTAAATTCATGGATCCAAAACACATTCCAATCCAGATAGTGTGTATAAAACCATTTGGGGGGGAAAGTCACTTTTTTGGGTTTCGGGGGGAAACCCAAAGAGAGGGGGGAAATTTTTTAAATAGGGCCCCCTTTCAGGGCACCAGCCCTACATTCCTGGAATCATCCATGGGTCTAGAACACATGCTGATCCAGATAATGATATATGCACCATGGAGGAGGCCCCTTTTTTAAATATGGGACCCACAGAGAGTGAGAGCATCTATATGTCCCCCATGAGCACCAGCGCTCCCATTACTAGGATCATCCATAAATCTAAAACAAACTCTAATCCAGAAAGTGATTGGGCCCATAGAGAGTGGGGGGATCCGAATGTCCTCCATGGGCACCAGTCCTCCATTTCTGGAATCACCCAATGGATCTAAAATAAAATTTGTGATTTAATGAATGCACCACGGAGATAATACTTTAATGTTTTTTAAAAACCCAAAAAAAAGGGTGGTTGGAACTGAAATGTTCTCCGGGGAAAACCTGCTATCCTTTCATGGAATATCCAAGGGCATTGGGGGGTTTTTGGAGGTAAAGAGCATCTTGCCCCATTTGTGACGCATTGGTGGGAAGGGCGGGAAACCAGTTTGTCCCATAAATTGGAGAGGAGGGTGGCCCGGAGGCGGGAAACCATACCTTGTCCTAATGGGGGGGTTGGGGGGGGCCTGGTTCATTTTTTGTCCTTTTACTGACTGGAGGGTTTGGGCCCTGGAGGCCAGAGCAGCCGGTCTGTTGTGCAGATTGGGGGTTAGGGGAAAGGGAACCAGCTTTTTTCCATCAGGGGGAGAAGGTGGGTTTGGGGGCCCAATGCACCTTGTCACGGGGAAAAGCTTTGGTTTTTTAGGGGAAAAACCCAGTTTTTCCATAATGGAGAGGAATTTTTGGATGGGGCTGGCCCCAGCTTGTCCACTGTGAGAGCATTGGTGGGATGGAGGCTGGACCAGCTTGTCCACTGTGAGAGCATTGGTGGGTTGGAGGCAGGACCAGCTTGTCCACTGTGAACATTGGGGGGTTTGGGGAGGCGGGAACCAAAGCTTGTCCACTGTGGAGATTGGTGGGGTTGGAAGGCAGGACCAGCTTGTCCCACATGAAAAAAGATGGGGGGGTTGGGGAGGCGGGGAAAAAAGTTTTGTCTTTCGGGAGAAACATGTAAAAAAAAGCCCCTGGGGTTAACCCTTTTAAAGGACTTTTTGGAGAACCGGTAAAGGGACTCGAGTTTGGGAAATGGCTTTTTTGGGTACAGAAAAAGCCCCCAAATACTGTCATTTTGCAAAAAAGAAAAAAAGGGACCTAAAAACCCTAAACACTATACGTTTTGCTTTTGCTTCCACCCAAAACTATATAAGAAACAAAAAAGGGGGGTTTTAGCATATTTTTTTGATAAAAAAAGTTTAAGGCCCACTTCCCAAAACGTCCCCCGGGGGACCTTCTTTTAAAGTGGGCCCCTTTACGCTAAGGGGGGCAACATTTCCCACGGGGGCATTCACCCGCCAGCAAAAAAACTACACAGATGAGGGCCCAAAAAAACCAAAAAGGGGCCCCCCAACAGCACCACTGCTGCCAAAAGTACCCCCTGGCTCTGGGTGCACCACCCCACCAGCACAGAAACCCACAAACAATGGACGCCTTAAAAGCACCCCCAAAACCAAAAAAAAAAGGGAAAAGGGCCCAGGTGTTTTTATTTAGCAGAATCTTAAAAAAAGGGTTTTAATGCCCCTCCCCTTTCAGTCAACTTGCGGGGGACCCCAAAGGGGGAAGGGAAAAACGTGTAAACCCTTTTCCCTTTTTTTTGGGTTTGGCGGGGGCTTTTATGGCGGTAAAAAATTGCTGTTTGTGCTGTCCCGGGTTTGTTTTTGGTTAAAGCCCAGACCCAAGGCGGCTTAAACATCGGGCCCACCCAGTGGTGCTGCGGCCCCTGGGTTTGTGCCCAAAGGGCCGGACGGGAAAAAAAATCACCCCCCGGAAACAAAGCCCCCAGCAGCCCCATACAAAAAACTGTTTAAAAAAAGGGTCCCTTTTTTCTGCACCTCGCCACTGCCCTAAAAAAACAACATATAAAGCTGCTTTCAAAAACCCGGGAGCTTTTTTTTGGGTGCTTTTTTTCTGTTTTTTTGGTGGGGTTTTTTTGGCAAAAGGGGCCCCAAGAAGGCATTAAGGGCTGAAAAATTTCTACAAAAAAAATTCCCCCAAAAAAACCCGCTCCGTGGAGAGCCCCCTACACAAAAGCAAGAAAGAAACAGTGGTGCAGAAAAAACCCCTCGCCCAAAAGAGTCAGGTGTGCACTTTACAATCAGGGACAAGCCCACACGGGACACTACATAAGCACCAACAAAAACTACAACCCCACCAATCCCCATCCCCAGTGTCGGTCACCATCACATGAATACAGGGGACTGATTCCCAAACGGGAAGGGAAAAAAGGGCCCCTGACAGCAAAAAGACTAAAAGGAAGGGGTCAACTCTGAAGGGAGTTGTTCTCTTCTCCTTTTCTTCTCCTTCTGGCACAAAAACCCCCATGATGTCCTTCCCCTGAAAGAGTCGTTCCCTTCCCTTTCCCTCTCTGTTTCCCGGGGGCAGGCCCTGAATGTCCCTTCCCTTTTAGTGGCACACAAAAACGTCCCCGTAGAAATTACAACAAATACATTTTTAGACTCTCTCTCTTCCCCGCACCCTTTCCCCATCAATTCCCCAAACAAACGTATGGTTTAGACCCTAAAAAAAAAAAAAATTTTAAAAAAAGTCAGGGTAAGTTTGGGAAATTGGGAAATAGGTAACCCCCCATAAAGGGAGGAGGGCCAGTAAAGCAGGCAGGCAGGCCTAGTTGGGAGGCAGGCAGGGACAAATTTTTACAGGTAGGCAGGGGGGCGTAAAAACAGCAGGGACATTTTTAAAAGGCAGACGGGCCAGTATACAGGAGACAGGCCAAATTTTAGGAGACAGGGACAGTATATAAGCCAAAGGGGGGAAAGTGTAAAAAGGGAGCCCCCGGGCAGTGTAAAAGGTTGGCAGGGCATTATAGGCAGCCAAGGCAGGGTATATAAACAGTGCTATTATAGGAGCCAGGGCGGATAAAAAAGGCAGCCAGGGGGAGGGGATCTTAAACCAGGGCAGGGTATAGGTAGCCAGGGCAGGGCATCATATAGCCCCGGGCCCCGGGGATAGGTATCCAGGGGAGGGGCATCATTTTAAGCCAGGGCAGGGCATATATAGCCAGGGGCCCGGGTATTTAGTAAAAAAGGGAAGGGGATTTGGGGAAGGGCCCGGGAAAGGGCCCTAGGTTGCCAGGGCAGGGTATCATTTGCCGGGCAGGGTTTTAGGTTTGGCCAAAGGGAAGGGGATCAAATTTGCCAGGGCAGGGGTTAAAGGTAGCCATGGGGGGGGCATCATATGCCACGGCAGGGCAAACCCTAAAGCCAGGGGCAAGGGATAGGTATCCCAGGGCCCCCGGGCATCATTTAGCCCAGGGGGCCCCGGGGCCCCAAACATAAAAGCCAGGGCAGGGATAGGTACCGGGCAGGGATCATATAGCCCAAGGGGCCCGGGGGCGATAAAGGGGTTTAGCCAGGGCAGGGCCTTTCCCCTAAAAAAGCCCCCAAGGGGCCAAAAGGGCAAAAAAAAAACCCCCAAAAAAGCCCGGGCAATGCAAATTTCCAAAAAAAAATAAAAACCCCCCGGGAAAAAAAGGGCCCCCCCCCCGGGTTATTAATTAAAAAACCAACAACCCCTTTTTATAGCCCCCAAACAAGGGCAAAAAAGGTAGCCCCCGGGCCCGGCCTCATATAGCCAGGGAGGGGATAGGTAGCCAGGGAAGGGGATCATATAGCCAGGGCAGGGCATCATATAGCCGGGCGGGTTTTAAGGGATCCAGGGGAGGGGTTATAAAACCCGGGAAGGGGAAAGGGACCAGGGAGGGCATTTATATTGCCAGGGGCCCGGGGATAGGTACCAGGGGAAAGGGCATCAAAAATAGCCCAAGGCAGGGGATTTTTTAAGCCAGGCAGGGGAAACCCGTAGCCAGGGCTGGGAAACAGTAGCCAAGGGGGAGGGAATCAGTAGCCAGTGGCCCGGGGATCATAGCCAGGGCAGGGCATCATATAGCCGGGCAAAATGTATAGGAAGGGCCGGGGGGGTATAGGAAACCAACAAAAAAGGGTAAAAACATTAAGGCCCCGGCAGGGTATCAGTAGCCAGGGCAGGGGCAATTCCCCTTTTCCAGGGGGGGTATAAAGGGAGCAAGGCAGGGTTTTGGGAAAAAGGGCAGGGCATAATTGCCAGGCAGGGTATAGGTAGCCCGGGCAGGGCATCAAATAGCCAGGAGGGTTAAGGGACCAGGGGCCCGGGCGGGGAAGGTAGCCAGGGCAAGGGAAACAAAATAGCCAGGCAGGGTTTGGTGCCAGGGCAGGGGATAGGTAGCCAGGGCCCGGGCACAAAAGGGCCCGGAAGGGGATTTAGTAGCCCCGGGGAGGGGCCCTCATATAGCCAGGGCGGGCTAATTAAGGCAGGCCCGGGAAAGGGGAGGTTTATAGCCGGGCAAAGGGGTAAAAAATTTTAGGCAGCCAGGGGGGGGCAGTTAAAATAGCCAGGGAGGGGGTATTATAGGAGCCCGGGCAAAGGGGGGAAAAATTTGCCAGGGTAAGGGGCCTTTTTATAAAGGGAGCCCCGGCAGGGGCGATTTAAACCAGGGGGAGGGGCCCGTATATAGCCAGGGCAGGGGTATTATAGGCACCCCGGGCCCGGGGCAGTATAAACCAGGGCAAAAGGGGGGGTATTTTAAAACCAAGGGGAGGGCAGGGGCAGTAAAAAACCAGGGCAGGGGCCCGTATAGGCAGGGGCCCCGGGCAGGGCCAAAATATATAGGGCCCGGGCAGGGGCATATAGGCCAAACAAGGGCAGGGGCAAAAAAAATACCAAAGGGCCGGGGCGTTTAAAAAGATTTGGGCAGGGGCAGTTTTATAGCCAGGGCAGGGGCATATAAAAAGGGAGCCAGGGGGGGGAGAAAAAGGGAGCCCGGGCAGGGGCCAAATATATAGCCAGGGCGGGCAGGGGCGTATATAGCCGGGCAGGGGCCAAAATATAGGGAGGGCCCGGGGCGGGGCAGAATAAAAGCCCCGGGGGAAAGGGGCCCGTAAAAGGCAGCCCCAAAGGGGAAGGGGGGATTTTATAGCCGGGCCGAGGGAAATAAATAGGGCCGGGCAGGGGGTTTAGTATAAAAGCCAGCGGCCCGGGGGGAGAATATAGGGAACCAAGGGGCAGGGCCAAATAAAAAAACCCCGGGCCCGGGGCAGTATATTGCCAGGGGAGGGGGGGAGTATAGGCGCCAGGGCAGGGGCAGTATATAAACCAGGGCAGGGGGAGTATTGGGAGCCCGGGCAGGGGCAGTATTTGGAGCCAGGGGAGGGGCAGTATATAGCCAGGGCAGGGCGGGGAGTATATAGCCAGGGAAGGGGCAGTATAGGCAGCCAGGGAGGGGGGAAAATATATAACCCCCGGGCAAAGGGGGAATTTAGGGGGAGCCGGGCAAGGGGGGGGGCAAGTATATTGCCCGGGCAGGGGGAGGGTCATTTTATTGCCAGGGGAGGGGCAAATATATACCGGGCAGGGCAAAGGGGGAGTATTTAGCCAGGGCCCGGGGCATTATATTTGCCCGGGAGGGGCAGGATATTTTTAACCAGGGCAGGGCAGGGGCAGTATAGGGGCCGGGCAAAGGGGAAAAATAGGCAGCCAGGGCAGGGGCAGTTTTAAAGGGAGCCAGGGCGGGAAACCCGTTAAAAAAGGGAGCCAGGGACAGAAAAAATAGTTTTAAAAAAAAACGAAAAAAAATCAAAACCCCCCTGTCCCGTTTCCTCTTTACTCTGGAGGGCCGGGGCCGCTCACTGAAAATTTTCGGGGCCGCGGAAAAAGGCAAAAAAGGGGGGCAGATGACGTCATTAAACCTCACGGCCAAAATTTCCCCGCGGCCTTTCCCGGGAGCTGAAAAGAAAGGGATCAATAGATTTCCCGATGTTAGCCCCGGGTGCTGCCCGCACCCCGCGGTTCGGCGGGGGCCGTTTTATGGGGGGGCCCTGGGTGAGTCGGGGGGGCCCGGCCATGCGCCGTTTTTTTTGCGGGGGGGGGGGGCCCCCCTCGGCCCCCGGGCCCCCCAGGGGTTCGGTCGCTGATGCGACCCTTTTGGGGCCCCTGTAGCGCGCCCAAAAGGACCGGGAACCGAGGCCCCCC
This sequence comes from Phyllomedusa bahiana, assembly GCA_025379985.1. Lineage (NCBI taxonomy): Eukaryota > Metazoa > Chordata > Amphibia > Anura > Hylidae > Phyllomedusa > Phyllomedusa bahiana. The sequence goes on from JAODAL010002876.1 coordinate 115,440, forward strand.
GGGGGGGAACACCGTCCCTCCCCCCCCGGCGGGGGGCGAAAACCCCGGGGGCCCTGCGGCCCGGACCCAAAAGGCCCGCCGGGCAAAAAAGCCCGGTTTGCCCCAAAGGTTTAGTCCCGGGGGGGGTTTGTCCCCTCATCCCGGGGCCATGCAAATGTTGTCCCCCTTAGCGAAAAAACCCCCCTTAATAAAAGGTCGCCTGCGACGTGGAAAATGGGCCTAATTTCGTTTTGGTCAAAAAGGGGCCCCAAGAAAACCTCCTGTTTGTTTTTTATTAAAATTTTTTCTGAGAAGCATTAGTAAACGTATTTAAAAAGTGAGGATGTGCGGTCCATGTTTCTTTTTTGCATATGTTTTACCAAATACTGTCATGTTTAGTCGGTGATCCACCTTGGGGGCTGCTAAGCTTTGGAGAGGCCTTGTCCCCAAAGGAGCCTGGCTGTAGAACAGAAAGTGTAGGTCCTGCAAAGAATCGAGTCACAGGGACTTGGGAAGATCTATATCCATTTTGTGGAAAACATGACTGGGCCAAAGTGGAGTCCCATGAAGGATGGTGGAATTAGAGAAGAACTCCTCCTCTATGTACAGTGAAGCGCAGCATCCACTTCATGCCATGTCCAAATTTTTGCCAAAATCCCGACCCCCAAAAGCAAAAGGGGACGCTTCCTCCCCGCCCCTGGCTCTATGCAAAAAAAAAATTAAATCCCCCTTCTGCGAAAACAGCAAAACAGGACTAGTGACGCAGGTTGTGAGAGCACTTTGTGCCAGCGGGGAGTTTGGAAATTTGTTCTGCGATTCCGTTTCAGACTGGGGGGTTTGGGCTTCAAATATCTGGGCGAATTCTTCTCCTCAGTCATGGATATAAATTATGCATGGCTGCTCCGAGCCGCCTTACCATTATTTCCTATGTTTTAGGACTGTGCCTGCTGAGCACTGCGCTGCTGATGGCTCCTGTATTGGTCCCATGGTTATCTATTCGAACAGACTGCTGTTCTGCAGCTATAAAAACCCCGGGGTGGATGTGTTCCTTGTATCAGACTCTGTGACCCCGCTGTTTGAAAACAGTCATGGCCTGAAGGGGAGTCACATGGGTGTTAGCTGTGTGCTACCGCATCCGCCATGATTAAAGTCAATCTCCGAGTCGTCGGCTTTTGCAAATCCTTCAAGGAGTCACCAGATGCAGGAAAGAAGTAGTGTCCCGAAAAATTTTCATACAAAACCTGCCCTCGACCCATTTCCAACGCTTACAATTTTGGCAATTTTCTTTTCTTTTTTTTTCTTTCACCCTCGCTTCCTAAAAGCCGTGACTTTTTTATTTCGCCATTTATTGCATTTTTTAATGGTACTAAAAATGTATTGGGAAACCCATAGAAAAGTTTTTGGGGGTAAAATAGTGAAAAAACTGCAACTTAACAATTGTTTTTTTGGGGGGGGTTCCATTTGAGTTCACCAAATGGTAGAGATGACATGTTAAAGGGGTTTTCCCATTTCACCATTTGGCAGCCGTTTATGCTGGTTGCCGAGCAGAGCTTGTGAAATGGAGGGGCGTGGTTTTCCTCCCAGCAGGGAGTATCTTCTCTCACTGCAGACAGGCCCCAAAGTGCAAGTGAGGATTCATTCTGTGTGAGCCGGGAGGGAAGAGAGAGGTTCTTAGCTGTCATTGAGAGTGAAAAGCTAAGTGTAACTACATAGTGTATATAACTAAATTTCTCGCTCTCTCTACATATTTTGTAATTAGAGTGGGAATTTGACATTCAGAACTCTGGGAAGGATGGGTGATTTTTTTTCTCTCTGTCTCTCAATCTCTCACACAGTGATATATCCTGCAGATTATTACACTTCTAACCTCTACAGATCTGAAGAACAAAACTATACACTGTATCTGTTTGCGTTTACATGGGACTGCATATGATCTCTCTCTCTGCTGCAGGAACTCTGATCACTGTCAGTGAAAAGCTCCCCCTCCCCCCACACCCTTTTCGACACCACTCACCTCATGAACTTGCTGTCCGTGAAAAGCTCCCCCTCCCCTCAGGTCACACCACCTCTGCTTGCTGTCAGTGAAAATCTCTATCTCTCTCTCTTGTCCGTGCACACGCTCCCCTGCGCGCTCCCGTCCACGACCTCGTCCCTGCATGTCCGTCAGATGCATGTTCCCGATCATGACTTGGGCAGGAGATGGGCGTAACCCGACCGGAGCTCAAACTTCGTTACTAAGCACTAATGAAATAGCCCGTTCTCTTAAACCATACCACTTTGCTAATGGTAACCAAGGACGTACATGCTTGCATTTTTGGTCCCCTCATTTTAAACTATGATTTTTGTAGCGAGAAAACCCCTTTAATGTTATTCTGTCAGTATGTTACCAAATTTATGGAATTTTCCTTATGTCTTTCTTTGTCTACTGACAAACTTAAACCCTTTAGAGCTCTGTAGCCTTGTGCCCTGCTGTTCAGACTCCTCCATCACCAATGTCCCCCTTTAAAGGTTTTTTTGCTAGGAATACAAGCTGAATTGTCACTAATTCTTTTGAACTGCCCCAAAACCAAAAAAGGGGTTGAGGCCTGAAGCTGTAAAAAACCCAAAAAACAGCCTGAAAGAAAGGGGGAGTCTGAAGCTGAGAGCTGACCACAGCTTGAAAGGAGTGGGAAATGAACCTAGAAAAGCCTAAGCCTGAACAGGAAGTGGGGGAAATGAAGCTGTAGAGCTGACCCCAAAACCTGAAAAGGACGTGGGGGTCTGAAGCTTGAACCATACACGTCTGAACAGGAAGTGGAGTACTGAAGTGTTAATACCATTCACAGCACAAACAGTAGAGTGGAGCCTGAATCTGTAGAACCGCTCACCAAGCCTCTAACAGGAAGTGGATAGCCTGAAGCTGTTGAACCTCCCACAAGCCAAAACAGGAAGTGTGAAGCCTGAAGCTGTAACCAACCAACATAACCTAAACAAGAAGTAGAAGCTGAAGCTGTTAAACCACCACACGCCTGAACAGGAAGTGGGAAGCCTGAGGCTGTCAAAGACTCCACACAGCTGAACAGGAAGTGGGAGCACTGAAGCTGTCAAACCATCCTCACAGCCTGAACCAGGAAGTGGGAGACCTGAACTGTCAACCTCCCACACCGCCTGAACAGGAAGTGGGAGCCTGAAGCTTTCAAACCTCCCACAGCCTGAACAGGAAGGGAAAGCCTGAAACTGTATAACCTCCCACAGCCTGAACAGGAAGTGGGAGCCTGAAGCTGTCAAACCTCCCACAGCCTGAACAGGAAGTGGGAGCCTGAAGCTGTCAAACCTCCCACAGCCTGAACAGGAAGTGGGAGCACTGAAGCTGTTCAAACTCTCCACAGCCTGAACAGGAAGTGGGAGCCTGAAGCTGTCAAACCTCCCACAGCCTGAACAGGAAGTGGGAGCCTGAAGCTGTAGAACCACCCACATCCTGAACAGGAAGGGAAAGCCTGAAGCTCAGCAGGCTCTGTGAAACAGCATTGTGAAAAAAACACTTTAACTTTATTCAAGCCATCAGCATGATGACAAATTTATATAAGTTTCTTATATTTTAGTACTTAAAAAAAATCTTACATTTTTCTTTACGTTGCCATTTTTTCTGTTGACAGAGTTTATTTCAGGTGGAGCAAGCTGTACATTTTTTGGTAACTTTTTGGGGTACACACAACTTTTTAAATCAGTTGTTATTCCAATTTTTGGGGGGAAGCAGGAAATAAAAAAAATGTAAAAACCCGTGACTACCTGTTCCTTACAGGGGTTTTGCTAGGGCTCAGCCCCACCGGGACTCTTTGTCCATCCCTGGGCTCCTCCAAAGGGGTATCCAGCCTTCTGCACCTCCATTGGGGGGGTTTAGACCCAAAATCCTGGTGGTGCCAAAGATTATTAGGATCCTTTTATACTTGAATAAAGATGCACGAGCAAAACCCCAGTATATTAAATTTTCCAGTTACTGTGATAGGATAAGATGAAGGATACAATCCTAGCATGGGAGAAAGTTCACCCCTTTCAAGATACACCAAAAGGCTGTAAGAAGAGGAAAGATAAAAGTCCTTAAAGGGGTCTTCTCACCACATTGATTGGATTAAAAATGTTGGCAAAGGTAAATAAAGACTATTACCAAATACATTGCTGTTCTGATTCAGCTTCCTTTCAGGGGTAGATCAGTTCTTATATTCTGCTTGTGTATACACGCTCTACTAGCCCGGGACTGGGTGGTGATGTTACACCCGGCTGTGTCTTATCAGCATCATAGGAACTTGCTGATATTTCCTACTGACAAACTTTAACTCTTAAGAGCTCTATAGCCTGCTCTGCCTTTTATACCCTTTCTCGCCAAAGTCCTTTAAAAGGCTCGCTGGAATTAAAATTCACGAGTAAAGCGGCCACAACCCGACCAGGAAGTGGGGAGCTTGAAACTGTGGAAACCACCCCCACCTAAACAGGAAGTGGGAGTTTTAATGGTAAAACCACCCGCCTGAAAGGAAGTGGGAGCATGAACTGTAAACCCCCAGAGTCTGAACAGGAAGTGGGAGCCGAGTTGGGAAAAACCCACAGCCTGAACCGGAAGTGGGAGCCCAATTGGCTTTTTGAAGAGCTCTGTGAAACACCTTGTAAGAAAAGGGTTGAAAGGGGGGTAATTTTTTGGCACCGAGCATAGAGGATGTGTGCATTGCAATTAGGTGCATTGCTATAGAAGCCTGATCAAGGTCTGTAAGGAGAGTGACAAAATGCCTAAGAGAATGGGCTTTATGTTGCCAACAAGAGACAGCTGGTGTGACCTAGAGAAAGAGAGACATAAAATACCTTAATGAGAGAAAGGGGCTTCTCTGCAAGGTCTTAGTGTCATCTTTGAAGATAGTCTAGAGCATAGTTGCCAACTTTTTTAAAGTGAAAAAACAAAAGGGGACTCAGTGGGGGGGACACGCCCATTTGTCGGTATGCCACGCCCCTTCAAAAAACCCCACCCCCTCCACCCAACTCATAACGGCTTTGGGAAGAAACCAGGTAATGCCCCCTTTTACCAGGGTAGTAGCCCCCCCTAACCCGGATCCCTTACAGGTGGTAGTGCCCCCTTGTAGCCCAATAGATGCCCCCTCTGTACCAGGTAGAGCCAAATTTGTAGCCAGGTAGTGCCCCCTTTGTTAGCCAGGTAGTGCCCCCCCCATTTGTTAGCCAGGAGGTGCCCCCCTTTTTAGCCCAAATGTGCCCCCCCTTGTTAGCCCGGAAATGCCCATCTGTTAGAGGGAGGCCCCCTTTGTTGCCCGGTAGTGCCCCCCCTTGGTTGCCAGTGTGCCCCCATTTTGCCAGGGAGGCCCCCACTGTTTGCCAGGTTGTGCCCCCCTCTTTTTGCCAGGTAGTGCCCCCAGCTTTTAGCCAGGTAGTGCCCCCCCCATCTGTTAGCCAGGTATACCCCCATCTGTTAGCCAATAGTGCCCCCATCGTTAGCCAAGTTGTGCCCCATCGTTAGCCAGGTTTTTGCCCCATCTGTTAGCCCCGGGAGTGCCCCCATTGGTTTCCAGGTATCCCCCATTGGTTTCCAGGTAGTTTCCCCCAGTTTTCCAGGTAGTGCCCCCATTGTTGCCAGGGATGCCCCATTGTTTGCCCAGGTAGGCCCCCATTGTTTTCCCGGTAGTGCCCCCCTGTTGCCAGGTAGGCCCCCATTGTTAGCCAGGATGCCCCCCAAACTGTTTTCCCGGTAGTGCCCCCATCTGTTAGCCAGGGGAGTGCCCCCTCTGTTGCCGGTAGTGCCCCCTCTGTTTCCAGGTAGTCCCATCTGTTAGCCCGGTAGTGCCCCCATCTGTTGCCAGGGGGCCCCCCCTTAGCCCCGGTAGTGCCCCCCTGTTTCCCGGTAGTGCCCCCTCTGTTGCCGGTAGTGCCCCCCCTTTTTAGCCCGGTTGTGCCCCTCTGTTTGCCAGGTAGTGCCCCCCTTTTTTGCCGGTGTGCCCCCTTGTAGCCAGGTAGGCCCCCTCTGTTTCAGGTAGTGCCCCCCGTTAGCCAGGTAGTGCCCCCATGTTACCAGGTAGTGCCCCCTCGTTAGCCAGGGGAGTGCCCCCTTTTTTTGCCCCGGGGAGGCCCCCCTTGTTGCAGGTGATGCCCCCATTGTTGCCCGGGAGTTGCCCCCTCTGTACCAGGTAGAGCCCCCCAAAGCTAATAAAAAATAAAAATAATAAAAAACCCCTCACTCACCAGGCTCCTGCAGCGGGCCCCGCTCCTGCCCGATTCCTCACGGCGCAGGGGGGGAAGTCAGAGCACCGCGCGTCACTCCCCGACCGGCTTTACTTCCCCCTGCGTCCGAACTGTACACGGGCGCACCGAGCCGTACTAAGGGAGAGGAGGGAGGGGAGCGATCCTCCGCCCCTCCTGCACAGTGAGACCGCGGGCGGGTGACGGCCCCGGGGGCCGCTTCCCCCCCTGTAGGAGCGGTCCCGCGGCGCAAAAAAATACGCACCCGCGCACTCTTGCGCCGCGGGGAATTTAAAGGACCCCCCCCGCCTGCAGGCGGCGGAGAATGCCAACTCCGCCACGGGAGGGCGGGAGGGGATCCCAAATAGCGGGACCCCCCCGCCAAAAACGGGAGAGGTGGCATGTATGCGATAAGGTAAATTCAGAGTGGAGACTTATACAGTGGAATATATGAGAGAAAGAGGGGATGGGGGAATATGGGCTAGTAGGAGGAGGAGGGAAGAGGTTGACAGAAAAAAAAGGAAGCATGTTATCTGTGTGCATACATACCACATAGATGTATATAGAAGCATCCAAAAGAAGCAAATAAGTAAAATGGATCAGAGGAGGATGAGAATCTGTGGGAACTAAGGCAAAGATGTAATAGAAGATGAAGATAAAGGAGTAGAGAAATAGGGAGTGTAACATACAAGATGATAATATATGGGAAATATCAATGGACCAAAGGAGACAAGTCCAGAGGGAAATAGAGCCAGTTCTAGGAGAAAGGTAATAATGTTATAATGGCATTTAATAAGCATAAGAATATAAGAGGCCTGGAGGATAGAAGTAGGAATTATGGGCGACATGTATGAATCCTGGCGCTGATAGACCAGTTCTAAATTGCATTAAGCTAATATAGACTGTGCCAGAATGTATAAACCTGTTCGTCTGCAGTTCATACACACAGGCGCAGTCTAGTGTCAATACAACAACTCAGGCTCAGGCAGACCACCTTTAACTTGGTTTGGCTGTTCTAACTGTTCGCGCCAAAGTTTTGGCGTCAAAGAAACATAAATGTGTCTACTTCTACAAATGTGGTGCGACGCCCCCAGAATGGCTAAAAACTTTGGCGCGTTAAAAATTTTCTTTGCGTGGTACCGAGGCACTTATCACCAAAGTTAGGAGTATGCCTGTTCATACATCTATAGAGCTTTTTCACACCAGAATTCTGGCACAACCCTGTTCATACATGTCACCCTATGTACCTATCATATCCTCAGGACTGTACTTCATCACTTTATATCTATTTCTTACGCATTATGTTTGCTCATTATATTCTTCTTACCTTCTAGATCAGACCTGGGCATCATTCGGCCCGCGGGTCACATTCTGCCCGCTGACTTGCCGGATGTGGCCTGTGGCCCGTACAATACCCCAGTCAGCTTGGACCATACTATAGTAGTGGTCTTGAAGAGGCCTGTCGCGCTGGAAGGGCGAGACCCCCTTCAGCGGTACTGGCCACAGGGCAGGCCCTCAGGCTACCACAGTATAGTTCTGGTTTTGTTGGGCATAGGGCACGATGAGGTCACCTCATCGCGCTGCTGCCTCTCCTCGTCCGCACAGCCGTCACTCTGCTGTGTGGCCGAGGAGCGTCCTGGCGCTGACGGCGTGATGACGTCATCACGCCGCCAGTGTCGAGTAGAAGAAGCGCGCACTCGGCTGGAGAAGGAGGTAAGTATTATGGTTATTATTTTTATTGTTGTTTAATATACCTACCTGGCTGCATGAGGGGGCATTTACACCTACCTGGCTACATGAGAGGACATTACACCTATCTGGCTACGTGAGGGGTCATTTACACCTACCTGGGCATGTTATGGGACATTACACTTACCTGGCAATGTGAGGAGACATTATACCTACCTCGCTATGTGAGGAGACATTATACCTACCTGGCTAACTGAGGGGACATTATACCTACCTGGCTAAGTGAGGGGACATTACACCTACCTGCTATGTTGAGGGAAACATACACTTACTGGCCTATGTGAGGAACATACACCTACCTTGCTACATGAATGTTGGTGTATGGGACATAGGTTACACTATCTGGCTAACGAGGGGGGAACAGATATGATCCAAACGTCTGGGCACGTGAGGGAACCATTTACACCAACCTGGCTACGTGAGGGGACATTACACCTACCTAGCTACGTGAAGGTGACATTACCACTACCTGGCTACGTTAGGGGACATTACACCTACCAGTGCTACATGAGGACATTTATACCTACTGGCTACGTGGAGGGACCATTACAACTACCTGCTACATGAGGAACATACACCTACTGGCTACGGTGAGGGGAGCATTACACCTACCTGGCTAAATGTGAGGGGACTTACATCTATAACTGGCTAACTATTGAACATTATGACCCTACCTGGCTAAGTGAGGGGGCATTATACCTGCCTAAGTGAGGGGACATTATACCTGCCTAAGTGAGGGGACATTATACCTGCCTAAGTGAGGGGACATTATACCTGGCTAAGTGAGGGGACATTATACCTGGCTAAGTGAGGGGGCATTATACCTGGCTAAATGAGGGCCTATATATACCTGATTAAGTGAGGGGCCTATATATGCCTACCTATCTGATGAGGGAAGCTATAGAACTACCCAACTGAGAGGACTTATATACCTATAAGTAAGGAGCTGCTGAAAAAGTGAGGAGTCTAAGATGTGTGTGTGGTAAATTCTGCAGAGACGAGTCGTGGCCGGGAGAAGTCAGCATAGCAGACTGAGCCGAAAGGAAAAAACAAGGGGAAGATGACCACTGTTTCCTGCACTGGTACCTGATCCAGGCACTGTCGGGTGACACTGGAGCTCTGTTGGTGTCCCTAAAAGAGACGTTAACTACTCTAGTGGCAAGATGTCCTAGAGGTCAACCCACCGTCACCATCTCCCAGGACAGTTGAGGTGAACACCCATGTCACTTGTTACACTGTAGTCAGGTGAGGGGGGCACATAGTTTGCTCTTTTAACTCTTTACTTTCCTTTCTGGTTTGCCTCCTGCAGAACTTTCTGTCCAATTTTTTACAGCTAATTGTGGCCAGAGGCAAGGAGTAATAGGGGATCGCTTGAATGACAATATACTACAGTACACAAGTTCCTGTCACAAGCAACGGTAGTGGATCCTCTGGACCACCGCAAGCGATGGCGTAAGCCACGCCAGGGAGCGGAATCTAAGTAGGTCCCGGTTTTCACCAGAGCCTACCTCAAAGCGGGATGGACTTGCTGTGGCGTGGATCCACAGGACGCAACCCCTGATTTGACTTGGCTTGCGGAGGCAGCCGAGTAGTAAGCGTTGTACACAAATCGTAAGGCAGACTCGAGTTGGGGACTGGCATGAATGGTCAGGACAGAGCAATGGTTCGTGTCGGGACAGTGCAGGGAATGGTCTGGGCTGGCGGCAAGATTCGTGAGTCGAGGATCGGAGCAAACGACATTACACGGTAATCATACAAAGATTTAGGGACGCTTTCTCAATAGGCTATTGGCACTAAAGATGCGGCAGGGTAACCAGGAAGAGGCAGGCTTAAATAGGGGCAGAGACCGGCAATAGCCAATTACCGGTGCGTTGGCCGGCTAAATTTAACACTGCTGGCGCGCGCGCCCGTAGGAGGACGGGCCACGCGTGCAGCGGAACCAGAGGCTGCTGCAGGAGCGTGGTCTGGTAAGTAGCCCTGGGACAGATTGGGAACGAGCATGTCTGCGACCCGACATGTACGGGTCAGCAGCGCCGCTCGGACAGCGGGGCACAGATGCGCCTGCGACCCGGAATAGGTCGCAGGGTCATCGTGACAGTACCCCTCCCTTTTGCTCCCCCCCCCCCTTTCTGGCCTGAAATGTATCCTCCGGATAACATTATGGTCAATGATATTGCTGACTGGTTCCCAGAGACCTTTCTCGTGCCCGAACCCCTTCCAGGCAATGAGGAAAAAACGATTCCCTCTGACCGTTTCATTTCCAGAATTTCCTTATCGAAATACATGGTGCGTTCAGCCTCTGATGTGAGGAACAACGTTCCGAGAGAAACGATTTAGGATACCCGCTTCAGAAGAGAGACATGGAAGAGATTATTCGGGACAACAGATAGTGGGGAAGGCGGAGCTTGTATGCCACTGGATTTAGTCGTTTTAAGGACCTCGTAGGTCTCAAGAACCGGGACCAGTTATAACCAGGGATCTTGAAGGCGGATATACTTTGCTGACAACCACACCTTGTACCAGGAGAGAAGATGGGGGAAGTCTTCGCTTTCTGTCAGCTTGTATCTTGTTTACAAGCCGGAACTACCGAGTAGAGTATTGGCGTGACTGGTTCCAATGGCAGTTAAGTTCTGGACAAATCTTCCACAGCCGGGACCTTAGAAGGGGCAACAGAGAGAAGTGGAGGGGTGAAGGCGAGGATCTTCGCGCTTTAGACTGAAAAAGGGGCAGCACCGGCAGACTCGGAGACTAACGAATTATATGAAAATTCCTGCCCAAAGGCTAACCAGATTGAGGCCGCAGTCTGTGCCTGACGAGCATAAACAAAGTTCCGAGAATAGGTGCCCCAGTACTGGTTAACCCTCTCCACACTTGGTCTGAGGGTGATAGCCGTAGTGTAAATCCAATTTTACTGTAGCTGGTTACAGAGTGGAGCGCCAGAACCTAGACACAAATGGACCCCCCGTCAGATACTATAAGGCGGGGCATCCATGTAGCCAAAAAATGTCTGACAAATATGTGTCCAAACGAGGAAAGCAGAGGGATGACCTGGCAGAGGGACGAAATGGGACATTTTAGAAAAACGATCCGTTACTACCCAGATCACGGTATTACCTGAGGAAGGCGAGGTCCCGTAATAAAATCCATGCCGACGTGGGTCCAGGACAATCGGGATTAGGCAGTGGCTGCAGCAGACCTGCCGGCTTGAGAATGGGAAGACTTGTTGCGGCACACGAGTGTGCACTTACTCCACGAATTCACAAACTCTTTGCCAGACTGGGCCACCAATAAACAACGGGAGACAGGAGAGTTAAGATTTTCTTCACTCCCGGTTGCCTGCCACTCGAGAGCAATGTCCCCAATGCAGTATTTTTTCTTTTGTAGAGCCGGGCACACATAAGTTATGCCACGGAGGATCGCTGCAATTCTACGGGCAGCAGAGATAGGCCCCTCCCCCCGCCCCCCCATAGAATAGTAGCCTTTCAGGAGGATAATCTGCCGTTGTGCTGGTTCATCTCCTCACCAACAGCAGAGGCACATTAGAGAGCATCGGCCTGGACGTTTTTCTCCATAGGGCGAAAATAAAATCAGAAAGTATAGAACACAGGAAAAGAAATATAGACCATCGTGCAGTGGGTGGTAAGACGCTGGACCGTCGGAAGTAGAGGAGTTCTTGCGGCGTCTTAAATATTGTACCGGGTGTCGAGCCCCCTCCAGAGAGAGCGCCATGTCTCATAGGCTAGCTTGATGGCCAGTAATTCCGGTCTCCGATAGTGTAATTTCTCTCAGCAAGAAGAAAAGGTCTTTGAGAAAAAGTCCACCATGTAGTGGTCTTGCCTTTGGACCCTTTTGAAAAGACAGCTCACGGCTCCCCACCGAGGAGGCATCGACTTACCAAAAGAAGGTATGTGTTCTGTGTCCGCTCGCGTGAGTACCGTGGGCTGAGGCGAACACAGACTATCAGCATGAGAGAAAGCTACCTTCCGCAGCTGGTGGCCATAACCTCGGATTACTGCCCTTTTTGCTTAAAGCCACTATATAAGACATAGCGAGGAGAAGTGCGGCAAAAACTGTCTTAATAGTTGGCGAAGCCCAGGAATTTTTGTAGGGGCTCGGAGGCCACAGGTCCTTGGCCACTGCAGGACGGCAGACAATTTGGCGGGGATCCATCTGCGGGCCCTTGTCCGAAATAATGTTGCCGAGGAATGGAAGGTTTTGCTGATGAACAGACATTTTTCGAGTTGGCATAGAGGGGTTACCCCTTAAACGCCGAAGGCCCTTTGTCATACATGGCTTACGTGGGATTCCGGATCGGGGGAAAAAGAAAATTTTAGAATATCCCCAGTAGAAAACCGACACAGGAATACAGGAGGTCCGGAATATTGTCGTTGACGAACTCCTGGAAAACTGGTAGAGCGTTGCAGAGACCAAAGGGCATCCCACCAGGTACTCGAAGTGCCCATCGCGGGTGTTAAAAGCCGTCTTCAATTTGTCCCTCTCTCGTATACGAATGAAATTATAAGCTCCCCGCAGATCCAGTTTAGAACATATTCTGGCTCCCTCAAGCCGATCGAAAAGCTCAGTAATCAAAGGCAGAGGATACCGGTTCTTTTAAAGGTAATCTTGTTGAGTCCTCGGTAATCGATGCATGGCCGTAGGGAGCCGTCTTTCTTCTCTACGAAGAAGATTCCAGCCCCGGCAGGGAGGAGGACTTCCGAATAAATCCCTTTTGGAGGTTTTCGTTAATGTAGGCCGACATAGCCTGTTGTCTCGGGTACTGACAGCGGTAGACTCGGCCCCAGGGGGAGAGGTACCATGCAGCAATCAAATTTGGGGTGTCGTTAGGACGATGCGGAGGTAGATTTTCAGCTTGCTTCTCGGAGAACACATCTGCAAATTCCGGATATGGAGCAGGAAGGCCTGCCAAAGATGTGGGTGGTATCGAAGAAGCGGGAAGCACCGGGCGGGGTGCTACCAAAAAGCGAGATCGACATCCTTGCCCCCAACGTAAGACTTCGCCCTGTAATGTCGTACACTGAAAATTCAATGTATTTTAATTCATCATTAAATCCTGCAGCTCAGATCGTGAGTCATCCTCCCCTCGATGTGAAAGGGAATTTATGGCGGGGGGCCTGTTTCCCGTGTAGTGTGGCTACACCCCAGAGCAGATCTGATAAGCCCTCAGTTTTACAACTATGATATAAACAATTGTCCCTCCAGAAGGTTTAACAGAGGTCACCTTTGACCCCCCCCCCCTGCACAATAGACTCTTTTTTGTTCTGCCGAGTAGAAGCGCAGTCCGTTAGTCCCCCCGCGGGGAAATAGTACGCAATAACCCTCCTCCGACAATTCTGTATACACGCCTCCTCATCATAATGCCCACCAGTAAAAGAGTAGGCAGTTATGAGAAAGGAGGAGAAAGCCTGGACAGGTATAAAGCCCCAGGCCAACCTCTAGTCTGTGTCATAGCGTGGGGCTCAATTCTTTATTGAAGCAGTGTCCCATGTTCCTTCCTTCCCCCAGGACCTGATCAGAAATATCTGTAAGTCTGCAACCTTTCTATTCATTAATCCATTTATTTTCATAACTGTATTGTTGTGTGTCATTGTTATTGTTATCATATTTTGTTTATGTAAGCACTGAAAATCATTTTTAAATTAAAGTTAACCCTAATTCGGAAGTTCTTGTTGTTGCACCTACCCATTTCCTTGAAGAAGTGTATTTTCTTTTGTAGCTGCTTCAGAGCAGTGAGATAAGCATTTTTACGTGTGTTTTTTGAATATCTGGTAGGAATCAGATTCCTTCCGACTGATTCCTTTTTGAGTATGGAAGGGGAAGGTTGTTGGAAAGCGTGTATTTTTGGAGGGTGGCTGGAACTGTCTTGTGGTACGATTTATGCTTGATTTGCTACCTGAGTGAGAGGTGAGCTCGAGTGGATATAAGTCTACCCCATTGCAGTGGCCCCCCAGTCACGTGCTGGTGAGCGTGTACGTGACACGCCCGTTTCCCAGTTGAGCACAGAGGCGTGTCGTGCAGCCCCGGAAGACCCAGACGGACTGGCGGAGGACCGAGGCAGCACATAGAACACCAGTTTCTCCTTATGTAGTGCCCTTACCTGAAGGAGCAAGGGCTCGGTACGGTACTGGATCAGATCACGGAGGATCTCCCCACTGATAGAGGAGATGACAAGAGGCTTTTCCAAACGGACCCCTGGGAGGTTGTTTCCTGACACCAAGGCAGCATCCACGAAATTTCCAGCTGAACCGGAGTCCAGGAAGGCGAAAACTTGGAATTGAACTCCCGGTCCGGATCCAACAAGCACGGGCATGGTCAAACGAGGAGAGGACTTGCTCTCACCTAGGAACGCCTCTCCCACGTATCTCAGGTGCGTGCGTTTCCCGGACGCTGAGGACGAAGAGGGCAGCCACAGCGGAAATGTTCGGGGCTGGCACAATAGAGGCATAGATTTTCTTCACGCCGCCGGGTCAGCTCCTGTGGAGTCAAACGGGCTCTGTACACTTGCATGGGTTCCTCTGTAGCCGGCAAGGAGGACTCTTGAGGTGGCCTCTGGAATACGGGAGCTAGGCGGGGAAAACGACGGACCCTGGCATGTTCGCGTTCCTGGAGGAGCTTTTCTCGCCGTTCCGAAAAACGGATATCAATCTGAGTGGCCAAGGAGATAAGGTCACTCAAGGAGACAGGGGGATCAGGCATCCTTGATCTGACTGGAAAGGCCTTTCTTAAAGGTGGCGGCTAATGCCGCATCGTTCCATGATAGCTCCGAGGCCAGAGTGTGGAACTGGATCGCGTAGTCGCCCACTGAGGAGTCTCCTTGGCGTAGATTCAGTAAGGCAGTTGCGGCAGAAGAGGCTCGGCCAGGTTCCTCAAATACGCTGCGGAACTCTGTGAGTAAGGCGGCGAGGGTAGCCGTGACCGGATCGTCTCTGTCCCACAGAGGGATAGCCCAGGCCAGGGCTTTCCCGGAAAGGAGGCTGGCCACGAATGCGACCTTTGACCTCTCAATAGGGAATTGGTTCCCTATCAACTCGATGTGCATCGAGCTTTGAGTGATAAAGCCCCTGCAAGCCTTGGAGTCCCCATCAAACTTAGAGGGCAGGGACAGACGGACTCTTGGCCCAGTGGCCGGTGTGGAAGACGAAGGTGCAGCGGATGTCACGAGAGCGGGTTGTTGCTGCTGGGTGGCCAGGCACTGCTGCATCATGGCGGAGAGATGGCTGAGCTGCTGGGCCTGCTGGGTGATCTGCTGAGATTGTTGCGCCACGATGGTGGTTAAGTCAGCGACGCTAGGCAGAGGCACCTGGGCGGGATTCATGGCCGGATCTTACTGTCACGAGCAACGGTAGTGGATCCTCTGGACCACCGCAAGCGATGGCGTAAGCCACGTCAGGGAGCGGAATCTAAGTAGGTCCCGGTTTTCACCAGAGCCCACCGTAATGCGGGATGGACTTGCTGTGGCGGGAGTCTACCAGGTCGCTACCCCTGACGTGACTTGCTTGTGGAGGCAGCCGAGATGTAGCGTGGTACAAAATCGTAAGGCAGGCTCGTAGTCTGGGATAGGCAGAAGGTCAGGACAGGCGGCAATGGTTCGTGGTCGGGGACAGGCAGGAAGGTCTGGGCTGGCGGCAAGATTCGTGGTCGAGGAACGGAGGCAAACGGTACATTACACGGTAATCAGACAAGATTTAGGGACGCTTTCTCAATAGGCTATTGGCACTAAAGATCTGGCAGGGTAACCAGGAAGAGGCAGGCTTAAATAGGGGCAGCGATCGGCAATAGCCAATTACTGGTGCGCTGGCCCTTTAAATATAACACTGCCGGCGCGCGCGGCCCCGCTCCCTAGGGACAGAGGCTGCAGCAGGAGCGTAGTCGGGTAAATAGCCGTGGGACAGATTGGGGAACGAGCGCGCTTGTGACCCGACATGCAGGTCGCTGCGCCGCTCGGCAGCAGGGCACGGATGCGACCCGGGACCAGGGTCGCAAGGGAATCCGTGACAGTTCCATAGTATATTGTACTAACAATCACTTGTAAAATACCTAGGTGAGACAGGAAAAAAAAGTTTTAAAACTACATTATTTTTAAATGTTACCGCCATAACAAATGTCGGAATTGTGTCTTTGTGTTGGTCACCTCACTTTTGCTATAAAGTTGGAATTAAAGGTGGAAAAGTCATATGCGCCCTAAAATGGAAAATGATACAAATAAAAACCCCAACCCCATAACAACCTATCCCTGACACAGCTTAGGTGACAGAAAGAAGTTATTGGTCTAAGAAAAAACATAGATCTGGTATCGACGGAATTCTACTGACCACAAAATACAGATAACATGTCATTAATATCACGTGGTAAGTTTCCACAAAAATAAACCCCAAAAATAAGTTTTTCCCCACCCCTGTTCTAGATGTTACTTGAGAAAGGCACTACCTGCCAAAACGTCGACAATTAACATGTATGAGATTTGTTGTTGTTACATGAGTATTTTGTACAGTAATCTGGACCTTCCATTTTATACCATTCTGCTGGATCTATTATACTAATTAATAAATTGCACCAAATAAACATATTATTGGAGTGCTGTGAATTTTCTATACATGTACTTGAAGGTGTGGCCTGAAGTAACTCTCTTTTCAATCTCTAAAAGTTGGAAGTTTTGGCCTATGCCCCCTGCCCATTGCAGAAAAATAGCATGCAGTGTATGTTGCGGAAGATTCTGCTTTACTTTGTCACACTTCTAAAAAATACAAACTAAGCCAACATAAAGTCTGTCCACTCGACTGACTTTTGTCCATTAGAGTATGTTCATACGGTGTATTTGCGGGGCGCAATGCGCCCAAAGTACGCCCCGCAAGTACGGTAACATCATAGCACTTATTGAGTGCTATGACTTCTTGGCATATTCCCCGGCGCACAGTACGTACCCATGAAAAGTAATGACATGTCAATTTTTTCGGGGCAGGGCCGTCTTAACAGCATTATGGGCCCCTGGACAGAGCTCTGCAGGGGGTCCCCCAAAAAACATAACCACTCACAGGAACAAATATATACATTATCGATAACAAGCTTATATCTTACAGCACTGCCGTATAGAGACCAGACAGTGGTCAGACAGTATTTCAGGATTAACCTGCAACACTGCCATATAGAGACCACAGAGTGGTCAGACACCAGCTCAGGTCACCATCACATGACAGTAACTACAGCACTGTTCTAACAGAGAGGCAAAATAACCCTGACATCAGGGACTCACAGGAGACATCTTATCTGATCAGTTGTTCTCTGAATATTTATTTTTCTCTTTTCTTCTCCATCTGGCCCAGACCACAATGACGACTTCTCCCGGCGTCAACTGGTCCATGCAGAATTTAACGAACAAACATCTAAGAATCCTCACTTTATCAACACTTCCCTACCGATTCCTACCTCTGTTATGGGCACCCCCATTAAGTAAATAGGTAGTAATATTGCCCACCATTAAATAGGTATCTAGACCCCAATAGATAGGTATCTATGTAGGTAGATATGCTGCTCCTTGTAGGTAGGTTTACAGCCCCCTGTAGGAAGATATACAGCCCCCAGTAGGTTATAGCCACCCTATAGGTGATATAACCTCCCTGTAGGTGATATAGCCCCCCTGTAGTTTATATAGCCCCAGTGGGATATATGGTCCCTGTAGGATATATGGTTCCTGTAAGATATAGCCCCTTTATATAGCCCCCTGTAGGATATATGGCCAGTTTATATAGCCCCCTTTAGGATTTATGGCCCCTTTATATAGCCCCCTGTAGATAAAAAAAAAAGTATTAAAAAACACTACTTACGTTTCCACGCTCTCCGCTGGGGACCCCGCTCCGAGAGATGGTTTCCGGCGTGAGCGGCGTGATATCATCATGCCGCCTGTTTTTGGACGTTGCTCCTGGGATTTCCTAGGCCGGAAGTCTATGGGCTGTTGGCCTAGGAAATACAGTGGCGCAGGAAGTGATGACATTGTCTCCTGCGCCACTTAAAGACACGGCGGGTCCAGGCCTCCTACACAGTGAGCAGGGCAGGCGGCTGTCCGGAAGGGCCCCCAGTGCTCGTGGGGCCCCTGGGCAACCGCCTACCCTGCCCAATGGAAGAGACGGCCCTGCTTTTGGGTGAGTACACATAGGGGAAATTATAGGAGGCCATCCCATAGCGCTGTCCAAAGTACGTGCTGGCCAGTATGTACTTTCAATTGCAGGCGTATAGCGGCACACACAGGTATGTGCTGCTATAAGCTGTGAAAGTTCACCCTTAAAGAAAATATTTGTATTTCTCATGGAAAACTGGAGAATCTTTTCATAAAATTCAACATTGTGCTGTTCCACTGTTAGGATATGTTCACAATACACCTAATCAAGCGTATTTTGAAGCGTAAATTTACACTTTAACACAAATTATCTTGTGTTAACATACCTGTAAGGAAAATTGGCAATGATGGTATGATAATAGAAACGTGAATTATGTATATGTTGTAAAAGGAAAGAGTGTTTTATGTATACAATTTTACTGTAAATATGTATTATTTCTTTCATTCCACCAGCCTACAAAATGTTTATACAAACAGTCATTAACTCTGAATCATAAAACTAGTTTATTCAGGCTCATTAAGTCTGGCCCGGTCGTAAAGCAATAAAAAAATCCTAAACTTGTTTATTGGGATCAGAAGTTGTCATCAAGTGAGATATTTCACTGGGGCTCTGGAGTTACAAAGAAATACCCTATATCCAGCTGGTCATCCAATTCTGACTATTCTCATTTTAGATTAAAATGATTCGCTTAGGGGACACACATACTTAAATATGTATTGTCCTTCCCCTTTTTATAATATTACCAGCCAAATAAGGACAACTGGTGGGCAGTCCTGAAATCTGAACCAAGATACCATACTATAAAAATATGGTGGAGACAGGAACATTTGTTCACAGCATAGGATTCATTCATCAACTGAGCTGCCTTCTACTTTCTTCCTTATCACGGGAACTGAGAAGCCTCTACAAGGCTATATCTACACTTTAATCTGTAAAGAAAAGAATTTTAGCGCCAAAACCCGTAAAAAAACGTATTTTTAGTGTCAGAAGCGAGATAACTTTATTAGTGCCAAAATCTGTAAAAAAAAGAATCTTAGCGCCAAAATCCGTTAAAAACCATATTATTGCACCAAAATCCGTAAAATAACGTACTTTTAGCTTTAGAAGTGAGATAACTTTATTAGCTCCAAAATCAGTTAAGAAAAGGATTTTAGCGCCAAAATCCATAAAAAAAGTATTCTTGTGCCAAAATCTGTAAAAAACCCTTATTGTTAGTGTCAGAAGCGAGATAACTTTATTAGTGCCAAAATCCATAAAGAAAAGAATTTTAGCGCCAAAATCCATAAAAAAGCTTATTCTTGTGCCAAAATCCATAAAATAACATATTTTTTGCGTCAGAAGCGAGATAACTTTATTAGTGAAAAAAAATCTGTAAAGAAAGGATTTTAGCAGCAAAATCCGTAAAAAAAAGTATTCTTGCACCAAAATCCGTAAAAAAAAAAATTTTAGTGTCAGAAACTAGATAACTTTATTAGCGCAAAAATCTGTAAAGGAAAGGATTTTATAACCAAAATCTGTAGCAAAACGGATTGTAGCAACAAAATCCATAAAAAACGTATTTTTCTCGAAAAAAATTGCACAAAAATCGTTAACGACCAAAACATGATCATTTTATTATGAACGGTACGAACGAGGACACATCGGACACTTGTATGCAGATTTGATGAGGTATAACTTTTGTTAACACCCACTATAGGTGGGACTTCGGTCTCCTGGGTGGGTTTTCATTGAAAAATGGCGGCAAAAAAACACAGCGAAAACGTGGCAAAAAACATGCAAACAAAGTCCGGCGCTTTACATAGACTCCTGTAGTAAATTTTCTGCCCTGGTCTTTTTTACAATGTTGTGCATGTCTGCAAAAAAAACACGGCAAAAAAGCAAAGCACGCCCCAAGAAAATTATGGTTTTTTTCAGCTGCTTTTGACAGGCAGTGGACAAAAAACTCAGTTTTATGAATGGATTTGGTTTTTTTTCCACTGTAGTGTAGACATAGCCTGAGAGTTAGATATTTTCCACTATTGGGCCCTATAAAAATATCAAGGAGAATTTGGCTCCACTGTGCAAAGAAATTCAATCTCTGCTCCAGATCCTCAGCCATGACGTCATTTTTATTCAACCACATGTTCCCGGAGGGTACAAACAATCTGGCATTAAAACCATGGTTCGACCGCAACTTATTTAGATTTGCGGACATTGAAGATCATTGCACCAGAGGAATTTTACCATTTCAAACTGTAATAGCCGATTTCCAGATCCCGGAAAAGTGCTATTTTTCTTATATGCAAATTACACACTTCATGTCACGTGTATTACGATCCACTGAGGTGTCTGTGCCGACAGGATTTGAGTTGATTTGTAAGTTGCTATATTTACTATTTTGCCATAGGCAAACTTAAAGGGGTTGTCTCACTTCAAGGATTGTTTTTTAGGTTAAATATCTTGCAAAAACAAGTCACTTTGCAATATATGTCCATTAACAGTGTCCTAACTATTCTGAGATATCCCCTCTTGAATGGGCTGCATCAGCTCCTCAGGTCACTATAGCTGCAGACCTGTTTGATCTATCCTGATAGGCTGCCAGCACTGGTTGCTATAGCTACAGACCTGGCTTCTACTGCAGCCTAGTGGAAGCCAGTAAACACGCCCCTGAATTGAAAGTGAAACCAAGAAAACAGGACTGAGGTAAGATGAATCAATGTAGTGAGACAACCCCTTTAAACTCTATCAGTTCTCTATCTATAAAACACTTAAACATAACTTTTATTATGTATAACTCTTAACCTCTATACACACTATTTAAAAACCTGATTTCTAACCTCACCATTTAACCCTTTTCTACTCCTTTCTACTCCTTTTCCATTATCAAGTCTGGTGGAACCCCACCTACCAACAGGAAAGCCTTATATATACAGCAATTTACTAACTCCAGTAAGGGATCCCAAGCTTCCTACTTGGGCAAACGTCCCTAATCTAATGGACACAAGACAAATAAGGCTCCCTTTTGACACCCTCTGCAGCGGGTGGCACTTGTAGACAGAGGTGAGAAATCGCAATTTAAAACGTCATGCCTGACCTCCCCAATATGTTTCAACAGCTACGTTGGCTTCCTCAGGGGTTAGAGGTCCGGAGTAGGAGGCTTGGGATCCCTTACTGGAGTTAGTAAATTGCTGTATATATAAGGCTTTCCTGTTGGTAGGTGAGGTTCCACCAGACTTGATCATGGAAAAGGAGCTATTCCTTCCTTTAGAAGTAGAAAGGGTTAAATGGTGAGGTTAGAAATCAGGTTTTTAAATAGTGTGTATAGAGGTTGAGTTATTCATAATAAAAGTTACGTTTTAGTGTTTTATAGAGAACTGATAGAGTTTAAGTTTGCCTATGGCAAAATACACTCACCGGCCACTTTATTAGGTACACCATGCTAGTAACGGGTTGGACCCCCTTTTGCCTTCAGAACTGCCTCAATCTTCGTGCATAGATTCCACAGTGCTGCAACGATGCTCATTGGTAACAGAGGGCCAAAGAGTGCCAAGAAAATATTCCCCACACCATGACACCACACCACCAGCCTGAAACCGTTGATACAAGGCAGGATGGATCCATGCTTTTATGTTGTTGATGCCAAATTCTGACCCTAAACCCTCCGAATGGTCGCAGCAGAAATCGAGACTCAAACAGACCAGGCAACGTTTTTTTCCAATCTTTCTAAATGTCCAATTTCGATGAGCTGGGCAAATTGGAGCCTCAGTTTCCTGTTCTTAGTGAAAGGAGTGGCACCTGGTGTGGTCTTCTGCTGCTGTAGCCCATCTGCCTCAAAGTTCGCCGTACTGTGCATTCAGAGATGCTCTTCTGCCTACCTTGGTTGTAAACGGGTGGCTATTTGAGTCACTTTTGCCTTTCTATCAGCTCGAACCCCGTATGCCCATTCTCCTTTGACCTCTGGCATCAACAAGGCATTTCCGCCCACAGGACTGCCGCTCACTGGTGTTTTTTCTTTTTCGGACCATTCTCTGTAAACCCTAGAGATGGTTGTGCGTTTAAAATCCCAGGAGATCAGCAAATTTTTGAAATACTCAGACCAGCCCTTTGGCAACCAACAAACCCCGCCAGTTCAAAGGCACTCAAATCACCTTTCTTCCCCAAAACTGATGCTCGGTTTGAACTGCAGGAGATTGTCTTGACCATGTCTACATGCCTAAATGCACTGAGTTGCCCGCCATGTGATTGGTGATTAGAAATTAAGTGTTTTAAAGAGCAGTTTTGGACAGGTGTACCTAATAAAGTGGCCGGTGAGTGTAGTAAATATAGTGATCAGAAGTCACTCTCTGTTCTCTTGTGAGATTCCCATTTTTTTGGAGACTATTTGACAAGATTTGTAAGTTGTGCACTACGACAAGAGGACTGATCTCTGACATTTACACTTTACTGATGAACCCGTCTCCAGGGACACCCTTACATGTCCAAATGGAAAAGACACCTAAATAGACAAATTTCACAGACAGATTGGAATTTAATTTGGAAGAGAGCGGCTCAGACGTCGTTGTGTAGTACTTATAAAGAGAATCAGTACAAAATTCTCATGTCCTGGTATCACACGCCCATGAAACTACATCAACTTAATCCAGCAGGCCCGGCCTGCCCATAGGGCAAACCGGGCATTTGCCCGGCGGGCCGCTGGATTCCGGGCTGCACGGCCCCCTCGGAGCGCCCGCCGAGGGGGCCGGTGTTTCCTCCCCCCGGTGGGCCCTGACTGCCGGCGCACGCACAGGGGCCGCAATGTTGCATCTGCGACCACACCCCTGTGGCAGGGGACCGACAGGCCCCCCTCGCTGCATGGCCGGGTCACCGACCCAGCCATGCAGCCATCACGGCCGCCGCCTGCACCGCACAGTGCAAGCAGCGGCTGAGGCTGAACAGCTGGGATCTATTGATCCCGTCTGTTCAGCTCCCAGGAGGCCGCGGGGCAGGCGCGCGATGTGATGACGTCATCGCACGCCCGCTCCGTGGCCCGCACCCGGGAGTGAGCAGCCGCTCCAGAGGAGGGAAGAGGAGGCAGAGACTTCAGGTAAGTATTGGTTTTATTACTTTTTTTAAACCACTAGCCCTGTCTGCATACCTATATACTGCCCCATACTACCCTGCCTGGCTATATACTGCCCCATACTGCCCTGCATACCTATATACTGCCCTTCTTGGCTATATACTGCCCCATACTGCCCTGCATACCTATATACTGCCCTGCATACCTATATACTGCCCCATACTGCCCTGCCTGGCTATATACTGCCCCATACTGCCCTGCCTGGCTATATACTGCCCTGCCTGCCTACCTATATACTGCCCTTCCTGCATACCTATATACTGCCCCATACTGCCCTATCTGGCTATATACTGCCCCATACTGCCCTGCATACCTATATACTACTGCCCTGCCTGGCTATATACTGCCCCATACTGCCCTACATACCTATATACTACCCTGCATACCTATATACTGCCCCATACTGCCCTGCCTGGCTATATACTGCCCTGCCTGCCTACCTATATACTGCCCTTCCTGAATACCTATATACTGCCCCATACTGCCCTGCTTGCATACCTATATACTGCCCCTACCTATATATAAGCCCTGCCCTGCCTGGCTATATACTGCCCTGCCTGCCTATATACTGCCCTGCCTACCTGTAAGTGGCCCTGTCTGCCTATATACTGGCCCTGCCTACCTATATACTGGCCCTGACTGCCTATATATGGGCCCTGCCTGCCTATATACTGGCCCTGCCTACCTATAAGTGGCCTTGCCTGCTTATATACTGGCCCTGCCTGGCTACATAGTGGTCCTGCCTGCCTATATTCTGGTCCTGCCTGGCTATATACTGGCCCTGCTTGCCTACATAATGGCCCAGCCTGGCTACTTACTGGCCCTGGCCCTACCTGGCTAATTACTGGCCCTACCTGGCTAATTACTGGGGGCAGCCCTAGCTAACTGGCTAATTACTGGGGGCAGCCCTAGCTAACTGGCTAATTACTGGGGGCAGCCCTAGCTAACTGGCTAATTACTGGGGGCAGCCCCAGCTACCTGGCTAGTTACTGGGGGTAGGCCCTGTCTACCTACCAAATTAATGGAGGAAGGCCCTGTTTACCTACCCAATGGGGGTCTACCTATTTACATGCCACTTATCTGACATTTTTTAATTTCTAATTTTTAGGGTCTAACATACGCTGTTTGGGGAATTGATAGGAAAGTGCTGGAAAAGAGAGGAGTCTAAGATGTATTTGTGGTAAATTCTACAGGGACGAGTAGTGACCACTAGAAGAGGACATTGCATGCTGTACTGGACAGAGAAAGAAATGGAAGGGAACGACTCATCAGGGAGACATCATAGAGGTTTGGGCCAGATGGAGAAGAAAAGGAGAAGAGAACAACTCCCATCAGAGATGACGTCTCCTGTGAGTCCCTGCTGTCAGGGGTCATTTTACTTCTGTGTTGAATCAGTGCTATATTCATGTGATGGTGACCTGACTACTGGTGATGTGATTGGTGGGGTTGTAGGTTATGTTGGTGCTTATGTAGTGTCAGTGTGGGCTTGTCCCGGATTATAAAGCAAGTGCACACCTGATTCTGGGACGAGGGGTTGTGCAGAAAAATTCAGCATTAACTGCTCTGCCTTTCTGCACAAAAATGCACCAAAAACACATAAAAAATGCACCAAAAACGCTCTGTGTGAAAGCAGCTTTATAGTGTAGTTTATTTTAGAACGTGGCGAGGTGCGAGAACAAGGGACATTTTGTAAGCGGATATTGTATGTGGGCTGCTGGGGGCTTAGTGGCAGTGCTGATTTTTATTCCCAGTCCGGCCCTGTAATCCAGCTATTCCTAGTCTGTGTTGTAGATGCAATGCCCCCTGAGCTGGCACTTATATTTTCTGGGACTGTCCGGTCATTCGGCAGTTTTGGGTGGATGTCAATGGATCTATCCCTGGACCCAGTGGCATGTTTGCTTAATCTGTTCACCCATCAAATTTAGAAACCGATCTTGAAAATGATTCTGTACATTTTAACAGCTGCTAGATGTCTTATCTCTTCCCACTGGAAACGCAGAGATCCTCCACTGTTGCAGGATGTCTTCCAAAAACTCAAGCATATAAGGGTCTTGGAACACCTTGCTGCTAACTTGCGCAACACCGCTGATGCTTTCTATGCTATTTGGTCTCCATGGGATACCTTTGTTTCTGTTGAAGGCATTTGAGTTGTTTCCTATTATTAACTGCTATTTTTATCCTTGGATATCAATGTAATGGCTAATAGTCCACCTCTCAGGATCTCACCTGCAAATTTTGTCTCCTCCCACTCCCTTATGTCTAGGTCTTGTTTTTCTAAAACAAATGTTTTATTTTTCCATGGTAGAGGCGTAGACATGCTATTTGAGGGGTAGTGAAGGCTGGTAGCAGCTTTTCTCCATGATATTGTAGACCTATATGCTACTACTCCTATGAATAAGTAATATTCTTTATTGTACACTGCGTGTCATGTATTTTGGAAATATTCGCAAGCATATCGATTTCTGTATCCTTAATGTAAAACGATTCAATAAAAATACAGTTTAATAAAGAGTTAGATATTTTCAAAGACTTTATTAATTTTATTTTGTAACTTTTGTATGTATGTCATATTTTCTTTTTCTACTTTTAGTAAGCACTGTAACCTTTTTCTACTAAAACTTAAAATTTTAAGTTTCCATCTCAGCCAGGGTGCGGCTTGGTGCTTGATAGGTTAAGCACTTTAGTCAATCCCTGGCTAGGGTGGGTATTTTAACCCCTTCCTGTCAGCCTGGCACTGCTGGTGATTCCTTTAATATCCTAGCTGTCTGGTTTTGCTCTGCTGTACGTTTTGCTGTTTTTGGATTTTCCTTTGTCTTCGGGTTTACTCTCCCCCTTTTTCCCCTTTGTTTTCCCCTTCTCCTGTTTGACTTGGGGCCCCGACAAATTTTATTCCTATTTGTTTTCTGTGACTTCTGTTTTTTTGTTTGTCGTATGTTTGTCTTCTGTCTCTTTGGCACACGTTTTAATAGGTAAAGCGCAGGAAGAGGTTCGAGTACGAGGTCGCCCTTCTGGGGGCGGGTGCCCTGCTTAGGCAGGGTAAGCCAGGCTGAGACTAGGCCCCATCCCCTTATAAAGTGTTTAACCCGGAACTGAGGAGAGCAGTGTTTGATTATAGTGTTTTAACCCTTCAAGTACCACCTTGTAAGTGGTGTTTTCAGTATTATCCTTCCCCACCAATTTGAATGAAGGGAGTTTTTGGCAGCAAAATATTTTTGGGTCCCTGGACTGTGTAGTAGTGTGATTTATGCTCCATTTGCAACCTGAGTGACAGGTGGGAGTGCAAGTAAGACTGAGTGGAAATAAATCAACTCCATTACAGTGGCCCCCCATGTCATGTGCTGGTAAGGGTGTACATGACAATACCCTTATTCCCAGAAATGGAGGAACAAACTGAGGCCTTTGTGTTACCACTCCCTTTTTTTTCAAATTATTAAAAGGACTTCGGGGGTTTGGGGGCATAAAGATAGCCCTTTTAAAAAACTCTTGTTCACCCACAAAAAAACCAACCAAATTTTGGTCTCACGCCAAAAAGCCCCAAAACCTCTTCCTGGGGCCAGTGAAGATACAAGTTTACCTGGGCTGGAGACCATTTTTCTTCCCCGGAGGCAGAAACACTGTGACCTACCCCAACCAAACCCATTCTCAGGGGAAACCGTCGGGATACAGTCTGCGGAAAAAATGAGTGTTTTTTATTTTGCAGGTTAAAACACCCCCCAATACCAAACATGTACGGTATCCGTTATGTTTTTTTACCGTAAAAAATTCCAAACTTTTTCTACTTTTGAAATTTTTGCACCGGAGGCTTTTTTTTTTTTTATCACAAAAGATTTTTTTAAAGTAGCATAGTGAACATCATTAAGGGAAAAATGGTTACACAGCGTTAGCAAGGTTCAAGTAATAATAATAATATGATATAACTGCAAGAACACAAATGAGAAAATAAGCTCAATAAGGAGAACGCTGAGTAAGAGAAACCCAAACCCGAAGTCGCTGGGCCCAAGGAATTGAAAATTTTTTGCATAGGTAAAATCCCTTGTTTGGGGGTCCAACCCCAAGGACTAAAAAGTCTCCCTTGGGAACAGTGTGAGGCAGGGAAGAGAAAAGAAAAAAAAAGGGGGGGGGGAGTGGGGGGATCCAGCATTAAAGCAGGGGAAAAGGGGCAGGAGGGGATTTTTATCACCCAAATTATGTTACAGATTTTTTTAAAAAAACCTCATCAAAGAGGCAACAAAAAAAGTAACTAATTTGAACTATAAGGAAGCCATCAAGCCAAACATCATCCCAACGATAACGTTCAAGAGCCCCCCCCAAAACGTCGCAAGATTCACTATATAAGAGAAATAGTGTCAAATACAGAAAATAAACCAGTGATTCCAGACCTCAAAAAAACCCTTTTGTTTCAGTAGTGAGTCGCACGTAATTCCCCCACCCCAAAAAACCGGGGTTACCCCTTAAACCACCTAAGGTAGGGGGGAGTGGCCCACAGCCCTGGGATAACGTTTTGGGCAGCTTTATGTAAAAAGGGAAGTAAATGACCCTCAAGGAGTGAGTGGGTCTTTTTTGAAAACAAAGGGGGAAGGCGGGGACTTTCGCAGTCCGCGCCACAATCAGGCGAGGGGGTCTTTTATTTTTAGCCAAAAAAGGTTGCAAGGAAAGCACCCCCCCCAAAATGTAACATCTTTTCCTTCCTCCCAAGCAACACCAGCAAAATTAAAGCCGAAGGGGAGAGTGTGCATAGGGACGCACTCTATACCACGGTAAAAATTTAAAGTCACCCTGTACCGCACTGCAAACCGAAGTCCGTGTGCAGGTAATTTTTCCCCAATCCTTTCAAAAAAATGTCTCGAAAGATCCTTTTCCCAACCTTCTAAAGGGCAATGTAGAAGTCCCTACAAAGACACAACAGCTCGTAACCCTTTAAGTAAAGAGTCTTGGTCCTCTGCAAACACCGGATTCAAAGATAGTAGGGGCCTACAAAAGGGTTACGAGACCCAAAGGCAGAGAAAACACTACGTAATTGGGAATATTTGAAGTCAAAGGGGTTTCAATTTCCTGTGTTTACAGCAAATCAGAGTACGATATGAGAGCATTGCAATAAAATGTCTCCAAATTCCAAAACCCCCCCCCCCACCCAAACCGAGCGCCCACCTCTCAGTGTCTCATGGATCCCGGTTTTCCAGTAATAAGTAAGCGGACCCCGTTTTCAAAAAATCACGAGGAGGGGTAGACCTAGACCTATCACAGTCTCGAAAAAGGGGAGAATAAAAAAATTTTTTGGGGAGCCCCGGGGTAACCGGGTATGGGAGGTTTGGAAATTTTAATTGTGGATTCCAATTGAACCCAAACTTAGATTGTGAGAAAAAAAGTCCCCAAACCCCTCCCGCTGTGGGGGCCAATAATAGGTTTGTAAGTTCGAAGAGATAGCCCCCATCAGGTTTTTGGTCTGGAAATTTTTTTTTTGGCAATTCTGGGCATTTTCCCCCGCCCAGATAATTGCACTATTATTACAGGGTTTGAAAAAGGGTTTGGTTAAAACAAACTGAGATAGCTTGGAATAAAAAAGGAGCGGGTAGAATTTCATTTTTTAAAAAAAGAGCGACCTACCAGGAAAAATCCCTTTTATCCATTTTGAAAGATCTCTTTTATTTTCTGTAGCAGGGGGGAGAAATTGAGGTCAAATGTTTTTGTGAGATTCGAGGGCATGAACACCAAGGGATTTGACAGATTTTTTGGGCCCCAAAAGAAAAATACTGTTTTCCCAAATTGGGCAACCATCTCTCCCTTTAAGGGAAAATTCAAGGCTAACTTTGGGCAGTTTACTTTTTGGGGTTTCGAAAGACCCAAAGCCAATAATACTTTAGTATGGGGGTAGAGAGATGAGGGGGTCAGTGACATATAGAAGAAGTCACCCAAAGCAGAGCACTGCACTGGTGATTTCCACCGAATGCCACGGATGGAAGCCCAGCTCGAAGGCCTGAAAAAGGTGTTCCCTTAAACCAAAACATCAAGAGTTTGGGGGAAAAAGGACATCCCCCCTGGGGACCATTGCTAAAGACAAAAGGGGTAGACAAGGACCCGTTGACCCGGACCTGAGCCTGTGGGGCATGATAAAGTGCAAATATTTTTTCGAAAGACGGACCTATCCAAGGGGGAAAAGAAAAAACCCAGAAAAGGGCCCAAACAACCCGATCAAAAAAGGCCTTTTTCTGCGTCTATGAAAGCGCATACAGGGAATTCCCCTTGCTTTTTAGTAGTTATTAATAAAAATTTTTTAGGGTGTTATCCCCACCTCTCTGGAGGGATAAAACCCACCTGATCCCGGGTTAATAGGTCACCCAACAGGGGGGGCAATCTTAAAGCATTAAATTAGCAAACAATTTCGCACGGGGTTTTTTGAGCGTAAGGCCGGTAGCTCTGGGAGAGGGCGGGGTCTTTACCTCCGGGGAATACCGTAATGTGAGCTTAAGAAAGGCCTGGTCAAATGGGGTCAGCGAAACAGGGGAAAAGACTTGAAAAGGGTGGGCGGAAGATTTCTTCAAGGTCAAAAAATTTTGGGCTGAACCCAACTGCCCGAGCTTTTCCTGTCTGAAGGGAGGCTATGGCAAGCCCAAGTTTGCCGAGAAAAGGGCTCCTCAAAAGAGTCCCAACACCTCTGAAGGTAGGTTGGGGAGTGCGTGTTCTGGAGGAGTTTTTTAAAGGCCCGTAGTGTAGGGAAGGCCGCGAAGGGGGCGGGGATGATTTTGGGGTTTTCCCCGGGGTTGAAAAAATATGGCCCAAACTTTTTTTTAATTTTGGGGAAAACAGGGGGGGGATTGTCTTAAGAGTGGCTGGGTTGGGTTAAAAAAAATAAAAAATTTTCTTTATTTTAAATAGCCCAAATTTTTGCACATTTTACAATGTAGAGGTTTAAAATTCAGACAAAAAAAACGCATAACCAGTAAAGCTACATACGGGGTGAGCGAAGGTGTGGGGGCCCCGGCAAGAGCTTCAATCAAAGAGGGTGCCTGGGGGAAAACAAAGGGGGGAAGTGCTAAATTTAAAATGGCCAGCATGCTTTTAAAAATTTTTGGGAGTTTAAAAAAAAATTTTGGGTAAAACCTCCCACCATGACGACACTATAAAAAGAAAAGTCCCGTGGTGCCCTTTTTGGGAGGACAAATGGGTATAAAGGTTGGTTAAAATTAGTGGATTTGGTAGGCCCCTGAGAAGATGGTTTTCGGGACACTCAAAACTCCGTTTTCCCCTAGACGGGTAGGAGTTCCAGAAACGGGTGCACACGTGAAAAATTTTGAAGAGGGGCATGGGGGGTTCAAAGTTGTATCTGTAGTTTGATTCCGAGCTGACTGAGAGAGCGGGCAGGGTGGTAGAAGAGATGAGGGGGGAATGTAGGGGGGCACACTGGGAGAGTTTTTAAAGAGTGAGAGTGATTAGTTTATACGAAATTCTGTACGGGATGGGCAACCAGTGCATGACTGACACGGGGTAGGGCTCATATAGGGGGCTGGAGAAAAGCAATGGCTGCGCATTCGGAAATTGGAGGGGGAGATTTTTAAGAGAAGACTATAAGCAAGGAGTTACAGTGTCAAGACAGAATGAAAAAGACAACATGAGTTTTTTGAATTGTTTCCACATGAAAATGGACGGTTTTGGGAGAGTTCTTGAGGGCAGGTGACAGGGGGGGAAAGGGGATGGATATAGGGGTAAAGGGTCAGATCAGGGGTCTAGAAAAACCCCAAACATGGGGCCTGCTCCTGGTGTTATGGTGATCCCAACACTAAAAAAAGAAATGCAGATGGGGGTTGGTTAGTAAAGGGGGAAAAACAAGAAGTGGGGTTTTGGTGAGGTTTATTTGGAGATAGAGAGAGGACATGATTCAGAACAGCGACGACATCATGGTGTTTTTGTACAGGGGGGATGAGGTTGGGGAAGAGGTTTTAAAATTGAGTTCATCACGAGAGGGGTCGGGAAGCCAAATTCTACTGAGGGTTGGCCAATGGGGCTTATAGATTGAGAAAGATGGACCAAAACAAACCCCCTGAGGGCCCCTACGGAAAAGGGGAGGGGAGAGGAATAAAACCCTCAAATGGACACTGAAGAAGGGCGGTCAAAGGTAGGAAGAAAACCCAAGCGAAGCAGTGTCCTGGATCCAAGGGCTGGCATCGGGGAAAGATGGTGATAAACGTGTAAAATGCTGCAGAAGATCCAAAGAACCAAAAAAGAGTTTTTTCCTGGATTTACAGTGGGAGACGTTAAGACTTTAACTAGGCAGTTTCTGGGTTAAAGAGCGGAAACCTGATTGAGAGGACCAGAAGAGGTTAGCAAAAATTAGGGGGAAAAGGCGAAAAAGACCGGTTTTTACGGGAGCTTAGAGATAAAGGGAAGGTTAGGACGTGGGTAGTTGGCAGCCAGGAGGGGGCCCCAGGGGGGGTTTTTTTGTAGGGGATTTATTGGTAGCCTGTTTAAAGGAGGAGGGAAACCCCAGGGGAGAGAGGAGGTTACAGTTGCAGTAAGGTGAGAGGGATAGCTGGAGAAATAGACGGAGAAGGGGGGAGCAAAGGGGGTCGCTAGAGCAGGGGGTGGGCGAGCGACGGGAGAACCTGGATACTTCTTCTTCTTCATTGGGTAAAGAGCGGAAACACACTAGGGGATGTGGGGGGAGGGACAGGAGGGTTTTTCTGTTTGGGGGTTTGTGATGAGATTTATGCTGATACTGTAAATTTTTTGTTTTTGATTTAGGGGGCCAGGGCCCAGCACAGAGGTCAGAGACCCGGGGGTTTTAGCTTTGGCCCGAGAAGGGAGTGGATGGGGTCAAACAGGCGTTTTGGGTTGTTGTTAAGGTTGAGATGAGGGGGGGTAAATATTTTTTTTTTGGGGCTGTGAAGGGCAGTGTGATAATCCTAGCATAATTTGTAGTGGGAAAAATCTGCAGGTAGCTTGACTTTCTCCACAGGGCGCCCCAAAACCTGGAGCATCGTTGCAGGGAACCGAGTCTGAGGCGTGTGCCAAGGTTGCCGGCGTTTACTTGGTGGGACTGTGTGAGTGGTGCCAAAAATGTCCAGGGGGGTTGGGGAAGTTTCGTTGTAAGGTTTTTACAGCCAGGTCGGACAGGGGAAAAGGGGGAGATTCCCGGGGGAGTGAGGACTGTATGGGGTCTATGAGTTCCTGGGTGTTAATGGGCGGATATTTTGAATGGATGAAGGGGAGGGGGGTCCAAGAAGGTTGAAATTGATATAAAAGAGTAAGGTTTTATCAGAGAGAGCATAAGGAAATTTGGGGAGTTTGAAATTGATGAAGAGACAGAAGACCAATCAAGAGAGTTTCCATCCTTTGGGGTGGGAGAGCAGAAACTGCAAGAGGGCCCCAAAGAGAAAGTCAGTAAAGAAACTAGAGGAGAAGGGGACATGGGGTATCAATGGGGATTTTGAAATCACCCCTGATGAGAATGGGGATTTCAAAGGAGGAAATAGGGGAGCCAGGGAGAAAATTTTTCCAGAAATTGGCGGGGTGAGCCGGGGGGCTTACACAAATGCACCGATGGAAAAAGGGGCCAAAAAATCAAATGGTGTGGACTTCAAAAAAGGGGGGAAATGAGGGAGGGTGCGGGGGGAAGACCTGGTAAGTGCTGTGGAGAGAGAAGTATGCCGACCCTCCCCCCGGGCCTGTCTCGGGGTTGGGTGTGGGTGAATGTGGCCGCCATATGAGGGGCGGCAAGGGCGGTGTCGAGGTGGGAGCCAGTTTCTGGGAGCCCCAGGTTGAGGGAAAGAGAAAGAAACAGGTCATGAAACAGCATGATTTGTTGCCAACAGATCGGGCATTCCACAGGGCACATTTAAAAGGGCAGGAAAAACGTACAGCGAAAAGCGAGCAGGTTAGCAGGGTTTCTTGGAAGGAGGAGGGAATGGATGAGCATAAAGAAAAGGGGGGCCGGGGTTTAAAGATGTCACCTGCACGAGAAGCAGGGGAATGAAAGCGACAGCAAAGGGTTTAAATGACGAGTATGAAGGGGGTTTGGCAGCACTATGCAAGCAGGGGATTTTTGGGGGTTAAAAAGGGGGAACAGTGGTGGAATGTATACAGGGGGAGGGGAGGATAGAGGCCTGAAAAGATAGAATTTGTCAGGGGTGAGACTGGGTTGGACAGTTGAAGGGAATGGCTGCAAGTAGATGATTAGTGGCATTTTGAAGATTGTGGGAAACTAAAGATAGGTACCCAGAAAAGCTTACGGTTTATGCGCGGTCCCTCCTTTGGGCCGTCGGCCTGGCCTGCCCCATGTCTTGCGGGGCTCCCTGTGAGGGTCCCGGGAGCCGTGTTCTGCTATGACTTGCCTTTTCCCGTCAGTCTTGTTGCTTCCTGGGTCCTTCGTGCACGTGCCCCTAAGGGTGCGCGCGGCAGCTTCCGGGCCCATTTTTAATTTTTCCCGTTCTGTGCACCTTCCTTTCACCCCTGACCTCTGGCTTAAGAGGAAGTTCTGTCTCACTCTGGGGCAGTTCATTGCAGCTGTTACGCCTCTTTCGTGTCGGTTGTTCCCATCTTTAGTCCCGCCAGCTCTAGGTTGCTGTTTGGGGCCTTTAATCCCTGAGTGCTGGGCCAGTTCTTTGCCATCGACTCCGCCGTTCCGCCTCGTGTCTGTGTCTCCCGTATCCTGCCGTTTTCCTTCCCGTAGTGTTCCCTTTTCCCGCCGTGTTCCCTGGTTGTACCTATGTTTTACCTTCCAGTTCCTGCCATATCCGTGGTGCTATGTGTATGTTTAACCCCCGTATCCTGCTGAAAACCTGGTTCCTGCATTTTCCCCCCCCTGGATTCCTTCTGACCCCCGGGTGTCCCGGGAGGTAGCCCTCAGGGTAGTGACCTGGGGGGCCACACCAATCCATCCCGTTTGCAGCGGGGTCTGGCGAAGACCAGGGGGCCCCCTTAGACTCCACTCCCCGGCGTGGTCCCCGCTACCACCCCGCCCCGGTGATCACCGAGGATCCACACCCGGGTGTCCGGTCGGGCTTCGGGGTACGTCCGTTGGGGGGCCGCACCGTTACAAAACCTTCCCGGCCCCCTTAGCCCCCTTCGGCAATTTCTTCAAGAACTTTAAAAATACACTTTCAAATTAGCAATTTCAAAACTCACTAATATAGATGCCCCAATTTTACCCCAGGTCAGATTGACCTCAGCTCACAAAAATTTTAGTGGCTCTGACTGGTCATTCCCATCATCTGTGAAAAAGGTGTTGTAAATGGTGGAGTAAAAAATGGCCCTTTACAAAAACAGATTTTATGTAAGATTTGGGATCAAATGCTGAATAAATAAACAAAGGGTTATTAGGAACACAGACCGGGGATGCTATCTGTTCAAAAATAAATCATTCAAATGCAACAATAAAATAAAAGCAGATATTTCAGAGGGATGGTGAGGATTGTAGTTCACACAAAATCCCAATTCAAATGCACAATATAATACAGCAGATATTTCAGAGGAATGGCTGAGGTTTGTAGTTCACACACATACCTGTAAAAAAGGGGAGAAGACATATCAGATGTAGCAGGATGCCTTGGTCATATTTCTTCAAGATCACTTACAAACTATCACTTTCAAATCTAGCAATTTCAAATCATGCACTAATATAGATGCACGATTGACCCGAGGTCAGATTGACCTCAGCTCACAAAATTATTACTCCAAACGTACGACCGCATGGCAAACATTGGCGATATCTATTATGTTTGTGTTCCATGAGTAGAAGAATGTCGTGTCGGAGTTGCGTCAGTTCTCTGAGGTCTGATTCAGTGCCAGTGGCTTTATGGGAGACCTCCAATGAATTAAGTTTAGTCAAGAGTGACTGGAGTTTACTAGCTGATTCCCGCTTCAATCGTGCACCGTGCTTGATGAGTATGCCTCGCAACACACACTTCAGCGCCTCCCATCGGATCTGAGGAGTCGTAGGGTCACCATCATGAGTGTCTTGGAAGATCCTCACATTAGACTGTAAGTCTGCCAAACAAAGAGCGTCCTGCAAAAGGGATTCATTTAGTCTCCAAGTGAATGGAGGGAGCTGAAAATGCGGCAGGGCTAAGTCACAATGCACCGGTGCGTGATCAGAATGCAGGATCGAGCCTATCCTACACTCAACTACCACTGGAAGAAGGGAATGTTGGAGGAGAACATAGTCGATACGTCCATAGGACTGGTGTGGGTGGGAGAAAAAGGTATAGTCTCTTTCGCCAGGGTGTAGGAGACGCCACATATCAGAGAGCTGCATATTGTGCAATAAACGTTTCACCCTATTGATCGTTCGATGTGGGACAGCAGATCGCCCAGAAGAAGAGTCAAGCGTGGGGTGAAGAGCGAGGTTGAGGTCACAACATAAAATAATTTGTCCTTGCGCGAAATAAGTGAGGTCCTCCAGCACCCTGGACAGAAAGGAGTATTGATTAGTGTTATACACTACGTGGAAATCCCTAAAGAAGCATTTATGCTATCTATCATACATGAAAAAACTTTGAGACTCTCGGTTCACATATTTTGATCAAAAGAGTTTAAGCTGCCCACGACTTTCAACGTGATCTCAAAATCGGGCAGTCCTATGCTATCTTTACCTCTCAAACGAGCCAATCGGCCTCTCACTGGGTCAACCGACCTCCATTATTCAGAGAGAAAAATAAAAAAACACCCAACCTGCCCAAACTGCCCTTCTTATGACAGCCTGTGAGAGTGGGCGGGGACAGAAACCCAAAATGGAAGCACCCCTTCCTTCCCATAAAAGGTTAAAATCAATGTACACCAAGTTATAACGTAAAGTTTCTGCACACAAAAAAAATTTCTGAAAAAAACTTATGCCCCAACCTGGGTGCCACTGGCAGGGCTGCGGCACACATGTAATTATAATGTACACACACAGGGGCCGCCGCCAGCGGCACATCCTGCAAAAAAGGGGAATACCACTACTTGGAAATCCCTAAAGAAGCATTTATGCTATCTATCATACATGAAAAAACTTTGAGACTCTCGGTTCACATATTTTTTAATCAAAAGATGTTTAGCTGCCCACACTTTCAACGTGATCTCAAAATGGGGAGTCCTATGGGAACTTTACCTCTCAATCGAGCCAATCTGGCCTCTCACCTGGTCAACCGACCTCCATTATTCAGAGAGAAAAAATAAAAAACACCAACCTGCAAGCTGCCCTTCTTATGACACCTGTGACAGTGGCGGGGACAGAAACCCCAAAATGGAAGACCCCTTTTCCCTTTCCCCTATAGGTTAAAAACAATGTACACCAAGTATAACATATGTTTCTGCAACCCCAAAAAAAATTTCTGAAAAAACGTATGCAAACCTGGGTGCCACTGGCAAGCTGCGGCACACATGTAATTATACATGTACGCACATAGACCGCCGCAGCGGACAGTACTGCAAAAAGGGCAATACACTACTGGAAAACCCTAAAGAAGCATTTATGCAAATTTTAAACAAAAAAACTTTTAGACTCTCGGTTACTATTTGATCAAAAAATTTTAACTGCCCCGACTTTCAAGGATCCAAAATCGGGCAGTCCTATCTATCTTTCCTTCAAACGAGCAATCTGGCCCCTACTGGGGCAACCGACCTCCTTATTCAAGAGAAAAAAAAAAAAACACCCAACCTGAAGCTGCCCTTCTTATGACAGCCTGTAGAGTGGGCGGGGCAGAAACCCCCAAAAGGGGAAGCACCCCTTCCTTCCCCTATAGGTTAAAATCAATGTACACCAAGTAAAACCCGTATGTTTCTGCACAACAAAAACATTTCCTGAAAAAACGTATGCAAACCTGGGTCCACTGGCAGGGCTGCGGCACACATGTAAATTATAAAATGTACCACACAGACCGCCGCCAGCGGCACACTCCTGCAAAAAGGGCAATACACTACGTGGAAATCCCTAAAGAAGCATTTATGCTATCTATCAACATGAAAAAACTTTGAGACTCTCGGTTCACATTTTTTGTTTAAAAAGATGTTTAAGCTGCCCACGACTTTCAACGTGTCTCAAATCGGGCAGTCCTATGTTTATCTTTACCTCTCAATCGAGCCAATCGGGCCCTCTCACGGGGTCAACCGACCTCCATTATTCAGAGAGAAAAAATAAAAAACACCCAACCTGCAAGCTGCCCTTCTTATGACAGCCTGTGAGAGTGGGCAGGGACAAAAACCCCAAAATGGAAGCACCCCTTCCTTCCCATATATTTTAAAATCAATGTACACCAAGTATAACGTATGTTTCTGCACACAAAAACATTTCTGAAAAAACGTATCATGTATGATAGATAGCATAAATGCTTCTTTAGGGATTTCCACGTAGTGTATTGCCCTTTTTGCAGGAGTGTGCCACTGGCGGCGGTCTGTGTGTGTACATGTATGCATACGTTTTATCAGAAATGTTTTTGTGGGCAGAAACATACGTTATACTTGGTGTACATTGATTTTAACCTATATGGGAAGGAAGGGGTGCTTCCATTTTGGGTTTCTGTCCCCGCCCACTCTCACAGGCTGTCAAAGAAGGGCAGCTTGCAGGTGGGTGTTTTTTTTTTTTCTCTCTGAATAATGGAGGTCGGTTTGACCCAGTGAGAGGCCAATTGGCTCGATTGAGAGGTAAAGATAGCATAGGACTGCCCGATTTTGAGATCACGTTGAAAGTCGTGGGCAGCTTAAACATCTTTTGGTTAGTGTTAGGCACACAAAGATTGGCGATTGTAAAGATGTGTCCCTGAATGCTGCATTTCACAAAGACGGCTCTGGCATCCGAAACTGTAAAGACGTCCAAAATCTTGGCAGGGAGGGACTTATGTATAAAAATGGCAACACCCTTTGTCTTTTGGGAGGGGTTACTGCTATGGTACCAGGCAGGGAAGTACCTATTGCAGATGACTCCAGCATGCTCCTGTAGGAGATGTGTCTCCTGTAATCAAACTATATGGGACTTTTGCTTGTGTAGATAATTAGTATCTTTCGAACCGCTTTTCGGGTACATTAAATCCATTAACGTTAAGGGATGTAACTCTTATGGTGTGCATCAAGATTAAGAAGAGGGAGCACATTAGATAGAGAGAGACCTGACGATGAGACTAGCGACAGCTGGCTGACAAGTGGGAACATAAGAACGGAACATAACTCAAACATTAAGAAAGGCCTACAAGACTCAGGCCGCAAAGGAGAACATGGCAGGCTAATAGCTGCTACAAGCCACAAAAGAATACTGGCAGATGACACTGGGGGAAAGTCATGACTGCTTTGCATGACCGGTAGGAACATATCAGTGTAAAAATCGTGGACACGAGCATAACTCAACAGGAATATTGAAGCATAGGATACAGGCAGCATATAAAAGGAGGGAAAGAGAGAAGGGGAGAGAGAGAGGAAGAAAAAAAAAAAGGGGGGGGGGACATATAGGAATTATTACTGCCTAACTTATACTAGAAGACATCTGGCAAAGTGTAGTAGAATTTAAATGGTTTGGGAACCCATTATAAAAGATAGTTAAGGAAGAGGCATAGTCAACATTTCAAAACAGCGAAATGGAAATCAATATACACATTACATTGCATTCGGTAACTTGGTATAGAAAATTGGCTGAAATAGACCCAGATATGACCATCAAGTCATAAATATCCCTCTGACAAAGGAAGAGAGAATCTCAACAAAAGAAGGCTATCTCACAGGTTCTGGACGGGGATTCAGCGCAGCGGACCACCCGACCTTGTTGGATCCTCCGCATTCCTCCACCTGCGGGCCGAACGCTGGGTTTTCGGAGGAGAAGGTGCAGTGGAGCGATCACGTCCGCTGGAGATGGAGGTCGCTGGAAAGGGAGATGTTAAGTCTGTAGCAGTTAACCAGTCGGGTATTTCCACCATCGGTAGTCCTAGTTCGGAGGTGAAAGACTGAAGATCAGAAGGCGACCGAAAAGTGACCACGGTATCTCCGTGATTGACCTGGAGAGTGAAGGTGAAGCCCCACCTATATTGGATGTGCCGGTTCTGAAGCAACCTGAGGAGCGGCTTAAGAGCAGAGCGCATGCGAAGTGTGCGTCTGGAAAGGTCCGGATAGAGGCCAATGGTGGAGTCCTCAAACTTCACAGACTTCATAAGACGGGCCTTCCGTAGGATCTCCTCTTTGAGGGTGAAGTGATGGATTCTACAAATTACGTCCCTTGGACGATCCGGGTCCTGGCTTTGAGGACGGAGGGCCCGGTGAGCACGGTCGAACTCTAATGCAGTGTCCAATGGTCTACCCAAGATATGGTTAAACATTTTTGTGAGTGTAGGGATCAATTCCGAGGTCCGAACTTTCTCAGGCAGCCCACGGAGTCTGACGTTATTGCGCCTGCTACGGTTTTCTAGATCGTCCATATGAGAAGCAAGGCGATCTTGACGTTCAGAGTGCGCAGCCATGGAGGCCTGCAGGCCAGCGACCGTGAGATTTGTAGAGTCTTGAATCTGCTCGACCTGTAGGATCTTTTCTTGTAGAGTCGTCACCGCAGCCTGCACAGGCTGTAACTCTCGGCGCCATGTTTGCTGAAGGTCCCGACCTATTGCTGCATATCGCTTTTAGATGGGAGAAGCGTTAGCAGTGCCTGTAGTTCTGGGTGGGCAGCCAGCACCCGGAGCGCATACTCTGGAGGGGTCAATGAGGTGGTTGGAACATTGAGTACCGGCTTGAGACTAGATAAAACCTGGGTTTGGCGGTTAATGTCTGTTTGTTGAAGGTTGGGACTGTGTGCCCAGGAGGGGGATCCCGGATTGGAATTCCAGCTGGCATTCTGTGAGACAAATGATGGGCCACAAATCTGTTGCCGTTGTGCATCACAGGGTTGAGCAAGGGGAGGATACACGGGCCACTCCGGTGTCCCCTGAGGAGAGGGTGCCTGGAGTTGCAAGGTGCCATAGGCAGAGCCCTCTCTGGAGGGTGAAAAAGATAATCCAGTTGGGGTTGACGGAGGAAGATCAGGTTGGGGACTTACATTGAGTAAGGCGGATGGGCTTCTGATGTCAGAGTGGACCACCAATACTCCAAGCTGATCTGAAGAGCAGGTATCCCCGGGTTCAGCGATGTTTAGGGAGCAGTTATGGATCGCAGGGGAGCTGCTATGCTGTGGAGGAGGCACCTCTGGACAAGGAGGCAGGTTCCCATTTTGATGGGGTGAGGGACAGGTCTCCGCCGCCCAATTCATGGAGATGTCCATATTTGGGCTCCCAGGAGAGTACAGGTCCCCTGGCAGCAGGCCAGCTTGGCAGGTGTGGTCTCTTTGAGCAGAGAGGCCTTTATCTGAAAGAATCCTAGAGCCAGGTCTTGTCTGGGTAGATAATACAGGGTCCTCTGATGTA
Organism: Phyllomedusa bahiana; assembly: GCA_025379985.1. Classification (NCBI taxonomy): domain Eukaryota; kingdom Metazoa; phylum Chordata; class Amphibia; order Anura; family Hylidae; genus Phyllomedusa; species Phyllomedusa bahiana. The sequence goes on from JAODAL010002876.1 coordinate 155,948, forward strand.
GTGCCATCACCCTCCTGTGGATCTCCCGCGTTTAAAGATGGCGCCGGCACCTCCGTGCACGCTCTGAAAATGGCGGTTGCAGCTGTCGGGTCATAGGAAGGTAATTGGCCCGGCTGCTCAGGGCGACCCAGAGGCATTACCGTCCCGGTGGAGGGCTGCGGCGGGCGGGGAGCAGAAGGCGAAGAGGTAAGGGGAGTGAGCAAGGAAGCCCCGGTTGTTACCTCAGTTCGTTGCATGCCGCGCTGCAGCGGTGAACGCTGTGTCTGCCAAGGGCCAGTCAATAAGGTCCCAGTGCACGGATCCCCGGTGGCAGCTTCGGAAAGCAGGGAAGTTGAGGCTGAGCGCTCGTTCGGCATCAATGGTCTGGCTCTATCTGGCTGCACACGGGGGTAGGAGCGCACTTCCGCCTTGGACGAGGAGGCCGGGGAAGATGGCGAGGAGGCGCGGGGGAGAGATCCATCTCCGTCTAGGTCCAGAAGAGGTGTAAAATAATTTGAAATTGGGATATCTCCCATGGAAGCGGTCTGGGGTGCTTTAGCCGACTTTTCAAGGCGTTTGGGTCTCATTACTGGCCCCGTGATGCCATTTTGTGCGAACAATAACTTTTTTGTACTAACATCTACGGACTTCAGTAAGGGTGCATTTTTTGTGGGCTGAAGTGTACTTTTTATTGCTAGGACATGAAATGACCAAAAAAACGCAGCTTTGGCGTTTGGAATTTTTTTCTTCTACGGTGTTCAGCGTACGAGATAAATATTGTTATATTTTAATAGATCTGACTTTTTTGGACACAATGATACCAAATATGTGTAACGTTTTTATTATATTATTTTTTTATTTGTAAAATGGCGAAAGGGCGAAAAGTTTAACTTTTAATACTTTTTTTTTACACTTTAAAATATATATATATATTTTTACTTTAACTTTGAGTCCCCCCTAAAGCACTTCACCACTAGGGGGCACGATCATTTCTACAGCCTAATGCAGGGGTCCTCAAACTTTTTAAACAGGGGGTCAGTTCATGGTCCCTCAGACCATTGGAGGGCTGGAATATAGTTTAAAAAAAAAAGTTTTACTTTGTGGGTCGAAATGATTACGGCGATACCCAATTTATATAAGTTTTCATGTTGAAGCACTTTTTTAAAATAAGAAAGTTTTTATTGTATAAATAAAACAATTAAATGGCGTTGACTTCTAACCAAAGGAGAATTGTTTAGGGAATTTCCCCCGGAAAAATTTGGGTTCGAACCGAATTGACTTTTGATTCGAACGAAGTGTGCTTTTTTGATTGATAAAATGGCTGCAGGGACAATGGCCTACATGGGGCCCCCCAAAGCAACTCTGGAAAAAGGGGATAAGGGGCCCCAGAATTGAGAAAAAAAAAAAGGAAACCAACCAAGACCCGGCGGGATTCCCTTTGGGCCCCACGGCACTAATAAAACCAGGCTGCGCGCCGTGGAGCTTACCCCCTCTTTACTCTAAACTGAAAGGGGGAAGGGCTCTGCGGGATAGAGCTTTCGAAACTGAACATGTTTTTTTCCCTTTCTGTGGGTGTCTTAAAGGGTTTGTTCAAGATAAATCTTAAAAATTTCTAAAATTTTGATTTTTTGGGTATTTGGGTCCCCAAACCAAAATTTGCGTCCAACGCCAGCGATACTCCAATAACCACTGATTAAGCCAGTTCCTTTATTCCCCCTTTTAAAAAAACGCGTTTTAACATCAAATAACCCTTCATGGTTAATATTCGCAAAAAATTTCCAAGGGTTAATTACAGGTTGTTTGCTTTCTTTACAAAATAAACCGGGCCTTTTTTCAAACCGCCAATTAAAAATTGTTTTTATTGAAAAACCTCTTCACAAGGGGAAAGGCAATATTTTTTAATGTTTTTGTTGTTGGCTAGAAAACACCGAATTGTAAAACGCTACTTTGTGGGGCGCTCAATTTTTGAATTTACATAGGGATTTAATATAAGCGGGTTTTGTTTTTGGTGTTGTGAAAAAAAAAATAAAGTTTTCAACCCCATAGCCGAATATGGGTAGCTTATATGTTCCCCCGCACATGTATAGTTAGATTATAGCTCCCCCCTACACATTTCTAGGTAGATTATAGCTCCCCCCTTCACATTTATAGCTGCCCCCTCCTGCACATTTATAGCTGCCCCCCAGCACATTTATAGCTGCCCCCCTGCACAGTTATAGCTGCCTCCCAGCACAATTTTAGCTGCCCCTGCACATCCTTAGGTAGATTATAGGGCCCCAGCAGGTATAGAGATAATTAAAAATAAAAAACGGAACTCACCTTACCTTGCTCCCTGACGCTGTCGCTGCTCCTGGTCTTTCTTCACAGGCAGCGTGACATCACCAGGCTGCGCCGCAGTGTGATGATGCTTACGCCGCCTGTGCTGTGTACTCTGATGAGCTGCAGGAAGGATGCGGCTCACCAGAGTACTCTGCGGAGAGGAGAGCTATGGATATACATTGAACATGTTTATTTTTCTTCCTTGCTGTATGATAAAACATTGAAGCTCTTAATAAAAAGAATTAAAAAATATTGTATAAATTATACAATTGTATAAATTATATAAATTTATTTGCATTTTGCTGAGAGAAAAAATATTTGATCCCCTACCAACCATTAAGAGTTCTGGCTCCTACAGACCAGTCAGATGCTCCTAATCAACCTGTTACCTGCATTAGAGACAGCTGTCTTAAATATTCCCCTTTATAAAAGACTCCTGTCCGCAGATTCAATTAATCAGTCAGACTCTAACCTCTACAACATGGAAATTAATAAATTCTAGTCATAAATTCTAAAGTTATATAATACAGGGTTAAAAGTTTAGCCATTTCTAATGATGCGAGCTTCTTCCATGAAGCTTGTGTCCTTGTATTGTTCTGGTAGAATCTCAATGTCTGACTGTAAACAATGGCTTTGTTATGAATTACAAAGGACACTGCTTGTCTACAAATGTAGGGCACAGTCAGTAGCTTTTTTCCAATAGTTTTGTTGTTCTGGCATGCGCAATAGAACCACTGACCTTTAGATATTTCAGAATCACTATGTCATACTTGCTAAGTAGCGTTCACGAATATTTAGAATAATTAGCATAATTAGAAGTGTGATTTTAGTACTGACCAGTAAAGAAGCTTATTAATGATTATTAATGAGGTGATTGTTATAATACATGAATAATTATAAAAGAGGTGTTACTAACAAAGATGACTAAAAGGTATCATACAATAGAAATATATCTGTTTTGCATAGATTACTCAAAGTTCATAAAACTGCTTGCCAAACCTTCAATAAAGGAGAAAGGATACAACAACATTTTGGGAAATGCCTCTTGTTCTTTCGACGATGTATGTGCACATACACTTTTGAGTTAATTTATAATTTGGACACCGAACAAACAAAGCTGGGGGATATTTTAGATTCCCATATCAACTGGCGCCCAACGTGATTAATTGGAATCTGGCTGCAAAGACACATTCCATTTGATCACCTGGACATCCACGCAAATTGAAAGATGAAAAGGCCCGGGCAATGCATAATTAGGGTAAATTTATACCTTACTTTTTGCTTTCAAATTTGTGGTGATTCCAAGTTGGAGTGAGGTGTTTCTGATAAAGAGGTACGTTAAATCATTAATTATATGAATGAGAGCAGCAGATCTCCTTTGGCATAAGAACCTCAGGAAAATGCTTTTTTGTGTTGGTGATGGGGTGAACAACTGGATTAAACAAAATTGAACAGAACTGAACAAGAAATGTTGTAAAGAGAGAAACACTTTTGTTGTGACGAAAGAGAATTATTAGTGCAAGTTGAAAAGCGACCCTTAGTGGTTTACAGTGAAATTTTTGTTTCAGAAAGAGGAATGACACCCCTGGTGGTTATATAGTGATGTTCATGAGAAAGTGAATAGAGACCCCTAGTGGTGAATTGGTGATCATGGGCAAGACCAAAGAGCTTTCTAAGGATGTCAGGGACAAGATTATAGTCTTGCCCAAAGCTGGAATGGGCCACAAAACCATAAATAAGATGCTGGGTGAGAATAAGACAACTGTTGGTGCAAAAGTAAGAAAATAGAAGAAATGGAAAATGACTGTCAATCGACATCGATCTGGGGAACCATGCAAAATCTCACCTCGTGGGGTATCCTTGATCATGAGGAAGGTGAGAGATCAGCAGTTGGGACCACAGTCACCAAGAAAACCATTGGTAACACATTGCGCCATAATGATTTAAAGTCCTGCAATGCGCACAATGTCCCCCTGCTCAAGAAGGCACATGTGCAGGCCCTTCTGAAGTTTGTCAATGAACACCTGGATGATTGTGTGAGTGATTGGGAGAAGGTGCTGTGGTCAGATGAGACAAAAATTGAGCTCTTTGGCATTAACACAACTCGCCGTGTTTAAAAAAAGGGAAATGCTGCCTATGACCCAAAGAACATTGTCTCCACTGTAAGCATGGAGATGGAAACATTATGTTTTGGGGGTGTTTCTCTGCTAAGGACACAGGACTAGTTCACCACATCAGTGGGAGAATGAATGAATGAATGCCATGTACCGTAAAATCCTGAGAGACAACCCCCTTCCCTCCGTCAGGACACTAAAAAAGGGACTGGGTCTTTCAGCAAGACAGTGACCCAAAACATACAGCCAAGGCAACAAAGGAGTGGGTCAAAAAGAAACACATTAAGGTCATGGAGTGGCCTACCCAGTCTGCAGACCTTAATCCCATTGAAAACTTATGGAGAGAGTTGAAACTCCAAGTTGCCAAGCGATAGCCTCAAAATCTTAATGATTTAGAGATGATCTGCAAAGAGGAGTGGACCAAATCTCCTAAACGTGCAAAAAACCTCATCATTAACTACAAAAAATGTCTGCTGTGCTTGCCAACAAGTATTAAGTCTTGTTTGCCAGAGGGATCGATACTTATTTCTCACTGCAAAATGCAAATAAATTTACTGTATAAAATGTATACAATGTGTTTTTCTGGATTTTATTTTGTATATCCTATCTCTCAATGTTAATATTAACCTACCCTTAAAATTATAGACTGTTCATGTCTTTGTCAGTGGGCAAACTTACACAATCATTATACATACAGCCTGAAATGATGAAACAAATGTGAGGAATTCAAACTGTTCCTCTTCTTGCTCCTGCCTGATAACAGAGGGGGGAGCAGAGTGCATTTCTCACATTTGTTTAATCAGTTCAGGCTGTATGTATAACTGTTTAAACCAGTGCAGGTGTTCTGGTTACAGGGAGGTTGTGGGCATGAGACTCCGTAATTGCCCAGATCCTTCACATAGAGCCATGAATGGGAGAGGAGGCATAGATGAGCTCATGCAGCCATTATTACACAGCTCAGGGTGCAGTGAAAGACAATGAGAACAATGACAGCAGCCATTTTCACTTTCATTTTACACAGCTCATAGGGAAGAGAATACAGACAGCCAATCACAGCACAGGGGGCGTGTCCCAACATGGCTGAATAAAATATCAGACTGCCAATCACAGAAATGGGGCATGGCCCAACCACTTGTTGCAATAATAGCTCTAGACACACACAGATTAGCTCATTGCTGCTATACTTAATGATTTAGGTAATGAAAAGCAATTGCAAAAGTGCTTATTTTTACTGTCCCCATAATTCCAGATATGATCTTTGTACCGTGTTTCCCCGAAAATAAGACAATGTCTTATTAATTTTTGCTCCTAAAGACAAGCTAAGACTGTTTTTTTTCTATGACCAATAATTGACATTTATTGTTGAACAAAAAATCAACATGTATTATTATACTGTAGTGATTTCATCACAAACATCAGCATAAGCAGCCAAACTCTGAATTGCCTAAAACAAAATGCACTATGTCTTATTTTCGGGGGTGTCTTATTTTCAGGGAAACACGGTAGCAAGAAAACCCCTTTAAGTCTCCTACATTTATGTGAGAAAAGAACAAGGACCAGAGTGCTTGACGGGGATTTAAACCGTGAGCTATATGCAGATATAGAAGATTCTTATGATCTGTATAGATTGTCATGGGATGTCCAGAAGGTGTCGCCGCTCCTCTAAGGCCAGTATATTACAGCTGATATCCCGCAGCACCGGCCCCGACCTGAGATCTCTCGGGGGAGGAGGAGGTTGACGGAGGGGGAATTAACCCCTTAACTATCGCTACCTCTAGGTTGTGATAACTAAGCGAGACACAGAAGGAACGAACTCCTGAGGCCTCCTGCCAGACAGCCCGGGAGGTATAGATTGGGCATGGCCGGGCATGGTGATGAACAGTTGCCATAGAGACCAATACACAGCAATAAGCTGTGTATTGATTTATATTATAAAAGTGATTTTAGCTGTGGGGAAAAAGTAAAAAAAAGGGGAAAAAGTAAAAAAAAAAAAAAAAAAGGGGAAAAACAGTAAAACACAAACACGAAAAATAAAATAAAAACATGAACACCGCCCATTCCCCTTTACAAACGGCAATCGCCCCCAAAAAGATAAAAAATAAATAAAATACCCATATTTGCTATCGACGCGTGTGTAATGAACTACCCTATAAATGTGCCATGATTATGGTGAACGCCGTTAAAAAAAAAAAAAAAACAGTCACGGAATTGCCAATTTTTGTTTTATCCCGCCAAAACGTCATTTTAAAAATGGAATAAAAAGGATCAAAAAATCTCATTTAAACGCCCAAGGGGGGGCCCAAATTAAAAAAATTCAGGGTTTCGTCTACAAAATGAAAAAACCCTTAAATAGTCTGTATAGAGGAAAAATTTAAAAAAATTTGGATACCAGAAGATAGTGATGCAAAAATTTTTGTTTTAACAATAAAAACACTTTTTTTTTTTTTTAAACCTTTAAAATAAAAACCCAAAAAGAAAATTGGGGATCACCCTAATTGCTCGGCCCCAGAAATTTAAAAAATTAAATTGTAAATTTTTACTGGCCCAAAGAGTGCTGTTAAAAAAAAAAAAATTAAAAAACTGCTAGTTTTTGCAGTATTTTTCTTCATATTGCCCTTTCCCAAAAAAACAGATTTTTAAAAAAAACAATCAAAAAGCCCTTTTTTCCCCCATAAATTTTAAACCCAAAAAAAAACATTAAAAAAATCCCCCCCGGAAAACCCAAAACCCAAATCCGCTCCTTTCTGTCAAATTTAGAGGAGGGGCAAATGGGCCCTACTGCCACCCGCCCAAGATGCCCACTTGGCGTGTACCCTTTAAAAGGAGACCCCCCAAAAAGGGCGACAGTTACCACCCCTATGCGTTTCAGGGGGCCCTCAGGGAAACGCAGAGCCCAGACCCGTCGGGGGGATTTTAAAGGTTTCAGGTATGCCCAAAACCAAGAATCAGAAACAGGGGAACAACCCGGGAAACAAGGCAAAAAGGGGCAAAAAAAACAAGGGGGGTTTACGCCCGTCAAAAAGTTTGGAAAGGGGGCGTAGTCGAGGGGCAAGCTTTGGGCAGGGAAAAAAAGGGTAAAAAAACAAATGGGAATACAGGGGAAGACCCGGGAAAAACCCTTTTTAAAGGGAAGGGTGAAAGAAAAACGAAGTGGTTTTAAAAGAGGACCCAAAAAGCCGCCCCCCGCAGAAAAATTGGTGCGGCCTCCGGGGGCCCCCCTAAATGGCCAAATAGGCCGTAGGGGAAAAACCCCTGACCTGGGTTAGGAGCTGAGCTGTCAAATCCTAGGGCCCTTTAGCCCCGGCTCCCTGGGTGTGTCGTCCGGTATAGGGACTAACCCCCTGCTGTGCCTTGCTGTCCCTGGCGAAAAGTGCGCCCTGACACGTACACAGGGAAAAATAAAAAGTTAAGGCTTTCGGGACTAAGGTGATGCAAAAACGGGGTTTTTTTTTTGAAAAAAAAATTTTTTGTGTAAAAGCAGTTAAAACATAAAAAAAATTTCAAATTAGGTATCCCCCTGGGGAAGGGTAAAATAATAAAAATAAAAAAACACACCAGGAAGTGTATTTTGTTTTAAAATGCCCCCAAAACCCCATTAAAAAAGTGATCAAAAGCGCCCTATGAACCCCATAAAGGTACAAAAAAAAAACCGTCAAAATCCTGAAAAAAAACAAGACCCCTTTTACAGCTCCCTACACAGCAAAATAAAAAAAATTTTTTGCTTCAGAATATGACGACTTTAAAAAACAACAGTTTTTTTATAAAACGCATTTCTTTTGTGTAAAAAAAGTAAAAATTTAAAAACCCATATAAAATTAGTTCAATGTAATTGTACGGAAACCCCTGTAAAGTTATGATGTTTAAAATTTTTACCCCACGGTGAAAGCTGTAAAAATTTTAAGCCCCAAAAAAAATGTTGGAAAATTTCCTTTTCCCCCTCCCCATTTTTATGGCCAAAAGCTAAAAAGACTATGGAAAACCTAAGCGGGCCCAAAATGAAATTTAAAGATGAGGGGAATTTTTTCCCCTGAGGGGTGTTGAAATCCAAAATGGGGTGAATTTGGAAGGTTTCACCCCGTTTGGGACTTTTGGGGGGTTTTCCAAAAGCAACATGGGGGAAACCAAAAATCGCGGGTTTCCCAAAAACCAAATAGGGGGCTCCCCCCTTTGTGCGCCCCGCCATTTCCCCAAAAAGCAGTTTTTCATATACAGGGCGGACGAGAATAAAAATTCCAGCCCGGACTTAAAATTCCCCCCAGCCCCATACAAAAAACTTTCTTAAAAAATGTTCCGTTTTCTCGCACCCCGCCCTTTTCTAAAAATATACTACATATAAGGTGCTTTTTACAAAGAGCAAATTTTTTTTTCGGTTTTTTTATGTGTTTTTGGTGGTTTTTTTTGCAGAAAAGGGAGTGAAATTTTAAAGCTGTACATTTTGCCCCAAAAATAAAGCATTAAAAATGCAAACCCGGAAAACCGCCCCTTTTTGTGAAAGCAGCCTAAACACAAGCAAGGAAAAAAAAAGTGGTTTTAGAGAAACCCCCCCATAAAAAGAGTCAGTTTTGCATTTACAATTAGGGGGGAAAACCCACACTGACATAAACAAAACAAACATAACCCTTTAACCCACCAAAAAAGATCACTGTAGTCAGGTCACAATCAAAATGAATACGCATGATTCAAACAGAATAAAATGACCCTAAACAGCAGTGTCCGGGACTTCATCTCTGATGGGAGTTGTCTTCTCCTTTTCTTCTCCATCTGGCCCCAAACCTCCATGATGTCTTTTCTGATGATTGTCCCCTTCCCCTTTTTTTTTTTCCCAGTACAGCATGCAATGTTTCTTTCCCCCAGTCACTACTCTCCTTAAAAAAATTTACCACAATAATTTTGCCCCTCTCTTTTCAGAACTTTCCTATCAATTCCAAAATCTGTACAAACTCCCACTGTCACGGATCATGGTGGCCCGTGCCTTAGCCGCGGTCGCGTCCTCCCCCCGGGTTTTGGGGCCCATTGGGGGCCCCCTGTGGGGGGCTTTACAGGGGGCAGTTCAGTTTGCTCGCCCCTGTTTCTGTCACATTCTCCCCGGCCGCTTTTTAACGGTCCGCCCACTGTGGCTTCCACAGCGTGTGTGTGACCCTAGGGCACCCCCGGGCGCAGCCTGCGGACATTTTACCCAAAGGGCTCCTGTTTCCTGCCTGTGCCCTCCGCCCCTTTTTCCCTTCATAAGGAATTCCCCCCCCGGGGCTGGGGGTCAGTTGTTGGTGGCTTCCTAGAGCTAGGACCTCTGCTGCAAAGCGCTGCTTTTAAACCCCCCGGGTTTTCCCAGAGTGTCGCAAAGCTTTTTCTTAACGTGTGTTAAAACCCGCGCTGTCCCAGCCCCTTTAATACCTCGTACCCCTGCGCTGCACCAGTCCTATTTGCTGTTAATCTGTTTTCCCCCTGGGACTGTGTTTCTTTTAAAACGTACTGCATCGTTTTCCGTACCTGTGTCCGGGCCCCCCATTTCGGTACCCGGGGTATGCCACCTTCCCCACGGGGGGGCCCTGGGTTCCTGTCCGGGGGCGTTATGGCTTTGCGGCCATTTAAAATGACGACAAACTGACCCATAAAAATAATCCCCCCCGGAGTACTTACCTACCGGGTAGCTGAAAAAACCGTCATGGAGCCCCGGAAACCAACTTTCCAAAAAGCTACAGTAGTTCCCGCACGTCTGGAGAAGTATGTCTCACTGGTACCTACCCCAGCCCCCGCTCCCTCAGTACCCCGCCTCTGCCCCATGTCCGTCCCACCCTGCCCCCTGCCTCTGCTGCTTTACACGGAGATCCCACCCCTTGCGGTTTTTATAAACCCAGTGTACCTACATTTCGAGCCCCTGGCCATCATTTCCATCCAATAGAGCGAAGGGTTTGGCGTTTATCAAAACCCCTCCCTTAGGTGAACCCTTTGGCCGGGCCCTCCCCTCTGGGAGAGGGGGGATCCGCTGAAGGAGACATCCAAAAATTTTTTGGTCCCTTCCGGGAAAAATTTTTGAACCCCCTGGCGCAACCCCCACGGCTTTTGCTCTGTACGTTCCGGGCCAAGGCGAACTTCTGGGGGCCCAATAGCCCCCGGGTTTTTCGTCCCCTGGCTTTGAACTTCCCTGAACAAAGGGCCCTTGTTGCGCCTTTGGGGGGGGCCTCCGGGGCAACAAGGATAAATGGGGGGTGAGACCTCCAAAGTAACCTGGACGACCTATTGCTTCTCGAAAATCGACATACTTTTTTCGAAAGAGAGTGGCTTCCCAGCAGTACCGCCCTACTGCCTCGAACCCCTTCGCTCGCCGGAAATGCACCCCAAAGTCACCTCACCACCCCCTTTCGTTCCACAAGAGTTCCAAGCGGGTTTAAAATCGGTCCACTAACCCGGGGAACGCTCTCGCCGGGCGCATTTCAAACCCCTGTGTCTATATGGCAGTCCAAAGCCTACCAAAAACTGCCCAGTCCGTCCTGTCCCCCCCGGAAAAAACCTCCATGCCAGGTTTGTTTTGTGGGTAAGGTCCCTGAAAAAAAGATCCCTGGGCTCCTGGGGGGGCTGCCCACCCCGGTCACTCTCTGTTATTTTCCCATACAAAAATTCAAGTTTTTCTTCGTGGACCGGGTTTCTTTGAAAATTTATCCACCCGGTTGCTTGACAATTTTTGCCGCCTTCCCCTTTGGATAAAACGCTGGTTTCTCCTCCATAAACGGGGGAATCCTGAAAGAACCAGTGCGAAAACCGTACCAAACCTCTGTCTCTGCGAACTGGAAGTTTCCCCCAAGAGGACATCTCGTTCAACGTTTTGCTAATGCTTTGTTCTGTCCTGCTTGGCCTCCCGTGGTTCCCAGCGTCACAACCCTTTCCCCTGGATTGGGAAAAAGGGGTGAAGTTCTCCAGGGGGGCGAGACATTCATACTCGCTGCCGAGCCTGCCCACTGTGCAGTCCCGCCCCCCCTGTTTTCCCTGCCCGTTTCTGCTGTGCTGCCTGAAGGGACCCTCAAGCACAAGAAAAGTCCTTTGGGCCATAAAGACACCTCTGTTTCCCACCCACCCCTTTCCCCCCTTCTATTTTTTTCTGTTTTTTACCCCCCAGGTTCAAAAAGTAATCCGGGATCTTTGGACACCTCCCTTTAAGCAGTTCCTGGGGATACCCCGAGGAGGGGTGGTTACCCTAGCCATAATTGGGGTACCCGCTGCCCCAGGGGGGGCTTAAGGGGGGGGGGTATGTACGGATCATGCCGGGCCCTGCCCAGACCCCGGTCGCGTCCGTCCCCCTGTGTCTGGGTCCATTTTGGCCCCCCCTTTTTAGGGCTTACAGCGGCAGTGTCAGTTTTGCTTGCACCCGCTTTTGCCAGCATTACTATGGTCCCGCTTTTACAGTGTCCTCAAATGTTGGCTTCCCAGCGTGGGGGTTGTGACCCTAGGGCCGCCGGCGCCCGCCTGCGGACATTTTTCCCCAAATGCTCTGTTCCTGCCTGGACTCCGACCCCTTTTTCCCTTTAAAGGAATTCCCCTGGCTTGGGTCAGTTCGTTTGGGGTGCTTCCCTGAGAGACCTTGCTGCTAAGCTGTGCTTGTTAACCCCCCCGGTTTCCAGGTGCTCAAGCTTCTGTCTTAACGTGTGCTTAACCCCGCGCTGTCCCGCGACCTTTTTTACCTGCTGTACTCCTGTGCTGCACCCGTCGCTTTCCCGCTTTTTAATTGTTATCACCCTGGACTTGCTTCCCTTAACGTTGCCCCGTTTACCGTCACCTGTGTCCTCACTTCGGCTACCCGGTATACGCCCTCCTTTCCCCCGGTGGGGCCCTGGGATCTCCTGTACCCGGGCGTTACTGGCTTTGCGGCAGTTAACGTGAACCCTCCTAGAGCTCCCAAATAGTATAGTGCCCTTTTGGTGCCTAACATAATTTTACCCAAACCGTGTATGTTAGATCCCAAAAATTAGAAATAAAAAAAGTATTAAGTGGCATGTAAATAGGAAAACCCCCCTTTTTGGGAGGGCCCTCCCCCATTAATTTGGTAGGTAGACAGGGCAACCCGTAATTAGCCGGGAAATAGGGTACCCCCCGTTTCAGGGAGGTAGCTGGGCTGCCCCAGTAACTAGCCAGGTAGGGCAAGTAATTTGCCAGAAGGGCCAGGGGGAGTAATTTTGCCCTCGGGCCTAATAAGCGGTCAGGGCCAGTTTAACAGTAGGGGGCCCGTATGTAACCAGTCGGGGGCCCGTAAATAGCAGACAGGGCCCGTAATCAGACAGGGAGGGGAATAAATTGCGAGAGGGCCAGTAATTGCCGGGTAGGGCCGTAAGTAGCCAGGCAGGGCCAGTAAGTAGCCCATGGCCAGTTGGCAGGTGGGCCCGTAATTTGGCAGGGGGGCCAAATAATAGAGAGTAGGGCAGTATATAGTCAGGGAGGGCCAGTATATAGACAGGCGGGCCAGTATATAGGGAGGCAGGGCCCGTATATAGGGAGGCAGGGCGTTTTAGGCAGGTAGGGGCCGTATATAGGGGAGGCAGGGCAGATTAGACAGGGGAGGGCCAATATATTGAGGGGTAGGGCAGTATTTTAAAACAGGAAGGGCCAATATATAGAAGGTAGGGGCGAATAGACAGTAGGCCATATATGACAGGGAGGGCCAGTAAAAGACAGATAGGGCCAGATATGACAGGTGGGCCGGGGAAAAGACAGGTAGGGGGTATAAAGACAGGTGGGCCCGTAACAGACAGGCGGGCCAGTATAGAAAGGCAGGGCCCTATTAGACGGGGGGGCCAGTAATAAAGGTAGGGCCCAGTATAAGCAGTAGGGCCATATATAGACAGGCAGGGCGTATTAGACAGAGGGACAGAATGACAGGGAGGACCCGTAATAGTTTAAAAAAAAAGATTAATTAAAATTACCTGCGCTGTCGTTCTCACCTTTTTCTCCTATCTGGAGCGGGCCCCCCTGGCAGCAGAGTGCAGGTCGCGGAGCAGACGCGCGATGACATCATCACATCGCGCACCTGCTACGCGGCCTCTTGGGGGGAACCCGGGCCGGATCAGAAGATCCGGCTTTTCGCCTCGGCCGCTGTTGCACCGGGGCGGTGCAGGTGGCGGCCGTGATCTCTGCATGGCTAGGTCTGTGACCCGACCGTGCAGCCATGTGGCGAGGGGGGCCTGTCGGCCCCCTGTCACAGGGGTCTGGTTGCATATGCAACCGTTGCGGCCCCTTTACGTGCGGCATGCGCCGGCACTCGCAGCCCGCCGGGGGGAAACACCGCCCCCCATCGGCAGGTTCTCCAAGCCGGCTCTGCGGCCCAGACCCCAGCGGCCCACGGGCAAATGCCCGGTTTGCCCTATGGGCAGTCCGGGCCTGACACCCACATATAGGGTATTGCTGAACTTGGAGTAGAAATTGTGTAACAAAATTTGGGGGGCTTTTTTCCAGGATTCCTTGTAAAAATGAAACATTTTAAGCTAAAATTGCAGATTGTTGAAAAAAAATTATTTTTTTCATTTTCACAGCCCAACGATACAAAAAATGTGTGAAACACCTGTTGGGTCGATATATTCACTACACACCCGGATATATTCCTTATTGGGTGTAGTTTCCAATATGTTTTTTAGGGGTGTTTATTAAGTTTCAGCACATTAGGGTGTCCACATACCTGAAGTGGCACCTAAATAAAATCGTAATGAAAATGAGACCCCGGAGTCCGGTAGGTGCTCCTCCTACTCTGAGGCTTGTAGTTCAGCCAAATAGTGCACTAGGGCCACATATGTGACATCTCTGAAATAGTGAATCTGGGGAATCAATATTAAGTTGCATTTCCCTGGTCACAACTACTGTGTTCCAGTGAATAATGGATAAAAATTGAAAATCTACAAAAAAAGTAAAATTTTTAAGTTTCATCTCCACTTTGCTTTAATTTCTGTGAAATACCTAAAGGGGTAAAAAAAACATAATTTTTTTTAAAAATACTTTAAGGGGTTTAGTTTCTTAGATAAAGTCATTTATGAGGGCATCTAACATGCAGGCCCCTTAAAGCCACATCAGAACTGGACTGGTCCCTAAAGAAATGTACATTGCAAATTTTCTTGAAAATGTGAGAAATCACTACTAAGTTCTAAGCCCTCTAATATCGTAAGAAAATAAAAAGACATTTAAAAAAAGATGCCAACCTACAAGGGACATATGGTAAATGCTAGTTATAAACTACTTTGTGGTGAATAATTATCTGTCTTGTACACAGAAATTTTAAAACTTTGAAAATGACAAATTTTTCCAAATTTTCCAAATTTTTATATTTTTCACAAACAAACAAGGATTGTATGGACCAAAATATAAAATTTCTTTTTTTTTAATCATTAGATTTTTATTGGTGAACAAGCACAGTTTCAATGAATGAGATATAAAGGACCAAGTCCAAAAGAAAAACATAAAACAGTAACAATAACAATAACAAGCCATGTAGCATCGACTATACAGAGAAAGCAAAATAGACATAAAAGCTCCAGTATCATGAGTAAGTCCCTCGGTTGAGGTGTGGAGGCACAGACATTCCATAGGTAATATACAAAGTCTCCAATACACCCGGTCAGATCTGACGTCAGATATTCAAATACAAAACATCAAACAGCGTAATTAGAGTCTACCCATACCTGCCACCTCTGTTTTCTCTTTGAAAGCAAGTGAGGAGGAATAATGAGGTTTATTTCACTATGGAATTGGTTGTTAACTCTACTTAGAACCTCCCCAAAGTCCGGGACAACTGATGACTTCCAGTGAAAAGCTATGGTAAATCTCGCAGCTACCAAGATGTGTTGGATCACCGTTTGGTGGGAATACGGGAAGTCATAAGTGCCAATGTCTAGCAGAGCAAGCTCCTGTGTGAGACCAAACTGAGGACAAAACAAATGTTGGATTAATCTCTCTACCTGAGCCCATAAAGGTCTAACGACAGGACATGACCACCACATATGTGATAGTGAGCCAGCTGTCCCACAGACTCTCCAACACATCTTGGAAGTGCCTGGGACTATATGGGCCGTTCTAACAGGGGTGAGGTACCATCGGAGGTGAATCTTTCTTGAGAGGGCTAAGTGGTTGATACAATTAGAGTGTTTGGACACCGAGGCTGCTGCTTTCCACCACTCCTCTACTGTGAAAGACCTAGACATCTCTTTTTCCCATTTGGTCATATAATCAAGTTTAATCTCCTCATCCACTTCCGTTAATGTCAAATAAGCGGCTGCAAGTCCCTTCATGCGATGATGATCATCTAGCAGAAAATGGTGGAAGGGGGATACATGAGTCGTGAGGGAAGAGGGGTCATGTATAGAAGAGACGGCATGTCTAATCTGTAAGTAGATGTAAAATTGTGAATTGGGTAGGGAATACTGGGAAGAGAGGTCCTCAAATGTCCTAAAGATTCCGTCTGAGAAGAGGTCTCCTATCACCCAGGCTCCTCCTGAGATCCATGGGTCTAAGCGAATGCCCGGTATGGCCCCATATAACATCGATAGAGGGCAGTATTTTTTACTAATACGAACTTTATGTTTTTTTGCTATGTGGTTATGCCATACCGAGACAAGGTGTTGCATGATGTCAAGGGAGTACTGGGATGGGGGGAATCGTGGAAACCCCAGCATCAGGGCCATGAGATGATCCTTGATTAAACCCGAAGGTAACACTGCATTTTCAATACATGCCCAATGATATAAATGGGGAGAGTTCCAGTGTATAGCAGCTGGCTCTAGAATGGCGGAGATATTATACGCCTTTAAGTCAGGGACCGCCATTCCTCCCTGATGTTTTAGCAGGTATAAGTATTGTTTTTTGAAACGAGGTTTCTTATCTCCCCAAACGAACTTTAAAAATATGGACTGGAGCTTGTGTAATAGGGTTGCAGGGATAATAAAGGGGAGAGCCCTGGCCACATAGAGGAATTTAGGGAGGAGAATCATTTTTGTTAGGCTAACTCTAGCCATCCAGGAGAGCGAGTGTTGGGTGAACCTGGAGGTCTCAGCAGATAGAGATAAGAGTAGGTCTTCCCAGTTTCGTTTAATAGCGTCAGGTAGGTCTGGAAATATCTTGACCCCCAGATAAACAATATGGGAGTCTGACCAGGTAAAATTAAAGCAACACAGGGTGGCACGGATTTGAGGGGGACAATGGATTGGTAAGATATTAGATTTGGTAAGATTTAACTTGTACAGCGACACCCTTGAATATTGTTGGAGTATGTCGAGTAGAGCAGGAATCGACTCTTCCGGGTTTTGGCACATAATAAGGACATCGTCCGCGTATAAGCTGGTTTTATGACTGGAGGGAGCTATATTTATTCCTGTGAT
The DNA here is from genome assembly GCA_025379985.1 of Phyllomedusa bahiana. Lineage (NCBI taxonomy): Eukaryota > Metazoa > Chordata > Amphibia > Anura > Hylidae > Phyllomedusa > Phyllomedusa bahiana. The sequence continues at coordinate 172,704 of JAODAL010002876.1, forward strand.
GAGAGGGGACCTCCTAATCAGCTCCGCCAAGGGCTCAATGCTAAGATCAAAAATCAGGGGTGAGAGCGGACATCCCTGTCTTGTGCCATTTGAGATACCGAAAGGCTTTGACATGAAGCCTGAAGAGAAAACGGCCGCTGAGGGGGTTGTATATAGCGAAGATATTGCTGCATAAATTGGCCCACCAAAGCCGAACTTGAACAGGACCTCCCGGAGATAGTCCCAACCAATACGGTCAAAGGCTTTCTCTCCATCGAGAGAAAGGAGGACCACTGGAGTCTTAGTCCTGTCAAGATATTGTAAGATATTGAGAACTCGACGGATGCCATCTCTAGCTTGCCGGCCCTGCAGAAATCCCACCTGGTCAGAGCCAATCAGGGAGGGGAGTACTCTGTTAACTCTATTGGCAATAATCTTCGCATAAAGCTTAATATCGGAATTGAGTAGGGAGATAGGCCTGTAGTTTGCCATGAGTGGTTGCCATCTAGTGGTTTGCCGGGTTTAGGGATTGTTACAATGGTAGCTGATAGCATTTCCGTGGGGGGGGGGGGGGGGGATGACCACTGAGAAAAGAGTTAAAGGTATTTAAGAGACACTCACTAAGAGGAGTCTGGAAAAGCTTGTAATACTCATTGTTTAAGCCGTCCGGGCCCGGGGATTTATTTAATTTAGATTGATTGATGGCTTGCAGAAGTTCTTGGGAAGAGATGAGCAAGTTAAGAGAGGACAGTTGAGTGTCAGATAGTTTTGGAAGGGGTATTTTAGCTAGAAAGGATTGAAGCTCCGGAGTTTCAATATGTGGAAGTGAGGGGTCATCTTTGAGGTTATATAAAGCATGGTAGTATTTAGCGAAAGAATTTACGATATGTTGTGGGTCTACTATTTTTTGGTTATTAATTGTGAGTGACGCAATTCTAGATCGGAGTAGGAGCTGTTTGACCCTCCGGGCGAGGATTTTCCCCGGACGGTCGCCCTGCCTGTAAAAGTTGCATTTAAGTTTTGCCAGGGAAGCTTCATATCTATATAAAGTAAGCGTTTTAAGTTGTTGTTTTAGGGAACGCAGTTCCTCAATTATTGAAGGGGAAGACAACTTTTTAGCCTTTTCATCTGTTATCCTAATTTTTCCTAGGAGTTCATTCAGTTTTCCTTCTCTTTTATGTTTTTCCCTAGACGCAATGTTAAGGAAGATACCCCTGATTACTGCCTTGTGGGCACACCAAAGAGTAGAGGGACTAGACACTGAGGCTCCGTTGAGGTCAAAGTACTCGTTCAAGGCGGAACTGATCTCGTCTACAATTGCGGTCGACTTCAATAGGTAAGTGTTGAGTCTCCATGGGGAGTAAGGGGGAGAGAATTTGTCTGCTAGAGTAAGAAACACTGGGGCGTGGTCTGACCAGGTTCTGGTGCCTATTTCCATTGAAAAAACATTGCCCAGTACTTGTCTGTTAACCAGGAAAAAATCTATCCTAGAAAATGAGTTGTTAGGGGCGGAGTAGAAGGAGAAGTCCTTTTCCTCTGGGTGCGAATATCTCCAGGGGTCGTGAAGGTTCTCCATGGGTAACATAGATTTTAAGTCTAGCATTTTCGGGGAGAAAGGGCAAGACCTGTCTATTTTCCTATCTATGACCATGTTAAAATCTCCGCATATAATAAGGTGTCTGGCATTGAGTGCTTTGGTTTTAGTTATCACTTTAGAAATAAATCGCGATTGTCTCTTATTAGGGGCATAGAGAGTGGCGATGGCATAATCTTCACCGTCTAGCAGGCAGTGCAGAATAATGTATCTGCCGTGTTCATCGACCACCGCCTGTTTTAGGGAAAAGGAGACAGAATCCCTAATAAAAACTGCTACACCCGCCTTCTTCTGTGGGAGAGCTGCTAAGAACTGTACTGGGAAGTTCTTGTGTCTCAGTCTGTGGGTGTCTCGATCTCTCAAATGTGTCTCTTGAAGACAATATCAGCTTTAAATGTCTTAACATCTCTCCAGAGGGTGGACCTTTTTTGGGGCGTGTTAAGCCCGTTTACATTCAGGGACAGAAATTTAATCCCCATAGTTTTGGTTTAAGGGAAATTTTAAAGCCGCGGAGATATTAAGGTCAAGACCCTCCAGAGAGAGATATGTCCAGTGATACCAGGAACCAGATAGAGCATACATGGCAAAAAACTGAAACAGATGTAAGACCCGCATAACCATTGGCGGAACAGATAGTAGACAGCACAAAATACAAACAAACAAAACAGAGTTCCCTGAAATTGGGAAGGGTTTCCAAAGGGGGGAGGATAAACCTGCAGCGGAAGGCCGCGTGGAGAAGGTAACAGCACCTATGAAGGCACCCATGAAGAAACGCATGAGCCCCAGGTGAAGTTGGGCACCATCAAAGTTCCGTTCTGAGTCTCAGCCCGGTGTTTTGGGCAAGGATCTGGCTCGTTTCTCGGACCATAAGGGGAGGTTCAGTAGATTTTCATAGTGTTGTAAGGTAGAAAAAAAAGACAAGTGCGTCACATTAGTTCAACCTTGTGGTGTGCATACGTGTGTTGATCCGTGAGACATTGGAAAAACCCCAATGAGGTAGAAGCCAATTGTCCTCATTTTGGGGAAAATTCCTTCCTGACTCCAATCTGGCAATCAGAAAATCCCTGGATCAATGACCCCTCTCCTGAACCCTAGTCACTATAATTGTTATATTATTAGCTCCAGAAATGCATCCAAACCTTTTTGAACTCGGTTATTGAATTCACCATGACAAGTCCTCTGGCAGAGAATTCCATAGTCTCACTGCTCTTACAGTAAAATCCTTTCTATGTTTATGTAGAAACTTTCGTTCCTCAAGACGTAAAGGATGCCCCTTGTTCTAGATACAGCCCTGTGTATAAATAAATTTTGGGGAGAGATCTCTATATTGACCTTTGATGTATTTAAAATATTTATTATGTCCCCCGAAGCCTTCTTTCTCTAAATAAATAACCAAATCTTGCAGATCTTTCTGGGTATTGTAGTCCCCCCGGTCCTTTTTATTATTTTTGTTGCCCGCCTTTGTACCTGTTCAAGCTCTACAATGTCTTTCCTGGTGCACTGGTCCCCAAAACTGTACACAATTTTCCATGTGTGGTCTAACCAGTGACTTGTATAATGGGAGAATAATTGTTTCATCATGTGCATCTATGCCCCTTTTAAGGGCACCCATGATCCTCTGTTCTCTACTGGGAGATGCAGTTGGTGGTTGTAACAGATCCCAGGAAGTGAGGAGATTCTTAACCATTAGTGGGTTGTGGCATACAGTAGTGACATTGTCTCTCGTGATGATCAATTTTATGGGGAAGCCCCAGTGGTAGCCAATGCCATGGTCTCTTAGGATCTTCGTGTACTGAGAGAACTCCCGGCGTCTCAGCATGGTTCCTGCAGAGAGGTCCGGAAAAATCGCAATATCTTTGAATATCTTTGAATCTGTCCGGTAGAGGGGGACGTTTACGAAGGGCTTTGAGAAACTCGTCCTTCGTGCGGAAGAAGTGTACCTTGGCTATTACGTCTCTTTGGACCGAGGAGTGAAGATGCTTCGGTTTAGGGAGCCGATGGATACGGTCCACAGTGAGATCAATCTGGGAAGCTTCAGGTAATACTATAGCCATGAAGTCAGTAAGGAAGGATTGCAGCATGTCTGGAGTTACGGACTCCGGGACTCCACGGAGTCTGATGTTCTCTCTCCGGGACCTGTCCTCTAAGTCCATGAGTTTGGATGATAACCGTTGTACTTCGTCTTCCAAAGCCGCATTTGCGTCAATTAGTGTATTATGAGAGTTGGCGAATTCGGGCATTTTTTTTTCTAGATGATCTGTGCGGGTCACCAGAGTTTGAATATCCGCCCTAAACTCCGACATGGTATGTTTAAAGTCAGATTGGATGCTTTCACGGAAAGATGAAAACAGGCGTTACAGAGTAACTTCCATGGTAGAAGAGAATTCCATGTTATCATGTGAATCTTGCGAGTTGGAAGTAGGAGAGGTCCCTGAAAGTGGTGGGAAGGAGATGCCTCGGTTTGCAGAGGATGGCTGAGATGAAGTTTGGGGAAAGAACTCAGTGAGTTTCGTTGGTTTGATTCTGGTTCTCCTCTTGCTCGTGCCGCCCATGAGTTCTTGTAGGGAATCCAGGGTCAGGCACAAGGATCGGATTTGCGTATGAGGAGGGAGCACCCTTCGTTGTTTGTTTGTTGTTGTTTTTTTTTTTTTCCCTCTCCCCCCCTATTGAAATATTTACTCTCCTTCACCTGTCAGGGCGTAGCACGACGTGATGTGGATGGCTAGTGCAGGACTAGGTAGACAATATGCAGCGACTGTTCGGTGCTTGACTCAGGACTAATAGAGCATTCCGATACAGGTATAGGAGCAGGCACAGGGAGAATGATCTCACCACAAGGGTTCAGGACCGGGAGTTCAGAGCACCCATCACCCGCTGTGCGTCTGTTACAGGTGGAATATAAGAGGTCAGCTAAAGTGACAGGAATATAAGGTAGGTATGCCACAGTCAGTTGGAGGTGCTAATCTGATCGCGTAGGTCGCATATGCTGTAAGCAGAGTGCAGTCTTCCACAGGAGTTGTGGTAAAGAGTAAGGGGTAACTTGCAGGTTAGCCACTGAGCACCCTACGGTAAGTCGGAGTAGACTCCGGAATGACCCTGGGAGGGTGACTTTGTTTTGGGCAGTTCTCTGCCAAGAAGAAGATAACTAGTGGACAATCCGTAGAATTGTAGGTAGGATAACGCTTGAGGTTCAAAGTGGCCCCACAGTTGGTAGTTAATTTCTGAGGAATCTTGCTATGTAGGATTTCCAAACGAGGGGTACACAAGCGGCTATCTGGTAGGCTGCTGAATAAAGTGCACCCTCTAAATTTGGCGGGTATGTTAGAGAAAGTCTTTCTGCAAGGAAGTCTCTGTACCTAGCAGCAGTGAGAGATCCCTTTCAGGCAGAGACTAATAGAGCTTCTAAAATGGCTGCCGCTGCTCGGCTATTGCAGGGGCAGGATGCAAACTTTTGTGTAAATATTGCCCCTCAAAGAGCAGTTGCAGAGGGAGCTGGAAATATGGTATGGAGAGTGACTGCTGTGGGCTAACAGCCTTTTGGGTGCTGCTTATAGAGTCCCAGATGTAAATGAGGGCTGAGATTCTTTTTCACTGAAGGAAGGCGCTCCGGAGCCTCTAAAATGGCCGCTGCCTCGTGGTTATGGCTGGGCCTAAACGGGAGCTCATGACATCCCCCGCGCGCGCGATTGTTATGTCCGCGGTACCTGCGAGTAAGTCCTGAATGGACCGACTGTGAGGAAGTCCTGGGTGCGTCGGCAGCCGATCTCGACAGCAGGAGCTCCCGCAGCGCCAGACCCCCCAGAGCGGTGACGAGGCCGGATCCGTGCAGATAGCGTCGACGAAGACGGTAGCAGGGGTGTCCCGCGGCAGGCGGGACGCAGGCCGGAGGGTACCGGGGGTCCTTCTGATCGGTCCGGAGGGTCCCGGGTGATCACCGAGAGGTAAGACCTCTGTGCTGCGCCGTCACCTCACGCAGGAAGCAGGGCCGAACCACCTCTTCAGCAGCTTTGGGGATTACCGCCCACAGGAAGCGGGAGGACGGAGGCAGGTGAATCTCCGCAGGCTCCGGTCTGTAACCGCTGGAGAAGGATCCTGATGGGTTCAGGACTGTCCTACACCTGATCCCAGGTGATTTGATGAATGGAGAGGGCTTAGTTGTGCCGGTTTACCGATGGTGTCCACGGAGCTCTGCACCCGTGCGTCCTACTCCATGAGCAGCTAGGCCTTGCCAAAATATAAAATTTCTTCCTAACTCAAAGTACAATGTGTCACGAGAAAACTATCTCTGAATCGCATGGATAAGCATTAAAAAGTTATTCTCACGTAAAGTGACACATGTCAGATTTCAAAACTATGGCTGTGTCAGGAAGGCCAAAACTGTCTGGTTAAAGAAGGAGCCGCAGGTGATAAATTCACCTTTAGCAGATTTTTGCGAGAGAACAGCTCCAGCCCCAACCGAGTAGGCCTCAACTTCCGAATTGGCTTCTCCGAGTTCAGGTGAGTGGAGGCGAAGGAAGATTACAACTTTGTGAAGGCTTCTTCCGCTTTGGAAGTCCACAATTACTGCCTTCCTTGATAAAAAAGATAATAGATGCAACAAGGTTGGGAAAGTGCAGTATAAACTGGCTGTAGTAATTTGCAATGAAACATTGACTAGCACGGTGACCCACAGGGCGTGGCCAGTTTAATACCGCAGTCAGCTTCTCAGGGTTCATTTGAAGACCTTGTACAGAGACTAAGGGCGACATGTATGAAATTTGGCGTTTAAATGCCAAATTTCATGCGCATAATATTATGCTCTAAAGTGTGTCATAAATCAGGCGTATTCTAGTGCTTGTACAACATTTCTGGCTCAGGTATACCACTTTGAAAGTAGTATACCTGGTCCAGCAATAATGCGCCTAGAAATGAAATAGCGAAGCTATATATCTATAGCTTTGTACGGTTCTAGTGCGCCTCGCCTCCCACATGCCCCCCCCCCAATCACGCACAATAAAAAGTGCCACTTGCAAGTTGTAATTCAGCTGATATTGGCGTACGGGCCATTTAAAGATGTAGCGCACGTGGCTGCACTAGATATCGGGCTGAAAAGATGCCCTATGTATCCCAGGAATGGTAGACTGGAACATTTTAAAAGGCACTTTTCCAGCTTGGTGTAGAGATGGTTGTCCCGCATGTGGACAAGAACCTGACAGACGTGTGCACTGGGAGATTTTATATCTGGAGAAAAGATCAGACTGTCCTCCAGGTAGACAAGGACACATTCCTAAAACTGATCTCGAATTATGTTGTTCACAAATTCCTGAAAAACTGCGAGCACTTTCAGAGACTAAAGTGCATAACCAGATACTCAAAAAGGCTGTCTTGAGTGTTGGAGGCGATCTTCCATTCATCCCCCTGCCGAATGCGGATAAGATTGTAGGCACCCTGGAGACTGAGTTTGGAGAAAACTGTGGCCCCTTGGATCCTTTCAGAGACCTCTGAGCTTAACAGCAGCGAATAGTGATTTTTAATGGTGATCTTGTTAAGACCCCGATAGTCGATGCAAAGTCACAGGGAGCCATCCTATTTCTCGACAAAGAAGAATCCAGCTCCTGCAGGAGAGGACATTTTGCAGTTAAAGACCTTCTGGAGGTTCTTCTTGATGTAACCAGACATGTCTTCAGTCTCAGGCTATGACAGAGGATACACCCTACCGCGAGGAGGGGTGGTACCAGACAGAAGCTCAATTGGATAGTCAAATGGCCAGTAAGGAGGAAGCCTTTCTGCCTGCTTCTTGCAGAACATGGAGTTCGGGAGGAGCAGGGCCAGAGGGAAGAATAGTTGAGACAGTGACTAGATGAGAGTACATGAAATGAATCTGCCATTGAAAAAAGGTGCATTGGGTAAGCACGTGGGTGGACTTGCACCAGTTTTTCCAATCATGCTTGGACCAAACAGGGAAGATCCAACAGAGTCTATTCCCAGTGAGAATAAGGGGGTTACCTGAGGAAAGAGATCTGTTCTTGTCATAGTAAGAAGGCAGCCTTAGTTACCCGATGGTACATGATGAGAACCTCCCCATTTACAGAAAGATCAGGATAGTGTGCTATACCAGGGAGCTCACTGGCACAAAGGTAAAAATAGAGGCAAAATAGTGCATGAAGGATAAGAGATGCAAATCAAGCCCGAATTCACAAAGCGGCCACCTAAAAGGAGTGGAGGACAGACGGAGGATTATAAATTGGACTAACATGGACCCACTGTCTGACAGAGAGGTTCCTAGCCCAGGATTGCCTGTCCCACGAAGCCTAGGCTCTAGTGCTTCCTGGACAGTTTGGGCAATCCCTCAGTAGGTGTTCCTTGGCACCACAGTAGAGGCACAGGCTTAAGTTTCACTTGTAGGATTTCTCCTCCTGTGACAGATGGGCTCTTTCAACTTGCATGGGTTCTTACCAGGAAGTGGAGGACACAGGTTGAAAAGGACGCTGGAAGACAGATTCCAGGCGGGGAACTTTATGGGGATGCGGGCCTCACGCTGCTGACGAATCTCTGGTTGCCATTCTGCAAAGCGGACGTAAATGTGATTGGCCAGAGTGATGTGGTCGTCCAGGCTAGTGGGAAAGTCATGGCCATCCTTGATGCGACCGACCAGTACACCCAGTAGATTGCTATCAGGGCCTCATTGTTCCATGATAACTGATTACTGTCTCACAGAGGACTCCCCCTGACGAAGCCAGGGGATGCAGCTGAAGAACTATGACCTGGTTCCTCAAAAACAACTACAAGTTGTCAGAGGATCCCCCCATTCCCATAGGGGGATGACCCAGGCTAGAGCTTCACTGGAGTGCAGGGAGATGATGAACGCCACTTTTGCTCGATCCAAGACAAACTGGTGGGTCTAAACTTCGAAATGTATCTTGCACTGGTTCAGAAATCCTCTACAAGCCTTGAAAACTCCACTGTAGCGAGGAGGTAGGCATAGATGGGAGCAGGATTGGTTCCTTGAACATAGACTGGAGCAGAAGCCGGGGCAGAAGGAGCTTCTAGGAGTGAAGTTCACTGTTACAAGTTCCCTTTGGGGAAAAGAAAAAAAACGGTGAAAGAGTGAAATATAAGATCAAAAATAAATAAAGCACACATATTGTTTGGATATCGCTGCAATTTAACTACTCAAACCCTATAAATCTGTCATGTTTAATTTAACCTACATGTGAACGTCATAAAACAAACAATCGACAAAAATAGTCACGCATTAGCGATTTATACATAAATTATTCCCCACAGCACAAAAATGGAATAAAAATCAACCAAAAACTCATATAAATGCCAAAGTGGTACCAATGAAAACGTCAGTTCATCCTGCAAAAAAAAAAAAAGCAATTACACAGCTCAGCATACGAAAAAAATAAAAAAAGTTATGGCTATCAGAAGACAGTGATGCATAATTTTTGCTTTACATAACAAAAACACTTTTTTTAACCTTTGCAAAAAAAAAATTAAAAAATTGGGTACGCCATAATCATTTTGAACCCACAGGTAAAACTAACATGTCAGCATATGCTGGTGGTGCTGTTAAAAAAAAAAAAAACATATTTTTTTTATTTTTAATTTTTTTATTTATTTTTATTTTTCTTCGCCTTTGCCCAAATAAAAGGATTAAAAGTGACAAAAAACCCCCCCAAAAAATGGTACCATAAAAAAGTCAAAAACGAAAAATAAAAAAGTTATTGGGCCCCAGACTATGGTAGCAAAAACGTTTTTTGCTTTTTGAATAAAATGTTTTTTGGTAAAGTTTAAACTTTATCAAATTTACACAAAACCACCCCGGCAAGGGACAAAACCGGGACGGTTTTTTCGGTGTTTTTTTCGGCCGTCCCCCAGGCCCCGGGGGGGACGGTTTTCCCCCGCGTGACGGAGAAGGCCCCCCCCCTCTCTCATTGAAAGCACATCTTTCCGGACGGAAATTGGCTTTTACAATGTTTTGCCGCCGGACTGCCCGGGGGCAAACCGTCCGACGGCAAAACCCCCGCAGTGGGGATGCGCACGGGTTTTCCAAGGCACAATTGTGCTTTTTTTCCGGCCCGGTTTTTCAGGCAGTCTGAAAAAAACCCAAAACCGTCTAAAAACCGTCTGAAAAACCCTGCCGTGGGGACATGGCCTTTTTTGTACAACCGCTGATTAAAATTGCATGTCCCGGGGCAAAAAGATTATCCATCAAAGTGGCTGGAATCTTTAAATCCCGAATGTTTAGATGGGATAGACAAAACAAAAAAAATATATGCAAAATCTGATCAGTTAAAAAGTAGAAAGCCATAAGGGAAATTATGGCCAACATTTTTTTTGGTGGGGTTTTTTTTGGAATATTCTACACTCCAAAAAGATAAAAAAATTATTTAAAATATTTCATATACAAAATGGGTTTTTGATGGGGGCCTTTTTCGGGGGCGTTAGGGGGACTGCCCCAAAAACAAATGGATCCTAGTGCAGAAACCGAACCTGAGGAGATTGCGCAACAATCCTTTTTCCCGCTTTACTGTTAGCTTTGAGGTTTTTTTTATCTACTTAAATTTTGCATTTATACATTTTTAATTTAATATAACGCCCATGGTCCATGGGTTTTTTACCCTTGGGGGCAAAAACCCTTTCTGAAACTGGCTATTTAGAAAATGTTATATTATAAAATGTCTGATATCATACTTTACCACATTTTGTATGCTGTAATACAAAGTTTATTATCACATCTTTTGTATTGAAGATACCAAATAAAATATGTTAAAAAAAAAAAAGCTAGCATGTCACTTATACTGCACGGTAACCACTGTGAAAAATAAAAATAATAATAAAAGAGACACTACCAGGATTTACCTCACAAAAACCTTAATAAAGAGCGATCAAAGCGTCATATGAACCCAATAATGATATCAATAAAAATGTCAACTCATTCTGCAAAAATTAGGCCCTTAATCAGTTCCATATACAGAAAAATTAAAAAAGTCATGGGTTTGACGACATAAAAACAAAATTTTTTATAAACGCATTTTTATTGTGTAAAAGTAATAAAACATAAAAAACGATATGAAATTTGTATTATTGTAATTGTACTGACCTGCATAGTAAAGATATCATGTCATTTATCCTGCACGGTGAATACTCTAAAATTAAAGCCCAAAAAACAATGTCGGAACTGCGTTTTTTTCCATCCATTTTCAAGGCCCACTGCTAAAATAACTATGGTACCTGTGTGCCCAAAATGCACAATACTATATTTACTATTTTGCCATAGGCAAACTTAAACTCTATCAGTTCTCTATCTATTAAACACTAGAACGTAACTTTTATTATATCTAACTCTTAACCTCTATACACACTATTTAAAAACCTGATCCTATCCCCATCATTTAAACCCTTTTTTTCTTCTGAAAGAGGGAATAACTCCCTTTCTATCATCAAGTCTGGGGGAACCCCACCTATTAACGGAGGGGGCCTTATATCTATAGCAAAGTACTAGCTTCAGTAAGGGATCCCAAGCCAACTACTTGGGCAGTCGTCCTTAATCTCATAGACACAGAACAAATGAGGCCCCCTTGTGACACCGTCTGCAGCAGGTGACACTTGAAGACAGAGGTGAGAGATCACAATTTAAAAACGTCATGCCTGACCATCGCCGACATGTTTCGCCAGCTAACCTGGCTTTATCAAGGCTTTAGAGGTTCCGATAACATGTGGTCTGAGCTCACTTCCTTTTATATCATGTTAGGTAAACACCCGTTCAGGTGCTCACCAATTAGCCATCAGAGAATCCACATAAAGCCCACCCCCCTTCCCGCACACACTCATAACAGTCCTGCTAAAGCTGCCACCATGCTCTCATGACCAACAACCTTCATTCAAATTCGCCATCTCCAAACGGGCTTACGCCCCATCTTACCGTACTGCCCGTGCCAATGCACTGCACCAACAAACACCCCACCCCTGACTGTGATGGGCTGTCCATCTCACTTCTCCATATTTATTGCAACTGCGTGCCTCACCTAGAATGAACTAAGCGACTAGGTATCAAAATTACACACCCACACTGCCATCTTTGTCAATTCCCATAAGCCCCTTCTTTTTCCATATCTAATATGCATAATTCATTGGGAATATAAACTCCACTGTACAATAGACCACTGTCATAATTTTCTTCCCATAAAGCTCTTCTCCTATGATGTAAAATGCATATTCATTCCAATAGAGCTGCAGGCCCCATTAAAAAACATGTTCCCCTGCATTGTAATAGTATTGTATTGTATAAATATTGCCCTGAAGGCCCCCAAATAAAAAGGCCACCTCACCCGGGCCCGCAAAACAGGTGCAAGGGCCTGCAGTCACATCCACCGCGACAGTGTACCTGTCCCACAGTCACAGCAGGTGCACAGAATTAGGGGGACATTTTCCTGCAGGTCTAGCAATGTGAGAAAATTAGAGTCCACTCAGGTGTTAGGCAGGGGTGCCCCCTCTCTCCCCTGGTCTTTATATGTGCAATGGAACCCCTGTTATGCATGCTCCGTAGAGATAAAGTGATCAAGGGCATCCATATACCTGGAAGCAGCAGGGACAAACTAAAGGGTTTTTGGATATATGGATGATGTGTGTATTGTTTGCGGAAAACATAGCTGACCTCACCAGAGCCAACTCCACATTAACATCTTTTGTGGGCATCTGCCTTTAAAGTCAACTGGCAAAATGTCAGATCCCAAATGTTTTGGTGGCCATTTTAACACTGTAGATGTGGGCGTTCCAGAAGTCAATACCATCAAGCTGCTCGGTGTTAAGTTCAATGAGCGCATGAACGCCCAGGGAAAACTGGGATGAGTTCGTGACAAGTGCAGAGGAAATTGGACTACTGAAGTCAGGGAACTTAGCTTCACAGGGAAGACCCTAAATGGTCAAGTCAGTTATTCTCCCTCTGGTGGTGTATTTAGCCAACATCTTCCCACCGACCTACATGCAGCTAGGACTGAAACTGCTTTTTTTTTTTTTCTGTGGGGTGTCAAAAATGGGCGAGTAGGCGCGCCACGGTCATCAAAAAGAAAGCTAAAGGTGGGGCTTTAA